>CM021100.1:37161270-37527841 GCA_007115665.2 Sequoiadendron giganteum | reverse complement strand
GGCTTGTAACGAAATTCTAGTCAAAACCCATATCTCAGAATAAATCTCAAAAATTCGTCCGTTGGAAGAAGAAAAACCAACAAGCTAAATTTAGAAAGTTTGCCAAAATTTGTCTGAACCTAGGCATGTTTACTGTCAATCTTCAAGTCCCTCAGAATGGAATACACTCCTACAGAGTTCAAGACCAAATCAGTGCTTTACCACGATTTTATTGAAACAGCTGAAACTAACTTGCATCACATCAAGCTAGTGTTCAATATATGTCATTTAGAAGATGCAGGCAATACCACCATCAGGCATCTCGCCCATTCAGGCCTTCTTCCAGCAGCATCCATACCTTTCTCAATACAAAGTTTTAGAGTTCATAATTGCTTGCATCAAGCATTACAATCTAGCTACAAGGGAGATATAGTCAGTTGATGGGAGAATCATTTGCAGCCTAAAACTAGATATGATCGAGAAATGCTTCTCCATTCCACCATGGCCTGGAAGCGTCACTATCAACGTGGAAGAATGTGAAAGGATATGGGAAGAACATCAAGATAAATACAGCAAGAAGATTGCACATACATGGCTGAAAGAGAAACATTCTACATTGCCAAACGATGTCGGAAGAGGACAATTCAAAGAGGAATTCGCCATCATAATAACCCTACTCAATCGAGTCACAGGTCAAGCAGATGCAACAAGGTTTTGTTGTGACCTTTTTCACACATCACCCCATCAGGATGGGGACCCCCTAATTTTTGCTCCATTCTGGTCTTTTGGCTTTGGTTCGCTCTCTCTCTGGTCTCTAGTCCTTCCGGGGATGTCCCGTCGTTTGAGCCAGGTTAAAGTATTGGTCAAGTCTGTGTAATTAGGGTTTTCATCCTTCAGGCTTATTAAAGGTCAAACTGAGTTATAAAATTGAAATCTAAGCTTAGTGCAGCAGTCAGAAGACTTCCAGCAGAGTCCCCCTAAATTTTCACTGTATTCCGGCAACTTACTATTTTTAGTAAGTATTCAACTTGGGACTATTTTATTGAGATTTTGGAATTCTGTCAGTTCCACTGCATCCGGGTAACATCAAGCTGCCTACACGTAAATTTTGAGCCAGATCAGACGACTTGCTATTTTTGGCAGTTCAGGCTGTAAGAGTCAAATTAGGGTTTCTACATGAGCTTTTCAGATGCATGTCTGGAGAATCCTTCTGGGTTTTCCAAAACCTTCGCAGTGATGTAACATGCAAACCGAGACAACCACTTTCAGAGTTCAGCCTTCGGAGGCTATTTTTAGGGTTCGCATGCAGTGTTTTTCAACGCATGTCGGGTTTTTCTTTATGGGTTTTTCGGGAGCTTCGCAACGGTGTGGCTTGCAAGCAGAGAAGATTGAGTTTTGAGGACTTACTATTTTTAGCCAGTGCATGCATGCAGACCAGTTTTCTGGGTTTTTCTGGGTTTTTTGAGATCCCGCAGGCAATATGACATGCAAAACCATCCGGCAGTGGATGAGTCACTTTTCAGTCAGTTTCTATTTTTAGCAGGTACACTCCGGCAGCCGCCCAACACTCCAGTCCAGCAAGCAGAACGACATGCAGAAGGAACGAAGTCAAACGGAGACCGTTCGGGATACATGCAAATCAAATTAGGGTTTCCACTTTTATAGGGGGGTAAAATCCAAAAATAGCCAAAACGAAGTACCCCACCCATGTCAGCACACTTCAAGGTACCTACTGGCAAAATTTAAGCGAAATCGGAGAACTTACTATTTTTAGTAAGTCAGGGCACGACTATAAATAGCAGGTCAGGGCAGAGGACTGACAAAACAGGTTCACAAGGCAGAGAATATCATCTGATGAAATTTTCAGGCAAAACGGAGCCTTAGAGGTTGAAAATCAAGGGATTTGCTAAAAATAGCACAACTTGCTAAAAATAGAATGCAAGAGCAGGGGCAGGCAGAGGCTTGAAAATTGTCTAAGGCAAAAAAAACAAAAGTAGACCCATCAAAATGCGCCCTCAAGAAGAGATGCCTTCAAAACGCCTAAGGCATAAAACAGAAGCTCATACCTCAAAATGCGCCCAAAGAGGAAGGAGAGAGGTGAAAAGTTTCTAGGTCATGAAAACGAAAGTGGAACCAAGGAAATGCGCCCATGGTGAAAATGAAAGCTCACATGTTGAAATGCGCCCTCAAGAGAAAACAGAAGCATGGGGTCTCATTTGCGCCCAAGGAAGAAGAGATGCCTTGAAAAAGTTCTAAGGCGTGGAAAGTGAAAGCTCACATGTTGAAATGCGCCCTCAAGAGAAAACAGAAGCATGGGGTCTCATTTGCGCCGAAGGAAGAGGAGATGTTTTGAAATTTTCTAAGGCGTGGAAAGTGAAAGCTCACCTAGTGATTTGCGCCCACCTCAAGGATTGAAGCCTTGAAAAGTTTCTAAGGCAAAAAAAAATTAAAAGCTCACCTAGTGATTTGCGCCCACCTCAAGGATTGAAGACTAAAAGGTTTCTAAGGCAAAAAACAAAAGTAGACCCATGTAAATGCGCCCTCACCAAGGTGTAAAGTGAGCTCGATGAAATATTCTAAGGCATAAAATGAAAGTAGAGAGGTCAAAATGTGCCCTCAAGAAGATACATGGCTTGAGGAAATTCTAAGTGGTAAAAGTAAAACCAGACACACCCACATGCGCCCTCAAGAAGATAAAGTGGCTAGGACTTGAAAAAAACGTCTAAGGCATGGAAAGGAAAGCTCAAGACCCCATATGCGCCCAAGGTTGCTGGAGAAAATTTCCTAAGGCAACGAAATAAAAGTAGAACCTAGCAAATGCGCCCTCACCTTGAAAGGATATTCTAAGTGTTTGAGTATTTTCTAAGTAAGAAATCAAGGCTTGCATGAGTAAAATACGCCCAGGGGGCAATAAGATTCTAAGTAGTGAAATGAAAGTAAGCACATCGAAATGCGCCCTGAAGTGAAAGTTAACCCCATGAAATGCGCCCAAGCCTAGATGATGCTAAGAAGAAAAACGCCTAAGGTAGAAGGAAATAGAACTTGCAAGGGTGAAATGCGCCCTCAAGGTGAGGAGGTCTTGAAATTTTCTAAGGCATGGAAAATGGGAGCTTGACCCTCTAAATGCGCCCATGAGGAGGATGAGTTAGAAGGGGGTTTTAAGTGTGAGAAATATAAAAAGTTAACCCTATGAAATACGCCCTTGAAGAGGGATTTAAATTTTAATTCATAAGGCATGGAGATTTTTTTTCAGAGGGAAAAACTATACCAAGGGAAATATACGCCTATGGTAGAGAAAGTGTTAGAAAATTTTTTCTAAGTGATATAACACTTCACTAGGGAAAAATACGCCCTTGGCATGGAAGGATGATTTGATGAGTTTTAAAATTCTCCGAAGGCAGTTGAAAGTTAACGAATCTTTTTCAAGGGGAAAATTTGATATCGACGAATATTTTCCATGGGTCAAGTGAAAATCAAATGAACCCGCTTAAAATGCACCCATGAGTTAGCAGAGTTTGAAAATTAATTTCCTAAGGGAAATTTTAATATTTTCAGAAGAAATTCGTTTTGCCTAGATTATTTTCCTGACAGAAGTTAAATCTCAAAGGACGAATTATTTCGAGCACGCAAACAAATTTTAATCGCCCGGAGTTGAACATTTTAATGAGAGAATTTAAAATGTCTAAGGCAAATTTTATGAAATCGAGGATTTAAATGACAGACATTTTAAAAGTTGGAAATATATTTACAACTCCCACGAAATTTTTCGAGTGGAATTTATTTAAACACTGCGAGATTTTAAAATGGGATTCAAGTGATTGTTTTTCTCGCGAGTTGTTTAAATCGCCAAGGTTAACTGACAGACTAAAAGGAAAATTCGAAATTTGAAGAAGAAGGAATCATTATTAATGGCGACTGCCATAATGACCGGCTGACGACTAGCCCACTACTGCGCTTGAATTAGAAGATTCTGAACGAAGATAGTGGAAAATTGATGAAGGTGCTAAAAATAGCCCCAGCACTACTTAGCAGGATTCTCCGGGAAAAGTTATTTAAACAATCTCTTCTTTCATTTCTCCTCACATTGTTTCGAAGTTGAAGTTGCTGAAGAAGTTCTTGAGAGATTGAAATATTTTCCAAGTGGTTGAGGAGAGAAATTCTGTGAGAGTTTATTTTATTTCGGAGTGTTGAGTTGCTGAAAGTGCGAAGTGCTGGAGAAATCTTCATTTGCCGAGACTCTTTCTTTCGAAAGAGCTGAAGGTGTGTTGCTGCAACTTCGAAGTTGAAGGTTGAAGTTATTTTCCGGAGTTGCTGGAGAATTTAATTCTCAAAGAGCTGAAAGTGGAGTCGCTGCAGATTTGCAAAGTTGTAGAGGGTTTCTTTTCTCTGGGGATCTTTATTTTCACGCTACTGAAAGTCGAAGTCTTGAAGAAGTTTAAACGTTGAGAAGTTGAGGAAGTCGAAATTTCATATTGCTGGCAACTCTTTATTCATCTAACTGCTGAAGTTGACAAAGTGAAGTCAAGGTTCGAACTATTTGTGCTGGAGAAATTAGCTACATTGCTGAAAGTTATTAGCTTGCTGCGTTTTTTTTCTTCACCAGTCAGAAGTGCAGTTGCTGAAAGTTGTCTCTAAACTCAGAGATTTTTATACAGTACGAGGTTTGGAGTTAGAAATTTATGCTGAGAAATTTTATTTTCAAAGCTAACTCCGTATTCGCAGCCATCTCGGGAATTGTTTTATTTTATAAATCTGCAGTCTAGCTTATTCTTCTATTTTATTTTGCAGATGGCTGGCGCAAAGGATGTTGCAGGAACAAGCAGAGCCGCAGGCAGAGCTGCAAACACTGAAGCAGGCAAGGCTGGCTCATCCCGACAGGCAATGATTAAGAGGCTCGCTAAGCCATTTCTCCCAAAGTCAGCAATAGTTTCAAAGTTGGCAGGATTGAATGACACCAACCTTGGTTCATTTAATCTGAATGCACTCAAATCGAGGATGTTCGGGCTAGGGGGCCATCAACCATCCGTCACGGCACATAATATAATGAAGAGTGGAATCTACGCAGCTGCTAGTTTTCCGCCAGCAATTCAGTGTCCGGAGCTAATTATGGAGTGCGCCAATCACTACAAGCCAGAACGTAGGACGATTGTCTCTCCGGATGGTAAACTGCTCGCCAACTTCACACCGGATGCCATCGGAGAAGCATTTGGGATTCCAACTGCTGAGGAGATGTTATACAGAACAAACAAGAGGGCAGATAAGATGTACTCTTCCTCTTTCGAAAGAGTCACTGCAGTCATCAACAGAGTTTGGATGCAGAAGCCGAGGCCACCCCGCACTAAGCTCCCAAAGCAGATAATTGCCGAGGACGTGAAACAAGAATACTGTGATTTGATAATGATGCTGAGCCGGGTGAATGGGAGTGCACAGGCTTACATTTTCGAGCCTTGGATGTTCTACTTCATCGAGATCATCTTGGAAGGAAAAGAGTGTGTCGATTGGGCTAGGATGATTAGCAACCACATCGATGAGCAATTCAGGAGCTTGAAGGTGACGAAGACTTTCTACATGAGCTCATATGTAATTTACATGTTGGCCAGAATGACTAAGTACAGAGGGATTTCGTACAAAGAGCCAATCGGCTGTGCCCCTGGTCAATTCAAAATTCATGAAGCCTGCACACAGCTACATTTAGCTAACATTGCCAACTATAAACGGGCAAATGATGCATTCACAATGCACATTGCGAGGACACTTCAGCAAAGGACGCAGCAGAGAATATCTAAAGAAGCACAGACATTGATTGAGGAATATGGGTATTGGCTCATCCAATTCCCGAAATTCACATATATTAGGCTGCAGGGGTTCACTTCGTATCCGTATCGGTTACCACGATACCCCACTGATCACATAGTAATGCTTGAGATATCTAGGCAATTGATTGCCTACGATAAGATTCAGAAAAGGAAAAAGAAGGGTGGACTTGATTTCCCCATCACCATGGGAAATTCCATTGAGGTGTGTCCCTCTTTGCAGGCAGCCCGAGAGGCGGAGGACGAGCTGCAATCTTATCATTTGTCATATCACACAGGCAGGCAGGATTTCGATCCTTACGGGAACATCCGGATGGTACAGAACGTTGAATACCGGCACAGAGCTCATCTGAAAGACTTTTGGGCAAATGCAGTGGATGAGGCTGAGATAAGAAGAAGGATGTTTTCCAGACTTCCTCTCAAATTGATTAGAGAATGTGAGATTATTCCAGTTCCCGACCAGGTGGAGGAGGATGTCAACGTCATGCAACCCGACTATGGGTCAGTTAGGGATACTCCTGTCCCACCACCTGATTGGTCCGAGCCAGAGATCATGGACTTGGACACTCTTTCTATCCCGGTGATGACTTTTACCAGGACTTGGGTCGACAGACATGTATGCAGACTTAAGAGCAAGTCGATCGCCCTTACTTACAGCTTGATGGGTGACCCAAGGCCGTTATCGGTAAAAAGAGGGAAACAAATTGCTCAGACATCGAGGGCACAAGTGGAAGTGCCAACCCAGCCGATACCGTTGAGGATAGAACAAGCATCACCCGTGCACTCACAAACTCAATCTTCGAGTTTAAGAGTGGTTTCATTATTTGCCGATCAGAGGGCAGGATTAGAGGAAGAGCGGGGACTTGAGGAGGTAGATCAGCCCAACGCCCGGGAATCAGCTAGTGTCAGTCTATCCAGGGGCGGCCAACAGGAGGAGGAAGAGGAAACAATGGCCGACACCCATTTTCAGCAGATGTTGGACACGGCTTTGGAAGAAGAGGAAAACACAGAACAAGGGACCCAAGGGTCGGGAGATACCCAGCTTATAGAGGAGGATGAGCCTGAGCAAACCAGTGCAAGAAGAGAGGAAGTGCACGAGATGGAGGCAACAGAAGAACAGCCCCTTGTCATTTGTAATCCACAGCAGACAGTGCCTGATTGGCTTTCCGACAGAATGAGGAGAGAACCCGAGGATGACACGGATCCGGCCATTGAGATGGAAGAGTTCCTCAGAGGATCAGTGCGCCACCAGAGAAGAAAAGGGCCCGAAAGTTTTCAAAGATCTCGACCGACGAGTCAGGCTCTCGCACGCTTCAGGTGGCTATTCCGAGGGAAGATTGTGATCGAACCAAGGAGAGGCCTGAAAATTATGTGATCACCACAGTAGAGTTGGGTCGTCCTACGGGAGCCCAAGTTATCGAGGAGTTCGATAACTCCTATCAGGCATTGAAGGATCAGTTGCTCCGCACGGAGGGGAAGTATAAGAAATTGAAGAAGGAGCACAAAACCTTGATAGGATATATGCAGAATCTAGCACGTCCAGGTGAACCAGCAGACCCGGCAGTAGAACGTCCATCGGAGCTTCCGAATGAGTCAGTTGTTGCCTTAGAGGATTTGAAGAAAATGGAAACGGAGGCGGACAAGTGGGTTAGCCGTGTTCATGCTGAGACAGGGAAATTCATGGAGGACCTTGCCGATGCTTATCGACAGGCCTCAAATATTTTGGCACGGATGGATATAGTAGATCAGGCCTGGGGTGATACTCGCATCTATCAAACGAAGACTGTACTTCGTTTGGGGGCTTTGATGCATGTACCTCTAGAAACCTTAGTGGATGGAGGTGTAATTCAGAGAGGTGATAGGTACGATTTCACCAGTTGGTACTCCTCGGTGGTCACAGGCCGTGGATTTCACGACGCAGCAAGGGCAGATTCAGCTAAAGTGAAGAAGGCAATGGGCAACATCTTGGGGGGAGTCCTCAATACATTAGAGGCCATATTTGCTAGAAAGTTGGTCCCAGAGGAGATAACTGCTGATGGCTTGAAAAGTAGACTGCCTCCATTCTTCTCAGCTGCGAGGTCACTTGTCCTGGATGACTTTGAGAATGTCTCCACGTTCTCTAGTATAATTCAGCATACCCAGGACGCCTTGGTGACATGGAGAAAATCTTGCATCAGATACGGACAGACGGTAGCAGTCTTGGAGTTCCAGCTCAACCATATTCCACCGATCTCTACACAGGAGGTTGAAGCAGTATTGGCCCGGTTGATCGAGTTTGCTATCCGGGAGAAGGCCAGTGGGAACGCGCTGCTTGATGAGGATCTTCTTGATGATGGTAGTGGGCATTAATTGCTCATTATGATTCCTGCAGGGGAGTGGAGAATATTCTGTGCATTCATTGCCCACTCCTCTCTGTGGCGGTTTTTAGGGCAGAAACCCTAATCAGGGCATAGGTGGCTCGATCTGAGCCCTTCATTGTAATTTGATCTGAACCGTCCACTGAATTGGACTTATTATAAAAGGGGCATCCCCCCTCATTTGTAATCTATTAGAATTAGAGATTAGATCAAGAGTTGAATCAGAGCTAGAGAGTAGAAGGCATTTAGCTTAGAAGTTAGCTTTAGATTGAGGAGGGAAGAAAACTTTCCTTTGAAAGTTTTGTAAAAGGTTGTTGTGAACACTTTTCATAATACAAAGAGTTTCATTGCTTGGTGATTTCTTCTTTGTTATGAGTAGCTAGCAAGGCCATTTCGTCTTTCCAATTCAAGGTAGATAGAGTAAAATAGATTTTATTTCATGCAAGTAGTTGTTAGCTGTGGAGTGTGGCGTTGTGATTTGAGCAAGTCTTCTCGTCCATACCACTAGCGGACTTGCTGATGGTAAGTTCGCCTTGCGTGGTCAACTGGAGTATCAGCACTTAACTTCGATTATGGTTCATGTGTTTGTATGCGTCGTGTTGACGGTATGAACGTGTTGTGTCATAGTTTGAACATTTTCTCATCCTTTGAAGATTGCACCAACTTTGTCGGAGTTGTTCGAAAGAAGACAAAGCGAAGTTTGGTTTGAAGATTGTTTAAGTCGATCTTCGTCCTCCACCCTTTTAGAAGTAGATCTGTAGAATCTCTATCCCTATCCCCTTTAAATTCTGCATTTTCTGAGTCAGTCTAGATACCAGAACCATATCGCCAAATCATTCATGTCTTAATTGCTTCACAAAGTCGAACAACTACGTAAGTCCCCTTGAAATAACCAGCAAAACACATCAACCAACTGAGTCTATTCGCGATAAAAGGAACCTTGGAGTCGAACACATGAACTTTCAAGCAATCTTAGCATGTGGGACACTTTGATCAAGAGAGAATAGAGTGACCGTTGGGCAACTTTATTCTGTGCTGGCGCTGTCATAAAAAGCACGTCAACATGTTGTTGATACCAATCTTGGCCATATTGACTTGGACGAATTCCAAAAAAGAATGTATGGAAGTGACGAACTCTTGCCAACTCCAATTGCATGGAAAATGACTTGCGGCTGGGCAATATGCATAAGGAAGTCCGAAAAGTTTTCTCCATCATGTCGATCTTGGGAGAAAATTTGACTAAGGCATCTGACCGCTTGACCGTCCGGAATACTTTCCTGCAGCATGAATCTGAGTGGGCGCTTGTCTTTGCCGATTGTGAAGACAGTTTAGACCTACTGGAATACAAAGTCAGTGCCTTGTCGGACATTACCATTGAGGAGGTTGGCGCCATTGTGTCCAGATTCATCGGACGAAACCTTTCGGAGGAAGATAAGGACGCAACTCTCAAAGGATAACTCATCTGCTTGTCAACTGGTTGATGTTTTAGCAACCCTAATTAGGGTTTTCTTGTTTAAATCTAGGCCATTAATCTTGTTTTAATCTTGGTCGTTCATTGTATTTGAGAGTTCTATAAGTACCCCTCCACTTTCATTTGAAAGGGATCAGAATTAGAGGAAATATTATCAGAGGATTAGAGATTAGAATTTTGGAGTTAGAAGAATTAGTTTAGAGATTTTAAATTTTAGAAATAAGAGAAGAGTTTTGTGAAATTTTGTGAAAACTATTGTGATGATGAAATTCAAAAATGCATGAGATGCTTTGAAATCTTTATTGTCAAATGGGTGCATGGTTACATATTTTCTCTTTCTCATAGAATTGTTTTAGATTATAAATTTATTTGATTATTAGTGGAACGAAAGATTGAAGTGAAGATTGGTGTAACTTAGCTCATACTTTCTTCAAATGGATGTTTTTCATTTGATGCATAAGGTTAGACTGAGCTTTTACTGTGGATGCTTTCAACGTTTACTTCAAATAGTGTTGTTCAATTGATGGTATTATTTGTAGTAGAAAATCTTAAGCACAGATGCCAAAAGATTGCACCTGCTTTTGTGTAGTTGTCGTTTTACGTGGCAAGACAAAGCATGGTTTTGTTTAAGTTCCATTTGATCTTTACAGTCTCCTAGTTCCATAGGTTTAGTATAGGACTTCTTAACCCTCACTCCTTTTTTTATTTTTTATCCAATATCGAAAGTCCCAAAAAAATTATAACACTGCATTCAATCCCTCACTTTCAAGTTACTTACTGAAGTAAAATCCCCTGGGGTTACCAGCAAAAACACAACGACCACAGAGCTTGTCCACACCCCAATTTTGAAACATTGGAATTAGCGTGTGACCTGTCTTGCAATCTTAGCACAAGTAGTAATTTTTCACGAGGGGATAGAGCGTCTATGGACACTTTATTCTAGAGAATTTGTGTGTCACAAAACACTCATCAACAAAACAAAACCTTCCAAATTTCGAGAAACTTCAATCATTAGCGCCCAATGCAAAATCTGAGTGACTTCACCCAATTACCAGCCAGGGTGGATAATTTCACCATCGGAGTTGATCTTCTCTTAGAAGGTTTTCGTCCTCCAAACGGATGTGGTGAACCAATGTTCAACCAACCAAGAACCTATTTTCCAAAATCCAAATCCAACATAGCTACAAACTGCTCTCCTAAAAGCTTATATTCTTCTCTCCTTGTAACTCCCTGTGTCTTCTTGTCTTCTTTTTTTCTTTGAAATTCAAAAGTAATTTATTTAACTTTTCTAACTTAAGTTACTTTGCCCCACTTAAATAATTAATTTAAGTTGTCATTTTTAAATTTAGCTTTTTCGACAACATTAAATTAATTATCTAATTACAATGTTGACTTATAAAATTAGGGACATTACATAGCAACACCAAGGGAAGGAGCTTGTGCAAGTGGATGCCCCATAGTTTAAGACTAATCTCCTCACCTCTTAACAACTTTGTCGCAATTTTTTGTGAGCCAATTATGAGTGGATTCTTCTTATTCAAAAAAGATGAATAGAAAAAGGATTGTAAAGACAACTTTTCATGATGTCTTTCCAAAGAGCATTGACAAGATCATCATGGTAACTTCAAATACATTGACTTTTTTAATCCTAATAACTATATATTGTTTGAAAAAAATTCAGTTTTGTTTTTAATTGGAACTTTTATTTGTTAGTAGGTGTTAGAGCCTTTAGTCAAGATTTTGCGATTTGTGAATTGGAGCAAAACCCAATGACAATAACTACATGAGACCATGGAAAAGGCCAAAGAGGTCATCCAAAAATATTACAACGAAAATACAAGAAAATTCAATCCAGTTGGAATATTGTTGACCGTAGGTAGACATTCAATTCCACCGAACCAATCATGTAGTGACATACTACCTCAACCCCTATTTTTTCTTCATAGATAACTTCAACGATGTTGATGGATAGGTTGTGGAGGGCCTCTCAATATGCACTGAGAGTATAAAGGACATGATTATGGAAGAGTTGTAGAAATACAAACATGTTAAGGAGACCCTCTTCTCTTTGCCACTAGCTATCCGCAAGCTAACCAACCAAGCACCCAATAACAAAAAATCTGATTCTTTACTTCACTTCAATTCTTTGATGTGTGCAATTATTGCTTACTTACGAACTTGTTAATGTCTTTTTTGGAGCTGCTTGGTTGCAAGAAAAATTATAAATTATTATAACTTCTTTAAATTATAATTTTTTTTGACAGTTTTCAATTATCATGAATTTCATATCATATTATCAGCTGCTGTATTTGCAAGTTGATGCGATATTTTGTACCATTTTTTTTAATTCAAATCTAATGGAAAACACTTCCCCTACATTCTTTAGACTCATTTCAAATGTTTTGTAACTGTATTTTGCACGAAATTTGAGTATTTTAAGAAATTTAAGTATTTTTTTAATTTACCAAGTCATCAAGTCTGAGTTAAAATTAGGTCACCCAGTTTTGCTAAGTCAAGAGTTTCTGACCTATGAATAAATCTGAACCTCACATTTGCCTTGCACCATGAGTTCAAGAGGTTATCTTTATGGTCATTCAGACACAATTTAAGAATCTAGTTATAACTTGTCACGATTGTGATCACAGATTCAGTTCATGGATCCGCCAAAAAAATTGGTGATTGGGTCCATTTTGAGTTTGTTCATGCACAAAATATACATATATATATATATATATATCACAGATTCAGTTCATGGATCCGCCAAAAAAAAATTGGGGATTGGGTCCATTTTGAGTTTGTTCATGCAAAAAACATATTTTTACACAGTTTCAATATATTTTTAATATGTTTAAAATGTTGTCATGTATTTTAAAATAGTTTTATATATTATTATAAATTTATTATAAGATATTTGATTTATGTATTTTAAAAACAAGAATATTAAAGGCCAAGATACATTTTTTTATTTTATTTTTATATAAATATACGAAATATTTATAAGCATTATACAATATTAATGTTTTGATTAATAGGGGAAAAACAAGTTTTGAAGGGACTCGAAACCCTTTACATCAAATTGCTACTGATACAAAAAATAACAGTTAAAACAGCAACCAACTAACAACCAAAAAACAGTGAAATAATAGACAACAGTAGAAAACAGCAACAACCAAAAAAAAACTATTTCAAATTTTTTAAGGTGTTTGCCACCTCTAGTTCTTGATTGTAGTGAAGATTTACCATTGAGATCAACTCGTTTTCTCTTCTTCAAATGTTTTCCTCATACTGCCCCTTGTCCTTGCACTTGGGCCCTTGTCCTCATATTTTGTTGGATTTTTGCCTTTTCTTTGGTAGCTGGACCTTTCGCCTGATGCCCTGCATAGATCTGATCCTCCCTGAGCTGACTAAGTTTCTCCAATAGAACCTTAAGGGAGTCTGCACTATTCTTGATGGACATATGGCTGATTTGCAGCAACTTCTTGACATCCTCATCAAGCTCTTTTACTTTGTTTTCCACTTCTTGGAGGCGGTTTTCACAATAGTCTTAAAATCCGAGACTTAACTTTCCAAGTCAACAAGCCTCTCAATAAACAAATCAGAGGCCACCCCCTTGGCTTGATTTGCAAAATTCTCTTTTAAGCCTTTGATCTTAATATTGACTTTGTTAAAATCTTTCTTCACCCATTTAGTAAGTTTAAAATTACATGTGGCTCCATTCCTAGCCATGTCAAGAAGCTCCATCATAGAAGTATTACACTCATCAAGGTAAGAGAAGTCCTCAGAAAGGGGATGAACATTGTCAGCACACTTAGTCTTTCCTGAACCATCACCATTAGCTACAATGTCTGAGGCCTTTTCTTTACCCTTGCCAACAATTACAACCGGTTGAGAAAGTTGTTGGATAGGGGTTTCCTCAACCACTATGGAAACATATTTGCTAGTAGCACAATCTGGATCCTTCACCTGCTGAGGAAAGTGTTGAGTATCTTCATCCTCCCCGATCTTAGAGCCGCTTGACCACAAACCTTGCTTCTTAGGCTTCTTTTTGGGAGCTTTCTTTTTCTGGCCACCTTTCCTCCTCTTTTTCTATGGGGATTCTAAAGGTGAGGAAGAAACCTCAACCACTTCAACCCTAACCTCCTCATCCATTTTCCACTCCTCATCCCCACCATCCTCAATGCCCGAATCTATCGAAGGGTTTTCAACCTCCTTAGGCTGATCCTTCTCCGCAGATTTATTACCTTTAACAGCCTTAACCGAGGAATTAACCTTAACATACTCCATGATAAGCAATATGAGGCCCTCATGGAGTACAACGGTGTGGGGATTTTTCAGATGCACATAAACAAAGGCCTCTAACAAGGATAGAGAAAAAATCGAAAGGACGCCAAAAGATATACGATATTAATGTTAACATACAATATAACACCAAAATTATAAATAAAGTTAATGTATAATAATAAAATTACAAAAAGTTAACATTAATTTTAATATATTTAATCATTGTTACCCCAAGTTTCTAGGATGGGGACGGCAGGACGAGTCCCCAAGTTTTCAATTTTTCAAGCCAAATTTGGGGACAGCGAGGGACGGCTATATAAAATATAGAAAAATTTAAAATATATAGGAAAACTTTAAATATTCATATGAAAACATGGATAAAGCATGCATATATACATTAGAGAAACTTAGCATATAACATAGAAACTTAGCATATAACATTTGTGTTAAGAATTCATTGTCAATACTCAATATGCATTCATAATTCATAAATCATTATGTGATATTGAACATAGTACACTGTTGTCGTCCCTTGTCCCCGAAACATTTCCAGGACGGGGATGGGGGGGTTTAGACCTCGGGACGCATCCCCAAGTAACACTATATTTAATATAATAAATTATAAATAAAGTTAATGTTAATATAACAATATATTATTAATTAAAAAATTAATTAACATTAATTATTAATAACTTTAATAAAACATGAGCAGATATGTAATGATAAAATTATTATATTAATAAATATTTAATATAGTATAAATAAGCTTAATATTAATATATTACTAATTTTAAAATTAAGATATTTAATATAAGTAATATATCCACAAAATTATCAAAACAGTTTAACATTACTAAATAGAAAATTTATAAAATATAAAACGTAAGAAACATGTGAAATCATGATTGAGAAAATGGTTTTTTGTCAGAAAGGTACCAGTCAAGACTTTGGAACTTCATAAAAGCTCCAAGTCATCAAGAGCACTTGGCTAAGATGATGTAGCACCATCATCAATATCACTACCCAAATCATCATCTAAAAAGTCAAGCCCATCTGCAACTAGCACTACTATGTCTTCTAAAATTTGTTGTTGTGAAGAAGATGTTAAGTCATTTGCTGATTTTTGTTCATGAACAATTTTTAATTGTTGCAAATGTAGACAAGATCATTCAACTTTCCAAACAACAACTCATTCCTCTTTTTGGAATGGATGTGATCAAAGCAACTCCAATTCCTCTCACAAGCTGAAGAACTTGCTCCCTAACTCAATATTCAAATGGCAAAGCGTTGAAGTTTAGGAATTTGTGCTCCATGGATCATCCACCATTTATAGCCAAGTGCATCATCTCGTGCCATATCATATTTGGTTGTTGACATTCAAAACATCCCTTTTGCTCTCTTGTATTTCCAACAATAGTCTTTGATTAGAGTTCCAATTGCTGAATTTCGTTCAAACCTATCAATGGCTTCTAAAAGCCCTGCCATAATTTCACAATCACTTTGTCTATCAATATGAATTAACTTAGGCTCCAAATAGCAAATTGTTGCATGTAAAGGTGTGTGCATCATTTTCCATCTAGAATCAACTATCTCTCATATCTCCATGTACTCTGCTTCTACATTATTTAGTGCTTTTTGAATAGCTTCCTTACAATAGTCAACGCTTTCATAAAGCATGTCAAGGCACATCAATATACGAAGCACGTCAACAATTGGCCCCCATATACTCAAAACATTTACTCCACTTTCCCAAAAATTGTTGTTTAAAATTATTTTCTCTATGTTCTTCCCCTAAAGACCTTTAGAAAGTGCTCAATTTTTCCACTCATTGGAACAAATAACAAATCTCAAAGTTGCTTTCTCTTCAACCACTCTTTTCAAAGTGATATAAAATGGAGCAAACCTTGTGTCACAAGGTCTCAACAACTCCCTAGATGCATGTTGCCTGTAAAGACTCAATGTGAGACGATGATTTTTTATGAAATTTGCAATTGCTCTTCCTCTATGAATTGCTTCATGTATCTATGGGATTTTAGCCAAGTCATGAAGCAATAAATCCAAAAAATGGACTACACATGGACTCCAATATATTTGTGGGTAGTTCTCTACAATCAGCTTCCCAACTCCCACACAATTTTTCGCACTATCAATTACCACTTGATTCACATTTTCCACCCCTATTTCAATAATGGCTTCCTCTAATATTTGAAAAACTATACAATAATGTTTTCTTTTGGTTCATGGTGTCAATCACTTTCAAGAACACAACACCATCAAGACAAGCCACCAAAACATTAATCAATGGCCACTAACATATATCTAACCATACATCACTCAATATAGTGCAACTTGTTGCCTTCCAGGAGACTTTGACCCCAACTAATTTCTCAATCACTCTATCTTTTGACCTCTCCAAAAGAGTTTTCCTAAAAGCCTCTAAAGATGGAGGTGTGTACCCTTTGCCAAACTCTGCAACTTTATGAATTGCATTACGAAAATTTGGATTTCTCACAACATTGAATGGAATAGCACTTGAGTAAAACAAATCAGCTTATACATCATCCACCTGTTGTTTCTCTGTTGGTTTCCAAAAGCAATTCAATGTTCCACTCACATTTCATACACCTATGGCCTTGGCTAAGCTCGAAGCGGAAGACATAATAGATGTTGTGAATTTAGACACATCCTCTTCAATTCTCCACTGTTTTTGTGCAGTGGGTGAGCCTGGTGGGGCTCTGTTCTTCGTTCTTAAGCTGCTTGATGGTGTGAAACACCACCTTAAAGTTGCTGGTCAGATTTTGTTGCTTCAGTTGGAGACCTGTGTTGCTGTTTGCAGGTTATTTGGAACTGGTTTTTGAGTGTTCTTGACAGCCATAGACTCCATTGGCATTTACACAACAGCTGTTCGCTTTTGAGGAGTTTTGGAGCTGCTTTTTGTAAACTACAGCCAACCGCCTTTATTTGAGGGTTTCAACCAACAAAAGAGACAAAGACGCCTCTCCTTGGTGGCTGCTATCTTTCCTAAAAGGGGCACCCTTGTCCTAGAAGACCTCCCATGCCAGTTTTTGGTGGGAAAAGTTCGTTATTCACAAGTTGTGTGTATTTCTTTAGGGGTGGGTACTGTAGCAAGTCACTATTCACAATGCTTGTATGGCTGTAAATAAAAATTAAGGCATAAAATGTATCTTTAAAAATCTGATGTAAGCCATCTATCTTATGTGATCTATTATGTAATGAAGAAAGCATCTTTGGCTCTTAAATTGAGTAATTGCTTGAGTTATTTTCAGTAGCTTAGTTTATTTGAGTTTGCTTAATATGTATATGCTTTTTAGTCCCCTTTCTAGCATTATTGGCAAACAAATCAAAGCACAAAAAGAGAATTAAACCAAAACAGAAATCAGACCTATAAACTCAGTGATAAACAGATCAGCAAAGTGTTGGAACACTACATTGGTATCAGAGTGGTTTCCTACCAACCTGTTGGGTGAGTTTTAGCTACAAAAGCTTCAGTTGAACAGCATGGCTATTTCCCTGAAGCAGTGGGATAAGAATATGGGGAAGATTAAACAAAGTTTAAAAGAGTTGGACGCAAATCAAAAAAGGTTGAATGAATTGATTTCAAACCCTGCAAAACTAGACAGAGCAGTACAGTGTATGGCTTCCATTTTTAAGAGGTCTACATCACAAAACGAAGGGAAGAAGAAACAAGAGGACACTTCAATATCCAGAAGCCTCTACGATGAACTCTCAGCAGTTAATGACCAGCATATAGCTGATCCTGTGGGGAGCAAAAATCAAACCTTAGAAGATCTACTTGTTGATGATGAGGTTGAAATTTCTAAGGCAGCTGTAGGGGAAAGGTACTTGCGTCCTTTTGAAGATGAAAAAAAGTTACAACACAAGGGTGATGGGTCCAAACAAAATGCTGAAAGTGACTTTCATATTTCTAATAATGCACTTTCTGAGATAGAAGCTGATATGTCTAATGTTAATCCAATTTATGAGGTAGAGTTGCAGGATGATCATGTTGAGGGACATGCGCATAAAGAAAGGGCACCATATGAGACCAATGAGGGTTTTGAGCTTTCTAAATTTTCTATATCAGCAATTGCTGATGAGACTTATGATCATTTTGAAGATGCCAATTCAGTTTATGTGCAAGGATTGTCTATTGAGGAATCAGACAGGTCTGATTTGCAGGATCAAAGGCACGAGCTATCATTTGATTCCAGTGTTGTTCGTGATGAGCCATTGACAAAGGTTGGAGAATTTACCATGACTACATAGTGAGGAGTACCCATCACTTCTCCTTTAATCCACACATGGAGGATTGGTTGACGCATCGGTGTGGATTGGTTCAGAGTGTATGCCATCCATTTTGGGATGGAGAGTTACCATCATCAGTGGATGGAACTAGTGGTTGCAAGTATCCTACTCAGTTGTTGGCGGGTGAGTGCTTGCAGGATCGGTATTTAGTTTCCCATCATGCTAATGTGTATCCAACAAGGTTGGCTGCTTCCTTGTCTCGGAGACTACTTGTGGATACATGATTATAGAGGGATCATAATGTCAACAGGCATGATGGCACAAGTGGATATCACATCCATGAGAGTTTAGTGGAGGTTATGGAGAGATGTTGCGTAGCAGATGCTTCCGGATATTCTTACCTCCTCATGATGGATGGATGTGAGTCTTGTTTATTTTGGGATCCAGGTGGAGATAGAGTTAGCACTGTCATTTGGAGGGGTCCTAGTGTATTGCTTCACCACTTCTGGTATGGTAGAGTTAGGATCAGCATTGAGAGCGTCTTGAATAACACCCAACGGAAACTCACGCCTTCACAACGAAGATTAGCTCGTAGTGTGCAGCAGTACGAAGATAACATTTCAAGATGAACCTTAACACGAAATAAGATTGAGAGACTTGGTGTTGTATCCAAAGGTCTCTATGATGTGTTTGGGTTAAAAGATGATAAGTCAATAGAGAACTACCTACAATCTACAAATGGACATGCGATTGAAGCTGAAGTGGTGGGCGATAAGGAAATTTTACATCAGGATAATAGTATAGTGGAGCCACGGAATAATGTCCACAACATTTCAGAAGTTGTTATCAACACTGCTAACAATTCTGATTTTCATGACGACAGTGATAAGACTTTGCAACAACATGAGACAACAGTGGCTACACATGTGCAAGATGCTACTATTGAGCTATTACATGAAAGTACTCAGGAATTGGGTACTAAGAGTGCAGAATTTGGCGTGGATTCGTGTCATGGTGAATCTGATTTTTTAGATCAGGTCTTAGAGAACAGGTTTGATGATTCATGCGTTAACATAGAATCCCAGGATCATGAGTTGGATGGTGATGCAATTAAATTGGAGGTGGAAGTGTGTAAAGATACTGTCATATCAACAACTTCTACCTTATCAGTTGAGCCGTCCTTTGAGGTACATAGCAGCAGTACCTTAGTTGTTGATGTGTGCACTAATGATAGCACACATGATGTTGTTGATCTAAAGGTGAGCGATGAGGATTCAGCCTCTTACTATAGTGTGGAATTGGGTGGAAATGATGAGTCACAGGGGTATCATCATCTAGCGGGACAGTTGAAGGTTAGTGATGATATGATTGTTACAGCTTTGGAGCATTTTGATGTTGCTCGACAAATGTTGGCAACCTATGGTTGGAGTAATCCTATGTCAGATGAGTACGGTGTTAGTAGTCTTTCCCTCCCAAAGTTCCATACACTTCGAGAGGCAGTTGGAATTATGAAACAAAATTACCTACAGCTACTTGCAGATAGGGATTTCCTTCTCGAGTGGGGTTGCATCTGTCATAAGGCATTGAAGGGTAAAGAAGAGGAGGTTGATGAGCTCACTTATGAGCTAGAGACGACTATGGATACTTTGAAGAGCACTCAATTGGCCCTTCAAGAGTCACAGTCATTGGACGTGGAGCTTACCATGGTATCGAGTTTGGCACAGTCTTCACCCTCTTCCGATATAGCTCGGGTTTCCATGGCAGCAATGGGTGATGAACATATGTCCACGGATTGTGGTTGTGAGCAGAATGAAGGAAAATATATATTATTTAGTTTATAAAAAACAACTTTATACACATGGTAATACATTAAGGAAAGTCAAATCTTTTAGACTTTTCTTTAAAATGATTAAGTTTCATCTTACGCTTGTTTTGAAGTCATCGAAACTTTTATGGGAGTGCAAATTCATTCAATTTTTGAATTTACCAGTAAACAACTACCCAAAAATGGTTTCAGGGTAACCTATTTATGGTGTGACACAGTTTCGGCTCAAACTGCATTCACAATATATATAGCCTATCGGCTAACAAATATAAAATTCAAAACAAAAACAAACTTACCATGTTATTAATATTTTTTTAGTAGTTATATGATATCTTTCTATTGTAAATCCTTAAAAATATGCTTTTTATTTCTAAATAGAGACCAAGAAAGTACCTATTTTTGATGTGGAACAAGGCTACGAAGCTAGCTATAATAGAATTCCTTAAAATAATTGGAGTTTAAATATGAATTTTGTAGAGATATCATAAGTGGCAATCCATATTCCTACTGGAAAATACCTTCCTTCCATTACAAATAATAAAAATCCTCTTCCCGATTTACGGACACGAAAGCTTATCGCAGTCAGAGCTTTAATTTCATTTAGCCAAATTTCAAACTTGCACTCAGGCTTCATCTTCGTAATTTTATCTGCATCCTTCACGAACAGTGCTAATTTCTTCTGTGTCCTCTGTGTAGGTACAACTTTATTCCGTGAAATTACACAGGCAAATGCCATTTTTAAATCAAAATAAAAATACAAATAAGGGTCTTGTACAATAAATTATAAATTTTCTTCAGGTGCAATTGATACAAATGGGATGAGTGCATGGGTTGAGAGTTGCAGAGAGCCATGTATTGCACCAGGTTCTCCTAAGCTTAGTCCCATGACAGGTGATGTAGAACAAATCATTGATAGCTCTTGTAATATGGAAGTTGACTCACCAGAAAGTTATGTGTCAACTCATGACACTACTTCATCCACTTCACAGGAGATATGCAGAGCAACATCTAGTTCGGAAAATGGTTCTTACGTCGATTTGTTTCCCTCTCCTGGAAGCAAATCTGTAATTTCATTCCATACAGTTGATTATGATTGGCAGCTTGATGAGCCAAATATGGAGTACAATTCAATGTATAGTTCCAAGGACTCAGAGTTGGATGATTCAGATCCGGACGGACTGATTGCGCAGTTTGTAAATACTCCCTTATCTGAGTTTGATGGTGGTTCGATCTATGACAATCCACTCTCCGAGCTGGGAGTCAGTCATACTCCTGATACTAGTTTGGGGTTGAGCAATAATCGTAGTGTTTGGGATAGTCCTAGTGCATCAGGATTCCAAACAGGGCTCACAGAGGAGTTTAATAGTGTGTACCAGGTGAGGGATGCTTGCAGTTTGGACTTTGATCCACCTGTACATGACTTGTATTCGATGCACAATCCTGGTGCACAGGGTGTTTTTCTTGGTGCAGTCAAGGGGAGTAACTCCTTACTGTGTCTAGAGTTACCATCTTCAGAAGATGGGACTAGAGGCTACAAGTACCTGACTCAATTGTTGGCAGGGGATTACTTGCAAGGACAACAGTCAGTTATCCATCATGTTGATATGTATCTGACAGGGGTTGCCACTTTAATGCCACAGGGACTTCCTACGGATACATGGTTACAAGGTGATTACGATGTTAGCGAACATGATGGTTGGATTGGTTATCACCTCAATGGGTGTTTTGGAGAGACTGTAGCGAGATGTTGTATTGCAGATGTCTCCAGATATGTTTATCTCTTCATGACAGATGGATGTGAGTTTTGGTCGTATAGAGATCCAGGTGGTGACAGGTCTGGCACTACAATTGGATGGGTTCCAACAGGTTGCTTCACCATTTGCCAGCATGGTGAAGTTGTGATCAGATTTGCACAGAGGAAGTCAGAGGTTATCAGACATGGCAGACTTCCATTCTGGTGTTGGGATCCAGGGATATTTGGCGCAGTTGCATTTATGTTGGTGCTTCCAGAGTTAGTCAATGATGCATGTGTTTTAATATGAAGGGGTCACTTTCTATTTTTAAGTTACTATTCATTACTAAAGTGAAAAATGTTATAACTTAAGTGAATAGTGCTCACTTTAATGAATAGTGTTTCCTTTGTAAATTTATAAAAGGCAAGAGAGAAAATTCGAATTTCTTCATGGATGAATAATTTAGCTTGTTCAAAACTTGGGAGTGAAGCTTGGAGGAGGAAGGAAGATAGGGTTTCCTGATTTCTTGCAGTGGGTGAGCCTAGTGGGGCTCTGTTCTTCGTTCTTGAGCTGCTTGATGGTGTGAAACACCACCTTAAAGTTGCTGGTCAGATTTTGTTGCTTCAGTTGGAGACCTGTGTTGCTGTTTGCAGGTTATTTGGGGCTGGTTTTTGAGTGTTCTTGACAGCCATAGACTCCATTGGCATTTACGCAACAGCTGTTCGCTTTTGAGGAGTTTTGGAGCTGCTTTTTGTAAGCTACAGCCAACCGCCTTTATTTGAGGGTTTCAACCAACAAAAGAGACAAAGACGCCTCTCCTTGGTGGCTGCTATCTTTCCTAAAAGGGGCGCCCTTGTCCTAGAAAACCTCCCATGCCGGTTTTTGGTGGGAGAAGTTTGTTATTCATGAGTTGTGTGCATTTCTTTAGGGGCGGGTACTGTAGCAAGTCACTATTCACAATACTTGTATGGCTGTAAGTAAAAATTAAGGCATAAAATGTATCTTTAAAAATCTGATGTAAGTCATCTATCTTATGTGATCTATTATGTAATGAAGAAAGCATCTTTGGCTCTTAAATTGAGTAATTGCTTGAGTTATTTTCAGTAGCTTAGTTTATTTGAGTTTCCTTTATGTATATGCTTTTTAGTCCCCTTTCTAGCATTATTGGCAAACAAATCAAAGCACAAAAGGAGAATTAAACCAAAACAGAAATCAGACCTAAAAACTCAGTGAGAAACAGATAAGCAGAGTGTTGGAACACTACATTCATCTCCATCTAAGAGGAATTGGAGCACATATTCTTACATCCACTTAGTAAAGTGCAATAGATTGCACTCAAAAAGAGTGGACAACTTAGCAAATGTGCATTTCAACCTGTGTCTCCTTTCGCACAAACAACATGACAACAATGAAGGGGACACAAAGTTGTGTGGTATAGAGCCAAAGCATACTGACTTGGATGCCTCCAGTTCCCAACATATTGCATATGAGGATTCTGAAAGTTGGCACACTTATAGTGCAAGTGGTACTATCAATGCCACTAGCACTTCTTATGGTTCATCTAATGTTCCTACATCATCTAATGTCAATGATAATGATGATATTGATGATTTAGAAAACCTATTTGATGGTTAAAAGTGTCGAACTTGATATTATTAGTTTAATATTGAAATTGAAATTTCAACAATGAATATTTATCATGCATATTTTAAATGATATTCAAGTTTATGGTGATTTGATTGTTTATAACTTTATATGATGTTATGTGATATTTTAATCTTAATTCATGCTTCTCGGCTGCACATATATGTGTGTGTGTGCATTCTAAATGATATTCAAGTTTATGGTGGTTTGTTGTTTGTGATATTCTAATCTTAATTCATGCTTCTCGGCTGCATGTGTGTGTGTGTGTGTGTGATTTTTACATGTTTTTTGTATGGACAAACCCAAAACGAACCCAACCCCAAAAGAATTTTAGTTGAATCCATGAGCCCAAACCAGGACTAGGACCAATACCAGAACTGGCAACATAGGAAAAAGTTGTGTTAGTTTGTCAATGTGACAAATTTCTCCAACAAAATAGGGATGGTTCGATCCATAGATTAGTGATTCGAATTCCCCATAGGATGTTGTTGATATTAGGTAGCATCGGTCTGATAAAAGACTTTGATCTACGTTTAAAAACAAGCAATATATTAAATGGAGAGACACGCCCCTTGAGCCGACATGTCTCCACTTTGTGGAGACACATCCGCTCATGGGACGTGTCTCCCACATTTGATATTTATTCTAACTCCTTCCTCACTTAAACGATATGGAAATTTACTGATGTTGTTTACATGTGAGGATCGACCTTCATTAATCTGGAATCTGATTGTTGCATTAACATGGTATCAGAGCCAAGTTTCAAGATTGATCAGATTTATTTTAGCATTGTCGAACTCACTCCTACAAACTCTACCTTTGGTTCGGCGTCGCCATTCCTTACATTCTGAAATAGTGGTTTTTTACGTGATATGTGAAGGCTTTGGTGCTGCGATGGATGGAGGATGCGATCGGGATGGAGACGGGAAGAAAGGAAAATAGGGTGGTTGCAGGGTGCTGGTTCGTTCCCTTGGCGCCCATAAGAACAAGGCTATATAAAGAATGACACTTGACGGAGAAGTGTCGCATCCATTTCTGGGCATCGAACCCGAGGCAGAGGAAGCTTTAGGAGCTCATCTAGAGACGTCGTTAAAACCTACGAACTCGTCAACAAGCTCTATGGCCCTGCGAGAAGTGTCAACACAATAGTCGGGCTCCAAACTGATCCATTGCATTTGATCTAAGAGTATTCTCCGGGTGACGAACTAAATCCTTCAATCATTGCGCTAAGCTGTATGTGATTGCAGTGGTAAAGAAATCACCGGGAACCATTATCACATCATA
Organism: Sequoiadendron giganteum; assembly: GCA_007115665.2. Taxonomy (NCBI): domain Eukaryota; kingdom Viridiplantae; phylum Streptophyta; class Pinopsida; order Cupressales; family Cupressaceae; genus Sequoiadendron; species Sequoiadendron giganteum. The sequence goes on along the minus strand of CM021100.1, from coordinate 37,503,188 downwards.
GTGGATGTCATCCTGGGAGATTGATAGATTTTTGTCAGAGATCGGAACTACTGATATATTTATCGATGCTTATCCAAGAGTCGATATTAGGTGGTGTTTATTGTGTTTGTTTGGCTAAGTGTTGATGATGTCAAATTATTCTTACCGTCTCCTCTCTATTGGTGCGGTCCCCTCTAAGTCGACTCTCATCATTACCTTCGCACGTTTATTTGCCAATGGCCGTGAATAATCTGAAGGTGTTTGTCCATTATCAAAATTCTCCCAGGAACCACTCTTTGCAAACATTACCAGTTGAGGGTAGATATTCTTTTGGTTTTGTCTATTTGAAGGAACGAATTGTGAATATTTCTTTAGCAGATCGGGATTCTTCATTCGGGAAGATTATTGAAGATGTTTGTGTGATGAACTAGCGTGACAAGTTCTTCAAATTCAAAAGCGTGGCTATCTTGATGTACACGATCGTCGAATGATGTTGGAGTTGTCGTTGATCTATGATCGCTACTCCTTGGAGGGTCGTTAGTGATTGCTGGAAATCTGAAGTCGTCTCCTTGTTAGTGTCAGCCAAAGCCTAACGCTCTGCCTAGACGGCAGATGTGATCACCTCCTTTCGATGTGTACATGTATGCTAGGGATGGCCGAGTTGATTACCAGAAATCTCGGCTCTACATGAAGAGTTAAGTATTCCTTGTTTTGTTTGAAATCACCCTTCTAGGCTCAAATTTAGTTTGCTAAGTTGTGCAAATCTGACTTCAGTATTTGAATCATGTGTGTTTAGTCAAAATCATGCCTTCTCTTGAAAAGTGATCATTGGGACAAGATCCTTTGGAGATACCACTATTCCTTGCAAATTGTGAAGATCTTTGAGTGTGACTATGAGATGAAAAGAGAACTGCAACTTCGTTGTTGTGATAGGATGATCACATCGATAACTTTCTCTTTGTGCATGGGCTATGACAATGGCTTGAGAGGCCTGATTCTATGTTGTATATGCTGGCTGCATAACGTGTCTAAGAAATCTGAGCTGTGTAGATTGTCTCTTGTTGTGCTGAGATTAGCTCTTTCGAGAGGAGTAAAAGATGGAAGAAAGATATATCAGGATCAATAAAGAATGCAGATTGGATCGAGAAGCAAATCAATGATGAATTAATTATTTGGGATTATTTAAGGAGACTCTGATGAGATAAGTATTTCATGTTCATGAATTTCTTATGTAGTTATTAATTCATGCTAAACATTGACATAGTAAATCATGTATGCTTCCAGCATTGGTATTTCTCTTCAAAATAACTGAGTTCTATGAACTAGTAGTAATCTCTCCTTACTGTCTTCAGGACGAACCGAGAAACGTAAGAGATTGCTTTCAAGAGAAGAAGAGCTTGATGCATATTGTAGGCTGAAAAATGGAGACACAACTTGCAGCCATGGGACTGAGTTGGTGGCTGAAGACATCTCTCGAAAAGAAAAAACCTATTCAGGTTATCATTGTGATCAGTTTTTTCGAAGACGAGAAATTAACCTTCAAAGGGAGCTCTGTGACCCACGGAGAAGAAGTGAAGGTTGCAGTGTTGCAAGACTTGATGCTAAATCCTTGAAGATCCTCTTCAGCAGTTGAGATCAGAATTGCTCAAGTCAGTCAACCTAGATTTAACATTGGTACCTCCACAAACCTATTCAGAATAAGGTGATCTGGGAAGAGGTTGGATAGAACAGCCCTGAATCTCTACAAAGGTGTGAATTGGAAACCATTTCTCTAAAGCAAGTACTACAGTCGATTTTCACGAGGAGGTCAAGAGGCTGATGCAAGTACTTAGAGCTTCAGAGGGAGTCACATCATCACTTGTTGTAATACATCATTCTCTGAGATGGAAAGATATGAGGTGAAAGCCCTTGTTCATCGCTGAGACTGAGATGAGGCGTCATGTTGAGAGACTCCATGACGACATCACGTTGAGAGACTTCGTGCCAAAATATGCAAATTGAAGAAAGCCCTATATGGACTTAAATAGACCCCTGGAGCCAAGTATGAAAGAATTGACAGCTACTTCTTGGAACTAGGATTTTCCAAGAATGATGCAGACCCAAATCTTTACTCTAAGGTAATTAAAGGTGAGATGTTAATAATTATTTTATATGTTGATGATCTACTAATAATAGGAGAAGATCACCTCATTGCTCAAAGATAGAAGGATCTAACCTCAGAAGAGCCCCAAGCACTCACGGTATGACTTAAAGGGGGGGTGTTGGAAATAGGCACACCCGGACCAATGTTGGGTTGGCCACAAGGGGCCAGTAGCTCAGTTGATAGAGCACTCCAGCAACAAATGGAAGGTCCTAGTGAATGATCTAAGCCAGTTCATGTGTGAGCCAAAAGAATTTCACCTTGTGGCTATAAAACATATATTAAGATATCTTCAAAACACTATTGGACCTGATTGGGCTGGGAGTGTAACCGATCGGAAAATCACATCAAGATGTTGCTTCAGTTTAAGATCGGCTATGATCTCTTGGATCTGCAAAAAACAGTCTTAAGTGGCACAAGCTCGACAGAAGCTGAATTCATTGCAGCCTCTATGGAGGCAAGAGAAGCACTTTGGCTCCGGATAATTGCTTGTGGGACTCTTTGGTGCATCCTTGAAACCTATTATCATTCATTGTGATAATCAGAGTTGCATTAAGCTCTTTGTAAAACCAGCATTCTATGATAGATCTAAGCATATTGAGATCCCCTACCATTATGTAAGAGACATGGTAGAAAGGAATGTAATCCAGTTGGAGTATATTAGTTCAAATGATCAAACAACAAACATACTCACCAAACCTCTCTCCAGAGTTAAGGTTGAACTCTTCGGGAAGAAACTTGGTATGTAATTTGATATTATGTTTGAAATTCAAATTGTTTATATGCTGTACTAATATATAAATATGTTTAATGTGTAAACTCTTTTTGTCATGTGTGTGACTCCATGACCTTATGGGCCTACTCCCCCTGTGTACATTATTGAAAGGTGACGATCTTTCTAATAATGAACACTTGTATGTGACATTGTAAAGTGACGACTCTACAATGATGAGTTGAACTATCATGATAGATATCATGTGACTTGATATCTATGGACATGTCATGATAGTATCTCTTGGACACCTTGATGGATATCATGGGACTTGATGTCATTTGAAGATCATTGTGATCCTTAAGAGATAATCATGGTGGATAATTATATATCCGTGGATATGCCATGAGTTACTATGGTACACATCATGTGACTTGATGTCAGTGCACATACCATAATGAAGATGTGTTATGAAGAATGTCATGTGACTTGACACTTTCAGAAGCATACCATATCTTCTAATATCACGAGTTAGGTGATATCACGTTTATTTGATGGAAGCTATCTTCCCTAGCTAAGAGGGAATATTGCATAATGAATGTCATGTGACTTGATATTAAATGGAGAGACACGCCCCTTGAGCCGACATGTCTCCACTTTGTGGAGCCACATCCGCTCATGGGACGTGTCTCCCACATTTGATATTTATTCTAACTCCTTCCTCACTTAAACGATATGGAAATTTACTGATGTTGTTTACATGTGAGGATCGACCTTCATTAATCTGGAATCTGATCGTTGCATTAACAGATGCCATCAATGAACATCATATGATTCATATATGATAATCTTAGTAATGAAGTAATCTTCATATATGATGGTCCCATCCTATCCCCAGAAGTTTATAAGTAATTTTCATATTGCAATGTTCTTCTCGGACAGGCTACATGGTTTAATTAGGTTCTGACATTTCAGGCCTCCTTACTGAATCCATCATGAGGGAATTGAACATTGGCTTTTGATCCTTTCCCCAGTGATGGGCCCAATAGGAAGACCTGAAACATTAACCACACAGATGATCCGCACTTAGTAATTTGATACACTGAAGTTCTGAAGAAAAACACTCTCAAATATTAAAGTAATTTTCATTTACTCTGACCTGTATTAGATGTAAGTAAATTGGATCGTTACGCTAACAATATTGCACATGCATTCTCACACACAGAGATGTACTTCACCGTGCATGTATGCAGGTATAGAAAACATGGTTCATAATGGTAGTTCTGGATTTGAGATATTGCAGGTGTCTTGACAAGGTTTGCAAATTAAAAAAAGTTGAAATATTACTCAGCTTATTGATACATAAAACGAAATTACATTTTTAGTCTAAGTTTTAGATTTCCAGAGGCAATTCAAGACTTGTAGCATAATAAACATGGCATAACATTATTAATTACCAATCCAAAAGCATTTCTAATCAAAAAGATCAAAAGAATTTCATTTTCCCTAAGCTCCAAATATGGAATGACTGCTGACTCATAGAAGCAACATTCTTTCCTTTTTAAGATCATATTCCACATTTAGTTACCTCAAACTTGTATATCACAATATCTAATATGGAAACTACTGCAAGTTAAAGCATTGCACACTCCCAATACACCTAAATAAAGTGGAAAACTAGAACAATGATTTTTCGATACCATTCTAAATGACTGAAACAAAGCTCAAGAAAAACAATGACTGATTAGCATCCTTAAAGAAAATCATTGAATTGATCATTTTTCCTGTAAAACAAATAAGCAATAGTACGCTTCAACTTGGAATGTTTAGGCAAAGAACAATCATTTTTATGGTTTAGTCAAGGATATAACAGAAAAATTGAAATGTCTATGGAAGTTCTCTAGACTAAGAGATTGCCAATGAGTTTTACCTAGATAACCAGGCAAGTGTGAGAGAAAAAAAGAGGCTCCAGCATCAGGATGGAACCCTATTTGTACTTCTGGTGTAGCAAATACCTAGAAAAATTCAGAGACAAATATGAAAAAATTAATTCAAATCACTACCAGTGGATAGAAAACAACAGGATCCATAGAGACCCAGTACATACAATAAGCATTTTAATCTATAATAATTTTTTCCCTGCAATTTTGAAGAAAAAGATTTTAGATCAAGAAGTTGTGATTAAAAGTGGCACAATTATCAAACCATCGTGAACTTTGAGATTGTCCTAGTGATACAAATACAATTTACATTTTCACAAAATGAGAAATTTGAAACACATAAAATCATAGTAAAATGAGAACAAATCTATATCTTAGCAAGTACCTATCTTATTTTCAATTTTGTGGAGAAACGATGTTCAGATACTTGTAGACTAGTGATTAAAATTTTATGTCAGGAAGCTATAGTTATCACATTCCTAGTAACAACTTGACAACAAGAATAGTAGAGGAAGTTGAAAATTGTCAGTTTGCATAAGTTAAAACTTTCCAAACCCTGGGCGTGGAAATTTGTTAGACCCCGAGAGTTGGTAGTTGTCAATCCCCAAGAGTTGGAAGTTGTCAAACCATATGCGTTGGAATTGGACCTCAATGCCAAGAACTTGAAATAGAATGCCCAAAATGTTCATAAACATCTAGTTTTGAGTTGGATGACAGGTGGAAAAATCAGAGATCAAGACCAAGTTGGATCTCAAGAGAAACATGTCTGCCCTATTGATGGAGAAAATTGTGGAAGACCAAGGAGTGTGCCACACAAAAAAAATTATAAACAAGACAGGTTTAATGCAAATGTTATGCAGAAGAGTGTATTTGTGCAAGGCACGCAAGCCAGAGTGAACATGATTCAAGCAAGTCACAAAAGGAACCTATGAAGGTGCATGAAAAGCAAAGTACCACTGCGCTACACAAAAGAGCCAAGATGTAAGTGGGCACTGGTTAGAATGACATACCGAAGCATGGACGATACCATGTCAAGATATGTTAAGGAATAAACACATGGCAAAATCTCACACCTGCCAAAGTGCACAAGGCACGGAAGAAATTGAGCAAACCACTTCGCAGAAACCCAAGAATCCTGCCCTAATATAGTGTAATGCCCCCTTTTAAGGGTTTCCTTATTTGGAAATTAGTGCTATCTTTTGAAATTTGTGTCTACATATTCAAAGGAGTATATTGATGTTACCAATGAGCTTTTCTAGGTTTTTTCTAGGCCTTGGTGGGCAAAATTGCTATTTTTAGCAATGTCTATTTTTAGTAAGTTGAAGTGTATCTCAGTTTGGGCCAATTTTGAGTTTGGACACACTATTTTTAGCAACTTGTTATTTTCAGTAAGTGCTATTTTGGGGCACTTGGTCCTGGCAGTTGTGCAATGCAAGGTTTCCAATTTGGACAGTGTATTGGCATTCTGTTGGTCCTCAAGATGGTGGTGATGACCTTCATTGCATTTTTGGCCATTTGGGCGATTTTCCACATTTCTTGGAGATTTATAGTTTTAGTAAGTGTCTATTTTGGATCCTAGCATCTTTCCTTGTCATCAGCAGCTTCTTGGTGCGATAAGTTTCCGTTTCGGATGTCTCCTAGTGCTTTTCATAAAATGATTGGAATTATTTTAATATTTACAATAGAGTTATAAAGTAATGTTTTAATATTACTTTAGTGTTAAATATTATAAATTGAAAAGGTTATTAAAGATTTCTTTTTAAAAAGCAAAAATAGTAAAAAGGTACTTTTTTCGGGAAAAAGCAAAAAATGTTTTTCGAAAAAGCAACGAAAAAGTAGGGAAAAAGCTATTAAAGGAAGCATGGGGTAGCTCACTTTATTATGCTGAATATGATATCATTATGTTGTTGGATTGGAACCTGAGATTTTTTTCCTAAATCTTCAGGGGACAAAAAAACCCTCTCTAGGTTGTTCATTTCGGATTTGGAATATAAGTCCCTAACTCATTGAGAGTGGTTGCATTCAGTAATCATTATGGAGCTTACAAGCAGAGTTTTCAGATTTTGGGTTTCATCATTTTAATGAGTTAGCATTATGTTGGTGATCATTATTCATGATTTTAGTGAAATTTTAGAGTGTTGTTGATGGCTTTTGTAGCTCTTTGCTTGCTGGTCAAACCCTTTCATGCCCTAGGCTGCACCCCAATTTCATTGCTGCAGGTTGAAGGGTTGAAGATTTCGGTATGGGTATTGACTCATTTGATTCCTTGACTTCGGGCGCCTGTTCTTGCCAATTTTCGGAATTTTAGGCGGAGTTAGTGATTTTTTGGGAGCTGGTCACCCCTCCTAGCAGGCCTTACCATTGGAGGGTTTTCATGTTTTTGGGAGTTGTGAAGATTTCTGCTCTTTTCCTTGTTGTTCGGACTGATTTGGTGATGCCATGATCATTCTATGACCTTGCAATCAGTTGTGAATGTTCTATGGCAAGTTGGTGACTTCCTTGGGTTGTGTGCCATATTAGAGTTTGTTGTTTGAAGGGTTTTCAGACCTCCTATTGCATATCAGACCTGCTGCAGCAACTTTTCAGACCTGATACAGTTCTTTCAGGGTCACATTGTGAGGTAAAATTGATAATACATTGCTGAGGATATATGTTTACAAGTTGGGTTTCATGTGGAAGTGACATGTCAGTCATATGCTTGCTGGTTTGGGTGCATCAGACTGCTCCAACAGCTATATCAGACCTGAATCAATTATATTTCAGACCTTGTCCAACTCTTGGGTGCCACATTGAGGTATACTTGTTCTAATCTTGCAAGGGGAACTCAATGGTGTTGTTGAGTTTCATTTTGGGCATCTTATTTCAGTTGGGTTGTTGGTACTTGGATGTTATTTCATATTACTATTTCTTGAGCAGCTGGATTATCCTTGTTAGTATCATTTGTATTGAGCTTCATTGTAAAACTGACTTGATAGTACCATTCAATAATCTTGCTCTATCTGGTTTTTATACTAACCCAACTGAATAAGTGGTATTCCCGTTGAATATGAGGATGACTCTTTGGATTTCATGTTATGCCCACTAAATAAGAGGTTGTTTACTTTCATGTTGAGCTATGCATCCCACTACATAAATGGTTTTGGACAGCTAGCCGCTTGATGCTTTCACTTCCTGCAATTTGTAATTTCCGATGACCAGAAAGTGGAAGAAAGTTTACTTAAGTTGATCATCTTTGTTTATTGGCTAACACTTACAAGTTGTGAAGTTTTGAAAAAAATTAAGGGTAGGTTATTACATATAGATGGTAGGCTCAACATTCAAGGGAGAGCATATTATTAGACTACCAATGGATTGTTTAGTTGTAACAATCATGCTTGGGAATAGGTTAGCACCTAGCCATCTCAAGAATGAGACATGTAATTGATTTGTGCAAGTCAGCTGCATAAGAGATGCACCAATTGTGCACATAGTACACACATAAGTAGGTAGCCACATATAATATAATTAGAGTTGATCATTAATAAAGTATTCTGAAATTGAGAATCTTGGTTCTTTTTTGCATGCTTAAACAGGTTATTAGTGTGATTGTATAATGGGAGTAAGGGTGTTGCATGAATATTAAGCAGATAGAGTAAGAGAGGTGCATGAGGATAGTTAGAGTTTCACATGTAGATCTCCAGTCACTTTCCTGTCGTAGAAGGCAGAGGTTGCTTAGACCCCAAGCTTGTGAGCCATTGTGCAGAAATGGGGGTTCTTGTTGACTGGCACAACGAAGTCATGAGGGAGTGTGAACCAACCCCTAAAGTCTATGCATATTCACATTGGGTGCAAATTAGGCTGGAGCTTGTTAGACAACAAATCTGTGCCAGGGTACATCCATCTTGCAGAGTCCTGGAATCCTTGGAGGAAATGGACATGGGTGCAGTTGGGTGCACCAAATGGTGTAGCAGTGCCCAATAGGTTTTATACACCAGCAAAGAATAGGACTGGAATTCTTCTTCTCTTTCACCTATGGTTGTCCTTGAAAGCAAAAGTTCTAGGAAGTTTGAGAAAATATGGTATCTAGCACCCAAGTGCACTGAAAAAGAAGTCAGACTTCATAATGAAGGTTGATGAGGATTGATTCAGCAATAAAGCAAGCCACTGATAGGAGGAGAAGAATGAGGCAGCGCAGGAATGCATGTCCTGCATGGCCAACATGACCAAATTAAAATAAATTCTAAAGAGAAAGAAGGATTGGACCAATCGAATGCCACAAGAACCTGCAGAGAATAGGAAGGGCATGTGATTAGTTGCCTCAAACAAAGGAGTGTGCTCCATGGGAAGGAAGTTCGAGCTGTTGCCTAAAGATTCGATGCTAGGAAGGTGTTCACTCATAATATGATATGAAGTTATCAAAAATTTGAGGGAGCAAGAGAGGGCAAGATAGTCTGAAACCATGCAATACAATGTTATGGAAATTAAGATCAAACTCAAGTTGCAAACCTGTATGGAAAAGGGCCAGAACACAAGGATTTCATTTAAGGCATAAAATGGGAATGCCCAATCAGGACATTGGTTAAGTAGCATACGGAGATGCATAACCTGATAGAGAAGTGCACAAGGGGTGCATAGAGTGTGAAAGGTGAATGATCTATTGAGGATTCCCAGGCATGGTGTAATGTCCCTTCTTCCAAATTACAAATGGATTTGAATTTACTCCAACATCAAGTAAAGCTTTTAGATAATTTGAATTCAGATTATACGCACTCCAAATTAAATAAGACATCAATGAATTTGATATAACTTATGAGAATTGAACCCACCAAGAGAAGTCGGGACGGGGAATGTCACTGCTTACCACAAACAGCATGTATTATTTTGTCAATGTAGCCACAGTGCCATGCAAGGCCATCAACGGAAGAAGAATAAAATGACCTTCCTGGTTGTATTTGAAAGAAGCATAAATGTTTTAGCCATCACACTGAACTGCTTCTGGTTTGTCAAATTAGAGTGTTGTAAATGATGGAGCATATCTATTAATGGTATAATGTCGCTAAAAAAATTAGGGAATAAGGTAAACAGTGGTGAAGGTTGTCACATAGGAGAATGAGGTGGATGACACAAATGATATGCTAGGGTGGAAGTCGCCCATGTACATGTTTTCTAAATGATAAGGCCTATACGCCTCTAGACAAAGCTCCATCAGAACATTAGTTTCCACGAGGACATAGCCCACAAGTGGTTTGGAGCCACCCACAAAGACTTTCCTATCAAGCATCATGTAAGCAATAGAGTGGTACATTCTTGGGATGTTCATGGTCATTAAGGCGAAGAATCACTACCAGCAAGAGCAATGGATCGATAGAGGTAAGATGTCAAGACTGTGTTGTTCACCATGTTCCACACTACTATGCCCTTCCAGGCTCCACTAACGAAGATGATTTCATCATTGGGAAGAATGAGCATGGCCAACGTGGTTCTCAGCCTAGGCATGTCTTCCATGCTCCAAGAAGGATTAATTAATATTAAGAAGAAGCTTTGCTTAAGAAAAAGCAAGAGAGTTGTGGAACACCAAAGAAAGAAATAAATAATGTTTCAATTTAAAATACTAATTCAATGTTTTAATCAGAAGACACTTGACAAGTGGTGTCTCTTGGGGAAAACAACCTATTTAAGAGAGACCAAACAAGAAGAGATAAAATGATAAATATTTTATTATCTGATTTGTACTCCTTGTGAAGGATGGAACTACAGTTCAGTTAACCTAAGCACAAAACCCATCTAGGTCTGGAATTCGAGGATGAAAACCCACATTTCCCAAGAGTGATTTCACATGGAAATGACCTTTATGCAAATTTCATAATCTCAATTTGAATTAAAATATTCTAACAACTGGCAGCAGGTCGTGACAATTTAAGGACAGTTAGCAGGCAGATTTTAAGATGGAAAATAGGCATTTCATTGATAAATAAATCTCTGCAGTACTGGGACTGATTACCAGTCGTGAGAAAGGGTTATCTCGGTCAATTCTGTGCCATATTCTGACCAGTATTTCTAAGCATTAAAACTGATATACAATATAAACTATTAGCAGTAATTTCTGAATTGATCTCATCATAAAAAACAAGGATTTCATGTTTATATATAATTGAGCAAAAATTATTATAATTGTGTGCTAGGGTACACTATATTCAAATAACTTAAGAGGGATATTACGCATGGCTAGTGCACAAGAACAGAAACTCCAATTTTCAAGCAGAATTATCTACAGACAAGCAAGTTAGCATGGCAGAATCTCCATGTAAAAGAAACAAAGGAAGGTCAAGTAGTGCATTAGGAAAAATAAAACAGAAGATGCAGCTTCAGAAGATTGTGACCATGGCAAAGATCATACAAAAGAGTGAGCATACAAAAGGCCCGAAATTCAACCTGAGGGTGGCTTGAGCAAGTTCCATGTAATGTCCCCTTTTTAATCTGGCCTCAGCATCTCGTTGGCTTAGCCTATTATCTGACCCTCGTAGGCTAATGTTGTTGTTTAGAGGGTCCTGTGTTGGAGTTTTTCCGCTCTTCACGTGGCAGTTTGTAGTGATTATCTTGCCGAACCCTTGGCATATTCTGAGGCGATGTTTTTCAGAGGTTTTTGGCTCCATTTTGATGCACTTACTATTTATAGTAAGTCAGTTGAGTGATAGAGGCCAACCTTACTATTTTGGGTAAGGCACCTGGGTGAGCAGAGGATTCAGTAAGTTACCTCCTGGCACTGACGGAATCAGAAAATAATGATTATTGAGAGAGTTATGTAATTTTTAATTATTATTAAAGTAAGAGTTTAATAATAATTAATTATTAACTCTACAATGGCAACAAGCATCAAGATAGAAGGGAAAAGCGTCGGAAAGTTGGGCAGATAAGGATTTTGGAGCAAAACTCGTGGATACCCCTACTCAAGAAAACAAACACATACCACAGTGGGTATTCTCAAACGGAAGATGGGTTGACCGCTGCCATCCCTTGCCCAAAGGTCAATCTCCAAAACCGCAAGTGGCGCAGATCCCACCTAAGGCACGACACGACACACCCCCAAGGGCACCAAAAGAAAACAACCAGAACGGTAAAGCGAGGCGCGAAGGACCACCTTGGCTACGGCCTAACTAGAAGCGCAAGATCCCCACAAACAAAAAACTTGGGTGCGTTGGGAATCCTCATGGTGGCTTTGAACAACGACGGCAAATTCATAAACCAAACCATGAAAAAAAACCTAGGAATTTGGAGGCAGAGAAATTTATGGCGATTGATTTGTCACAAGAGATTCAAGAAGACGCAGAGATTCTAAAGGATTTTGGTTTCTTTTGTCGATTCATTGGGGGCACTCCCGACAAAGTATCTATCAAGAATTGGATCAAGGAGAATTGGCAAAAAGAAGTACTGATCAGATTCCTTCCAAAAAATGTTTTTATAGTGGTTTTCGCAGATAAGGAATCTAAAAAGGAAATAACCAAAGGAGGGATAAGGTAAATGGGAAAGTTGCCATTGTTTATGCAACCCTGGTGCCAAAACTTCAATCCCACCAAGATTCAGCCCTATGAAGGCCCAGTATGGATCCGACTATACAATCTTCCATTCGAATACTGGAATGGGGATTGTCTAGAAAAAATCAAGCGATCCTTGGGAACTTTGATGGACATAGACATGGAGATCATAGATGGGGATCTATACAAATATGCCAGGTTGAAGATTGCCGCAATTAACCCTGTCCCTCGATCAATCATCCTAATGGTAAAAGGCGAAAGTTGGGTTCAGGAGATTGAAGTCAAAGAAGTGAAAAAATTATGCCTCAAATGTAGGTCAAGGAATCATTTTGAGGCAAAATGCAGAAATACGCAACAAAAGGAGTACCGGAGCAAGCAGAGTAGGGAAAAATAGAGGATGATTACCGAAGGACAAATTGCTCCCTATACCACAAATCCACCCCCAGAGGCGTCAAGCGTCTCAAAATCCAAGGATACAAAGTTATCTCGGACAGAACAAGACGAACCGGAGACAAGGGAGATGGATCTTTCTCCTCAACAAAAACCCAATACAACGACTTTGGAAGAGCAACAGGTGGAAAATTTTGTCCCCGTTACAGATGAATCGGACTCGGAAATGGATATTGCAGATGAGCTTGACATAAGGGAAGACCGGTATATAACCCAAACTACAGCTTATCATATGGCCATGGGTAAAATCGGCAAAAAAATGAAGGCAAGGGGAAGGAAATCTTTCAAAAAACTGAGAAAAGAAGAAGCGGTTGCCAGAAATTATCCCAACATCAAAAAAAATTTAAGTACTAAGGGAGGAAAGACCTCCCTTGGGAAACAATGAAGTTAACAACATGGAATGTCAGGGGCCCCTGACAAGCGACGTCAGACATCATCTCCAGTCATGCGCAAGCGATATAATCCTGCTTCAAGAAACCAACCTATCACAAGTAGAAACAAGTGCATTTTTGAAATATATTAGGCCATGGAATGGGTACTTCCATGACTCGGCGGGTGCTTTAGGAGGAATCGGGTTACTATGGAAATTATAGTGGAAATTCAACAGTCACATAAAAATTGGCTAGTGGCAAAAGTATTTAGCATGAAACTTAACTGCAAATTCACACTAATCAACATTTATGGCCCCACCAAAACAGAGGAGAAAGCCGAACTATGGGCAGAGGTCTTGAAATGTATAGGGTACCATGCAGGGGCGAATTTCATAGTGGGAGGCGATTTTAATGCAATCCTATACTTATCAGAAAAGAGTGGGGGATTAAGGTCTGAATCTCAAACTTTGGTTGACTTCAGGAGCTTTGTAGCCAATTCAGGCCTGGAAGACTGCCAGACATCAAATGGTGTTTTTACTTGGACCAACAGACGTAAAGACTTCATGGCTATCTCGGAAAGGTTGGATAGGTTTCTGCTATCTCCAGTCTGGAGCAAGTTTTGTAATACAGTCGAGACAAACATACTGCCGGTCTCCACTTCCGACCATTTCCCTGTTGAACGACTTAGAGGATTGCTGGAAGAGTGGTGGAACGAAGTCAGGGTGGGGGGCTCGAACAGTTTTAGATTTATTAAAAAGCTACAGTATTTAAAACACAAGTTGGAAGACTGGAACAAAGGAATTTTCATGAACATTTTCACAGAAAAGGCGAGGATCGAGTGCAAACTACAACACCTAAATGAGAAGGTTATAAGAGACGGTATGAGGAACAAAGATTTCATCAAGGAAAAGGAGTTAAAAAATGACCTTGCAGAACTGTTAAAACGCGAGGAAATCTACTGGAGGGACAAATCAAGAGAGTTTTGGCTTCGGGAAGGGGACTCAAATTCAAAAAAAAATCATGCTTCAGTCCTCACCCATAGGGCTGCAAATAAAATCGAAAGTATCCAGACTAAGGATGGTGTAATGAAATAGGGAAGCGTGGAAGTTGGCCAACCCACAGTTGATTTCTTTAAAAATCTTTTGGCCTCCCACAATGTCAGTTGTGCAAACAAAGGCTTCCTAGAATCAATCAAAAGAAGGGTAGGGAGTGAAGACAATGCTCTGCTAAACGAACCGGTATCGCTGGAAGAAGTTAACGTTGCTCTTTTCTAGATAAACCTTGATAAAGCCCTTGGGCCAGATGGTTTTCCGGCAAGAGTTTTTCCAAAACTGTTGGAGTTTCATTGGCACAGACATATGGCAACTGGTGGAGGACTTCAGGAAGTCGAAAAGATTTGTAAAAGATTTAAACAATACGGTCATTGCTCCAATCCCCAAAAAAGCGGAATCCAAATCGTTCGATGACTTTAGGCCCATTTCCTTATGCAACACGATTTATAAAATAATAGCCAAAGTTTCAGCAAACTAGATAAAAAATCTCCTAGGGAGGATTATCTCACCGAAACAAAACGGGTTCGTGCCTGGGAGAGAAATAACGGATTGCATCATGCTTAATAGCGAGGTGGTTCACTCCCTTAAAAATAACCATATGGCAGGAATGGTAATCAAATTGGATGTAAGCAAGGCTTATGACAAGGTAAGTTGGGATTTCCTACTCAAAGTAATGGCTCGTATGGGCTTTAATAGTCAATGGTGCTCCCTAATCAAACATTGCATCTCAATTGTCAGATCCTCAATTCTGATAAACAAATCGCTACATGGCTTTTTTACGGTCACCTATGGCCTGCGACAAGGAGACCCCCTATCCCCTACACTTTTTGTGATTATAGCAGAAGAGCTAAGCTACACCATTAAGCGTAAAAAGCAACAAGAGGAATGGAAAGGCGTAATGGCGGCCCCCAATGTAGAAAGAATTACTCATTCTCAATTCGCAGATGATACAACGTTGTTCGGGGAAGCAAATATTAAGGAGGCAAAATGTATTAAGAACACTCTAGAAGAATACGAAAAAACAGTCAGGCCAAAAAATGAATAAAGATAAATCAAGAATATACTTCATCAATACAAAGGCGACTACTCAAAAAGCCATATCTTCCCTATTGGGCTACCAAATTGAAAAGCTCCCGGCCAAATTCTTAGGGATTCAGGTTACGGATGGTGCATGCAAATCCAAGCACTGGGAGGAGGTGGTGGCTAAATGTAAAAGTAAGGCAATGTCATGGAAAAACAGCTGGCTATCGCTGCCAGGCAAAATCACCATGGCCAAGGCAGTATTATCTGCCATCCCAATATTCACAATGGCATGTTACTTGGCACCGAGGAAGGTTCGGGAAGAACTTGAAAGAATCCAGAAGAGATTTCTCTGGGAAGGCTCCAAGGGAGTAAAAAAGATACCGCTAATCAGATGGGACAAGGCAAGTAAACTAAAAAGTGAAGGTGGTGCAGGTTTAAGGAAAGTTGGCCTGCAAAATGTAGAACTAGGGGTGAAGTTGGTGTGGAAGATGTATAATCAACTAGAGAGGTTATGGTGTCGCGTTATACAAAACAAATACCTGGATAGCACATCTCCTGCGAGAATATTGACAATAGAAAATCTTCAAGGAGGATTCGCTATATAAGATTCATTAAAAAATGTTGCCCATTGATTACTAACCATCTCTCTTGGAAGATAGGAAATGGCCTCAACGCAAGATTCTGGATGGACTCATGGAAGGGTTACATGAGCCTATCGGATCAATTCGAACTAGGACAAGTTATAGGGCGTTTGGAGGAGGAGTTTGGCTTGGAGGTAATTAACTATATAGACTTGCAGGCAAGGGAGGTAGGGGGAACGGCGACTTGGAAGAATCTACACCATTTGCCACTAACTCAACAGTTAACAATGACAATGATGGAAGAACTCAATAACCGCATAATATGTTTATCGGATGAAGAAGATACCATAATATGGTGCAGGGCAAAGTCAGGCGAGTACTTTGCCAAACTAGGATACCAGTTGCAGGTGGAAGTTGGAGCAAGAAAAGACTAGTTGGCGACTTTATGCTGGAACCAGGCAGTTCTCCCCAAGGCAGGAGCCTTCCTATGGGTACCAAGTCAAAACCGTTGCCTCACAATGGGAAGGCTAAAAAAGTTAGGATTTGTAGGCCCCTCGCGTTGTGTAATTTGTGAACAGGCAGAGGAGGACACGGATCATTTGTTTTTGTCATGTCCAATAGCGGCTACCTGTTGAGACTGGCTCTAGCGGACATTCAATATTTCGGGCCCAAGGCATCAAAGCCTATGCGATTTCTTGACCTCATGGCCAAGGGGCAACAGAAATGGATATTGTCAAAGTTTGTGGCTATCTGCACCGTTGATGGTAATATGGCACATCAAGAAGGAAAGGAACCGCAGAATTTTTAAGGGAGATGCCTTTTGCAGTGACCACTTGGTAGGAAAAATAATGGATGCACTAATAGAAGTGGCAAACCACATAACACAAATTGGTGTAAAATCAAAATTCACTAAGTGGGATGAAGAAATACAGAAAGAATGGAACAATTTGACACGCCCAAAGGATCGTATCACCGAGAAACCCAAACTGAACAAGAAAATAGTTTGGTGGAGGAGCCCCAAAGAACTACCTTGGAAATTGAATTTTGATGGGGCGGCAAAAGGCAACCCAGGCAAGGTGGGGGTTGGTTGCATCATTAGAAATCAAAAGGGGTAGTGCGTATGGGCCACATCGAAGAATCTTGCTATTTGCACCAATAATTTGGCGGAATTGGAAGCCCTGGCTTTGGGATTGCAAACGTGTATTAGCAATGGAATCAGGTCGGTGGAAATTTAAGGGGACTCCAAAATCTGCATACAGGCAATAGTCAACGGACATTCACCAAGCTGGCAAATTAACTGCTAGGTGGGTCAGTTAAAAGAACTACTTAGCAAGTTGGACAATTAAAAAATCGGCCACGCTTATAGGGAAGCAAACCAGGCGGCGGACTGTCTAGCAAATGCAGGTGTTTGGTAGACGGACAAGTTAATCACGGACTCGAACCTGGAGCGATGGGACGGCCTAAGAATAGTTGTCAAGCAGGACATGGTGAAAAGTAATCATAAGTCCTAGCCGGAGGCAGGGCGGTACATCGCCACCAAAGTCCAGAGGTGACTGAAGTCAATAAGGACATCGGTCTGTACACAAGGTGGCCTTTCTTGGCTGTTCCAGAAAAATGCCTTCACAGTGACAACGAACGTAACCTGCAAGAACCAAGTACCCGTGATCCAATAACGAGGAGCACATTAGTCACCAATTTGGCTATATGGGGAAACCAATGGAAGCAAATAATTCTATAATTTCCTCCCGCCAACTAAAACGGTGCATTGCTTTGGCTTAAGTTGCTCATGCCAATCGGAGACACGAGTTGGACAGTGTCACAGGTTATTTATAACCAACAACCCACAAGTAAGGAATGCAGAGCAAACTTTAGCTTTTTGGGGTGCGAAAGGTAGTAGGCATCAGTGTGACGGCCAGATTTATGCAGCTGTCATAAAAACCACTTATGGATGTGGCTAGGTCGAGAGAGAGGGTGGAGGAATGGACCTGTGGCTTTGTCTCGAGGGCCAACAGTGCTACAGTTGCTGGTGCAATACTGGAGCTACCAACTGAAGAAAGGGTGAGCTGGCTACATGCTTTCTTTGACTTCAACCTGCATGTTCCAGAGGAAGATCGGGGGGAACAAGGGGATGAGGTGCTCAGTCGACAATGTTTGGAAAGAAGAAACCTGTGATGAGCCTTGCTCAATCTGACTTTAGTTATCCCACTTTGCAGCTATGTAAATTTGTCCAACACTTTGTATGCAAATGTTTACTTGCTGGGTTTAAGTTTCAGTTTGTTTGTTTGCTTGAAAGATGATAGATAAATGCTTCAAATACTTGTAAAACAATGCATAAATGATAATACTAGATTCTAGATGCAAGGCTGACTCTTTTTGTTCTTTTCCAATGCTCATGAATGAAATTCTAAAACCAAATGATCACCTACAGCCAATTGACGTTTTGTCAAACAATTGGCATGCATCCTAAACCAATGCTCTATAATTTGAAATGCTTGCTAGAACAATGATATGACCAACCATCTATTTCTTTTTGATCAGCAAATGGATGTTCAATACAATATAGCTCTGAGATAGCTAAGACTCTTGGCACTTACATTATAACTGTGACTGTCATGAATGCACCTACAGCTGAATACTGAAATTCAATACAATAAGCTATGCTATCAATGCTAAATGATAAGAAACCTGGTTATATGAAGTCACCCAAGGTAGGAACTGATGTAGAGATCGATCCTCAAGCAATGTAAGGCTTTCTCTATGCAGAATGAATTAATCCTCCTAGCCGCCCCTGTTCTGATCAGACCTAGTAAAATAAATTAATTGGCAATCATTTGGATCCTTCAGTCACTTCAGATTTTATCTTCATGTCCCTAAGGATGAGGCACTCAAGGTGGGAAGTGAATTTGATGCCTTTATCATCCCAAACATTCATCAATGCTACTGTAGCGAAACACTGTAGCGCGATACTGTTCACACGATACTGTAGCACAACACTGTTCATGGCACTGTAGCATTTACTGTAGCAGCCAACAAACCCCTACAATCTGCTCAAGACTTGAATAAATACTGCACCAATATGCTCAGATGAAAGGACGGAATTATCCTCTCCTTAATTTGCAACCCTTCAAGAGATCTTTCACTCCCTCAGTTATGCTATCAATAGGAAGTTTTCGTTTCCTATGATCAAGAAGAAAACTACGAAAGCCCTAGGCTCCACAATAAAAATCAATCAAAATAATATTCATCAACTCGTTCCCGAGAATGAGCTCTTAAGTCTCTTTTTATTCTTTCCTTAGGAGAGCTCAAACACCTTCCTGGCCAATGTGGGATAAAAGATTTATTCCCACATTAAATTATTCACTTAACGCACTTTATTATATTAAAGTGACTTTATTATTATAAATTTACTTTATTATTATAAAGTTACTTTATAACTTTATAATAATATTAAAATATTAAATAAATCACTTAAGTCACTTAAATTTTAATATCTCTTGATTTACTTGTCTGATTGCTAAGCCGTCTGAGCCAGGAGTCGAGAGACTAAATCCACATGTGACTAAACTGAGATTCTAAAAATAGCAGGGTGCTCCCATGACTTACTAAGAATAGTAAATCTAGCCAAAAGATGTCCGATTAACCCCGAACGAAAGCCAAGCAAAGAAACTCCGATAACCGAGGCTGAGCCATGCCTCACAAGACCCCCTAATCTCCTCATTAGCCTATGGAGGTTGCATAATAGGCTAACTCTAAATTGCAAAGAGATGTCAACTAGAAGGGGACATGACAGTCCGCCCCTCCTGAAATTGCTCGTCCTCAAGCAATCTCAACTCCGGATGCTGGAAAATCTCCTCGCTCTCCCACGTAGCATCCTCTACAGGTAAATCTCTCCACTTCACCAGATATTCCCTGATAGTCCTCCTGTGAAGCTGTCTTTCCCTGTACTCCAGAATAGACTCGGGTACTAAAATCAATTTTCCCTCATCATCTAAGGGAGGTAATACTGCTAAAGGTACCACACGATGTCCTAACGCCTTCTTGAGGCGTGATACATGAAAAACATTGTAGACCTTACTATCAGCTAGGAGCTCTAGCTCGTAAGCCACCTCTCCAATACACCTGGTAATCCGGAAAGGACCATAATATCGTGGCTTGAGCTTCTCTGATCCACTCTTCCTGAAAGTAGACTATCGGTATGGATGTAGCATGAGGTATACCATGTCTCCCACCTCAAAAGATCTCTCTGTCCTCCTCTGATCTGCATACTACTTATGCTGATTTTGTGCCTTAGCTATATTCTCCTTAAGAGCCTTTACAATGTCCTGGCTCTCCTGTAATAAGTCCCCTGCAGTGGGCACCCTATTGTCGCTCAGAAGCAAATCAAGAAAGCTAGGCGCCTCATAACCATACAGCGCCATGAAAGGGGACATCTGGATGGTCATGTGATATGTGGTATTGTAACAATACTCACACAAATGTATCCATCGGACACATGCCTTTTGCTGCCCTGCAACATAATTCCTGAGGTAACCTTCCACCCATTTGTTCACAATCTCCGTTTGACCATCGGTCTGCGGGTGGTAACTGGTGCTCGGGGTAAGCTCGGTCCCACAAAGTCTGAACACCTCCTGCCAGAAGTGACTCAAGAACCAACTATCCCTGTCGCTGACTACACTCCGTGCAAAACCATGTAATCTAAAAACATCACGGAAGAAAATCTCTGCTACCTATGTAGCTGTGTGAGTGGTGGTGATCGGGAAGAAGTGAGCATATTTCGTCAACCGATCCACAACTACATAAATACAGTCACGTCCTTGGGCTTTCGGCAAGCCCGTAATAAAATCCATCGACAAGCATTCCCACTTCCTATTAGGAATCGGAAGGGGCTGCAATAATCCTGCCGGAAATGTGTTCTCCTGTTTGTTCTGCTGACAAACAGGGCACTCACGCACATACTAAAGAACATCAGCCTTAAGGCCTTTCCATGTAAACCGCTCTCGTACCTGTCTGTATGTTTTAAAGTAACCCAGATGTCCTGCTGTAGGTACGTCATGGAAAGCTTGCATAATGGTGTTCTTCATCTCAGAACCTGGGACCAAGCAAATCCTGTTCTTGTAAATGATGAACTCATTTACAAGTGTGTACCTAGTGTCTACTATGGATCCCTCAACAATACCTGATGCCCAAGGGTCCCTAGCATACTCTGCCACAATCAAATGCCTCCAATCCTCTGTAATGTGCACCATAGAACTCAGATGAGGCCGGCGAGAAAGAGCGTCAACAACAACATTCTGTGTTCCCTTGACATAGGTAATGTCAAAGTCATATGCCTGTAACTTGCTCACCCACTTTTGCTGACAATCATTCAAATCCCGCTGTCCAAGGAAATGTCTCAAGCTATTGTGATCAGTTTTAATGCAAAACTTGCTGCCTACTAGGTATTGCCTGAATTTGGCCAAGGCATGCATTATGGCCAGCATTTCCTTATCATATATGCTGAAAATCCTCTTTGGTCCTCTGAGTTTCCTGCTCTCATAAGCTATCGGGTGCTTGTCCTACATTAGCACCGCTCCTATGCCCTCACCAGAAGCATCACACTAAAGCTCAAATGGCTTTGTGAAATCAGGCAAAGCCAGTACCAGACATGTAGTCATAAGCTCCTTGAACCTCATAAAACACTCCTATGCCTCAGGAGTCCAAATGAATGCACCTTTCCTCAACAAATTCGTCATAGGTGCTGCATGGCAAGAATAACCACTGACAAATCTGCGGTAGAAACCACACAACCCAAGGAATCCTCGCAACTGTGTAAGGTTCTTAGGAGTAGGCCAATCTATGATAGCATGGATCTTCTCAGGATCCATCCGCACTCCCTCTGCACTGATGATGTGGCCTAAATATAATAACTCAGTCATTCCTAAGTCACACTTGGATTCCTTGGCATACAAGGACTCCCTATCCAAAATGCTGAGTACAGTCTCTAAGTGAGCTAAGTGCTCCTGCCATGTCCTGCTGTAAATCAATATATCATCGAAGAAGACGAGTACATATCTCCTCAACTGAGAGTGGAAGACCCTGTTCATGGTGGACTGGAAGGTAGCTAGAGCATTGGTTAGCCCAAATGGCATAACCACAAACTCGAAGTGCCCCACAATGACAACGAAAGGCGGTCTTCTCAATATCCTACTCACGGACTCTGATCTGATGATAGCCCGATCTCAAATCTCTCTTCGTAAAATAACAGGCTCCATGGAGCTCATCTATACGGGGTATGGCGTACCTGTTCTTAATTGTTCTCTTATTCAATACCCTGTAATCAATGCACATACGTAGGGTACCATCTTTCTTCTTCACTAGAACAACTGAAGAAGCAAATGGCGACTTACTCGGCCGAATGTGACCCATAGCAAGCAGCTCCTTGATTGTCTTCTCTATCTCATCCTTAAGCCGCTTCGAGTGCCGGTAAGGAGTAATCATGACGGGCTTAGCGCCCTCCTCAAGCTCTATGATGTGCTCTATCCCTCTGTCTGGAGGTCTCCCTGGTGGAATGTCACTGAAAACCTTATCATACTTAACCTGCAATTGTTGGATGTCAGGATGATACTCGGTCTTATGCTGTCCCCCCTGTGTAGGCATCAAGGTACACTCTGCTGCCCACTCAATTTGGTCATGACGAATGAGTCTCTCCATCCGTCGAAAGGAAATAGTCTTAACACTACTGTCTCTAATGGCCTTCAATATGTGAGTTTTTCCTTCCACCTCGAACCGAATCTCCATGTCTGTAAGGCGAAGTGTAACCTTCTCAAGAGAATGGAGCCACTTCATGCCCAAAACTATATCAAGATCACCCATGTTAACCACATAATAATCAGCCTTGAATTCATAATTATTCAAGCGCAAAGGGAGATCCTTAATCATGTGGTCACACTTGAGAGTGTAACTATCAGCCACCTTAACCCGAAAACCCTCAAACTCTTCGGTCATTATCCCACGCTTCTCCACAAATCTGGCATCAATGAAATTGTGGGTGGCACCTGTATCCAGAAGGGTAATAACCTTTTGACCAGCCAAGACTCCGCAGAGTCTAAAAGATCCCTCCTGATGAATGCTAGACAGCCATGCCTCCTAGAACTGAAACTCTGTCTCACCCTTAGGCTCTGAAGCCTCTGCCTCTGCCTCTGACTCCTCAAGACTCTCCTGCTGTTCGGAATTTTCAGAATCCGAACCCTCATAGTAAGCCCACATAACCCTATTGGCCTTTCCTTTTGGCCTCAAAGGACAATCGTGATTTATGTCATAGGGACCCTTGCAGTAGAAGCATAACTTCTTCCTGTGTAAATCGTTAAGAGTTTCTCGGTTTAAGGGTGCTGCTGATTTACCCTTAGAGTCACTCTTAAAATCAGATTTTTCCTTGTTCCTATTGAATCCCCTGTTGTCCTTAAAAGAAGAAGAACTCCTAGAATTGAACTTGCTAGATGGGGCTGCAAGTTCCATGCTACGTGCCTTCCTCATAGCTTCCTGTAGTGAGGGAGGATCAAAAGCCTTAATCCAACCCTTCAGCGGTTCCGATAAGCCCTCGGTGAATAGGACTATTAATCTCCTCTCTGAGATATTTGGCACCATAACAGCCAATCGTTGAAATTCACTGATGAAAAGCTCCAAGCTTCCTGTTTGTTTCAGCTGAGTTAAGTCTCGAAAGTAAACTTCTGGATCCTTCTTATCAAACCTCTCCACGAGCCTATCCACAAAATCCTGATAAGCTGTCACCTGATTATGCTGGAGAGTGATCATCCCATGAGACCACCAATCGTGTGCTACTCCCTCCAAGTGCAAAGTGGCATATTTAATAGCTTCAACCTCTGTCATAGGTCTCAATGCTAGGAAAGTATCAAGCTTATGAATCCAAGCTTGAGCAGTCATCTTGCCACTACCATCGAAAGAAGGCAAAGTAAGCTTGCTCGTAGCTCGCTGAAGTTCATTGTTTTGATTCCTAGGCCTTCTATCTTGTCTAACTAAACGATAGTGTTCTCTCCTCTGATTCACTAACCTATCAAAAGTCATCCTCTCACGCACCTGTGGAGTTAGTAATTCCCATTAATCATTCGTAGCCATAAGGACATCTGCGAACGCCTCCTCACCTGCTTCTTCTACTGGGGCTACCTCTGGCTCATCTCTAACAAAGATAGGACGAGTTGGCCTATCTGCTGTCCAAGAACGAGTCCTTTGGCCTCCAAGTGAACCCGCTGCACTCCTGTTATCCCCTTGATCTGGACTTCGTCTATCCTGTGGATTAATACGTTCAACCAAGGTAGTAAGTGCCTGTATAGCTTGAGCCATCTACTGCTGTCCTGTAGCCATTGTTCTAAAGAACTCTCTAATTTCTTGTTCCTCATCTCTGTTCCCTCTAGGTGGACTGCCTGCAAACTTGTTACCCCCTCTGGGTGGACTGCCTGATTGCCTGTCACCCATTTCAACTGCTGGTACCTCTGTAAATGGATTGTCTTCTCTCCAATCCCTTTCCTGTTCAGCTCTTCTGCGGGTGTAATACCTGTGAAGTCCAATTTCCTGTGGCTGCATATGAAACCCAAATCCCTCAGGCTGGCAGGAAACCGCTCTGATACCACTGTGATGAGCCTTGCTCAATCTGACTTTAGTTATCCCACTTTGCAGCTTTGTAAATTTGTCAAACACTTTGTATGCAAATGTTTACTTGCTGGGTTTAAGTTTCAATTTGTTTGTTTGCTTGAAAGATGATAGATAAACGCTTCAAATACTTGTAAAACAATGCATAAATGATAATACTAAATTCTAGATGCAAGGCTGACTCTTTTTGTTCTTTTCCAATGCTCATGTATGAAATTCTAAAACCAAATGATCACCTACAGCCAATTGACGTTTTGTCAAACAATTGGCATGCATCCTAAACCAATGCTCTATAATTTGAAATGCTTGCTAGAACAATGATATGACCAACCATCTATTTCTTTTTGATCAGCAAATGGATGTTCAATACAATATAGCTCTGAGATAGCCAAGACTCTTGGCACTTACATTATAACTGTGACTGTCATGAATGCACCTACAGCTGAATACTGAAATTCAATACAATAAGCTATGCTATCAATGCTAAATGATAAGAAACCTGGTTATATGAAGTCACCCAAGGTAGGAACTGATGTAGAGATCAATCCTCAAGCAATGTAAGGCTTTCTCTATGCAGAATGAATTAATCCTCCTAGCCGCCCCTGTTCTAATCAGACCTAGTAAAATAAATTAATTGGCAATCATTTGGATCCTTCGGTCACTTTAGATTTTATCTTCATGTCCCTAAGGATGAGGCACTCAAGGTGGGAAGTGAATTTGATGCCTTTATCATCCCAAACATTCATCAATGCTACTGTAGCGAAACACTGTAGCGTGATACTGTTCACGCGATACTGTAGCACGACACTGTTCACGGCACTGTAGCATCTACTGTAGCAGCCAACAAACCCCTACAATCTACTCAAGACTTGAATAAATACTGCACCAATATGCTCAAATGAAAGGACGGAATTATCCTCTCCTTAATTTGCAACCCTTCAAGAGATCTTTCACTCCCTCAGTTATGCTATCAATAGGAAGTTTTCGTTTCCTATGATCAAGAAGAAAACTGCGAAAGCCCTAGGCTCCACAATAAAAATCAATCAAAATAATATTCATCAACTGGGTCCCGAGAATGAGCTCTTAAGTCTCTTTTTATTCTTTCCTTAGGAGAGCTCAAACACCTTCCTGGCCAATGTGGGATAAAAGATTTATTCCCACATTAAATTATTCACTTAACACACTTTATTATATTAAAGTGACTTTATTATTATAAAGTTAATTTATAACTTTATAATAATATTAAAATATTAAATAAATCACTTAAGTCACTTAAATTTTAATATCTCTTGATTAACTTGTCTGATTGCTAAGCCGTCTGAGCCAGGAGTCGAGAGACTAAATCCACATGTGACTAAACTGAGATTCTAAAAATAGCAGGGTGCTCCCATGACTTACTAAAAATAGTAAGTCTAGCCAAAAGATGTCCGATTGACCCCGAACGAAAGCCAAGCAAAGAAACTCCGATAACCGAGGCTGAGCCATGCCTCACAAGACCCCCTAATCTCCTCATTAGCCTACGGAGGTCGCATAATAGGCTAACTCTACACTGCAAAGAGATGTCAACTAGAAGGGGACATGACAAAACCGGATGGAGGAAGCTTGGGAGGTGTTTCGAATGGGGATAAGGAACAAGGAACTGGGTTCCTTCCATCATTTCATGCTCGAATGCAACAGCTGGCTTTCAGCAAACAGTCTGTCAAGGCTGATCGAATATGGCAATAGCGTGGCAGTAGTATATGGTTCGGTATCCAATCCCTGAACAACGTTCTAAGTAATGTATGGTCCAGTCTTTAATATGAAAACGAGCTCCAGTAGTAACGGGCTCCAATAATGTTTGTTCAAGTATCCAATATGTAAACATGCGCTATCCCCTTGATATCACTTATCTATTAAAAAAAAATTTAATAATAATTAATTATTTAAAAGTGCATATTATAATGTCTTAAGTTGACTTTATAATAAGGGGTCATTAATGATATATAGTTAAATTATAAAGTGACTTTAGAATGGGTGTCCCATTAATGATATAATATATAGTCAAACCAAAAGCAAACATTATTCTATATTTTAATGATTAAAAAGCATATTGGAAGTCGTGCTTTTACATGGAGGTATAAAAAGCATCAAAAGAAAATGAAAATTATTATTCATGAGTATTTCAAACACTTGGCTTTGTTGCTTTGGCGTTGGAGGAGAAACCAAGCGTTTTTTTGCAGTTTTGATCATGGAGAACAACAAATCTCTCTGATTCGAGCAGCCTACAAGTGTGAGATAGTATCCAAGAGTTTCAGTTGACTGGTGGCTTTGTTTCTGAAGTCACATTGTGCAAAAAGGTAAAGTTATTTCAGAGTTTGAAGCTTATATTGGGTTGGTAATCAGAACTTGTTGTTGGTTGAGAGAGTAACTACTGATTAATACTTGTTGGGTCGTACCATTACACTTAACTGGGTTGTACAAACAACATTGATCAGGTTGTGCATTCTCTTGAGTTGGGGTGTTTAAAACATAGGCTGAAACGCCTTGCATTTGGTGTCCCATTTGTCACATGTGAGGGCAGCTAAGCACCTGGTTTGAGATTGCAACATCAAATTTGTGGAGAACTTACATTTTCAGCAAGGCGTCCTCATCAAGGGTTTGCCAATATGCTGTTATCATTTCCAAATTTGCAATAAATGTCTTTATGGCTATTGAGTATGAGATAATGTAGAATCTTTCATAAAACATACGAAAATTGAAGAGCTAATTGTATTTGAATTTTAAGAGACAAATCTGATTGCATACGTTGTATTTCCATAGCAATTGAAAATCAGATTTGAATATAAAAAATATATATTAAGGGTTTGCTTCAGGAGTTGATTAATTTGCAATTGTTTATCATCATTCTACAACTGGCATCTGTACATGTTTATTTTATGCATTTACCTGGAAAAATCTTCATCAAATTCAAACAAAACAAAACAACTTGAAAACATTAGCAAACAAGGCAGAAATTCAGTTTGCAAGTGTCCACCTAAGGTGGGACATTTCAATGGTATCAAAGCGGTCTCCTTCCATCCTATGAGTTAGTAGTTTCATGAGTAAGGATTTCTTACAATATACCAGAGGTGCAAAACAATGGGAGCCACCTCCAATTCCTGAAGGTGAGATAGTCTCAGGGATATTGCGTATACACAAAACTAGTTCTTACGACGGTGATAGTGTGATAGGCATTATGGCTAAGAGAGATAAGGGTCGAGCAAAGTCACTCGGTCCTGACTCTAGAGCTAGGAGACAGTTCGACAATATGATGGACATGATGTCTCAATTGATGGGCACTATGAGGCAGTTTGTTCCACCGCAGCATACAGGTTATAAGGGACAATCTAGTGGCATACAGGGTTTGGGTCAGCATAATGTGGTATTTCAGCATTCTTCATTGTCTATGGCTTCAGTTCTTAGGCCCAATCAGCCTACTTTCACTCCTACAGAGGAGCCACAAGCCCTGTAGACTCCACCAATCCATGTGCCAAAGCCACATGTTCTCACTACAAGGGATATCACTAGACATTATGCAGAGTACATGACTTTTCTTGCAGAGATTAGGGAGTTATTGACACTCAATCAGTTTTTAGATCAAAAAAGGCCTAGAGTTGGTGGAGCACTCAAAGCAGAGCAGAGGGCACAATAGGCACCACAAGCTACACGTGACCTTCAATAGGCTATGAGCAAGGTCACCTTGACACACTTCAATGGCAATGATAAATGCACTGCTAGATCGTGGGTCCAAAATGTGGATAATTACATGTCATTGAGGCCCAACCTAGAGGATGAGGCGATTAAATTCGCTACAATGCACTTAGATGGACTTGCACACAAGTGGTGGTACCATGGCATGGTTACCCTTCAGCAACATCTCATCACTACCTACCACGAGTTCACGAATAGACTTATTGAGCACTTCGAACGAAAGGATCTGGACCTTTACTTCAAAGAGCTAGCTCAACACAAATAGGTGGGTAGCTTGGAGGCGTACATTGGTGAATTTCAGCGTTTGTCAATGATGGTGCCGAGCATTTCAGAGAGGAGATTAGTCATCCTGTTTAGTGAGGGATTACTTGAGCTTTTGAGAGATTGGATTAAAGCATTTGATCCCCCTATCTTACAGGACGCAATGAAAAAGGCACGTAGTATGGAGTTGGCTGCCCCAAAAAGGCATCACTCTTCCTATGGATGAGAGCCCTCAACAAGTTGCTGATCAGAAAAAGAAATCAGCAACTAGGGTTGATGAAGAGTCACATGACGAATCAAGGAAAAAGAAGTTGTGCTACTAGTGCAAAGCACCCTACACTAGAGACCATCATTGTCCTATGAGGCCTAAGGGTAAAGCAAATCGTATGGAGTGGTTATATGATGATCAATCAGATTCTGAAATTTCAGACCAGCGTGCAGATATGGATGTTAATAAGTTGAGAGGAGCCTCTACGGAGTCAAGAAGAGATGTTTGGTTGTCTCCTTTGCAATTAGACACTCGCATCCAAAGCCAGGGATCTTTCAGAGTTAGAGGAGTCCTAAATGGGCAGCACTGTATCACGCTGCTTGACACTGGTGCCACGCATAATTTCATTGACGAGGGATTGGTGGCCAGGTGAGGGCTACAACCAGAGGACTTTGAGGATTTCAGGGTAAGAGTAGTAGATGGATTTACTCTTACTTGCACTAGGAGGATTCTTAATCTCACCCTATTATTGAATGATTACGAGTTTCAGGATGATTTCTATGTTGTCAGCTTGGGTGAGATGGACATTGTGTTGGGAGTAAAGTGGCTCCTGGCCATTGGCAAATTTTCCCTCAATTTGCAGAGAATGGAAATGAAATTTGAGAGGAATGGTAGAAAATATGTATTGAGGGGAATTGTTGATGGTAGTTTGCGTGCCATCTCCATCAGTAGGGAGAAGGGCAAACGGCTAGAGGAGAAGTTTGAATAGGTGATGGAGGAGCATGAGCAGTGTCAGGAGGAATATAATTCTACTCATTACTCCACAGGTCCAGATGAGGGTAGTTTTGATCAGCACTTTGACAGTGTACGGTTTGTTAACAATCCCCTATTTGAGAGTGATGCTAGTCTGATTTTGACAATCCACTCTTTGAGTTGGATGACGATCTTCCTCTTTACCTCAATGCAGAGTTGGGCAATAATCGCAGAGTTTGGGAACCTTTTTGTGCATCAAGATTCCAGACAGGCCTTACAAATGAGTTTTACAGTGTGTACACGGTGAGGAGTACTTATAGTTTTGTTATGACCCACCTGTACATGATTTGTATCCGATGCACAATCCTTGTGCACATAAGATAGACAGTTGGTATGAGGTATTACTTTGCACAGACGAGGGAAGCAAATCATTTCAGTTTGCACAG
The DNA here is from genome assembly GCA_007115665.2 of Sequoiadendron giganteum. Lineage (NCBI taxonomy): Eukaryota > Viridiplantae > Streptophyta > Pinopsida > Cupressales > Cupressaceae > Sequoiadendron > Sequoiadendron giganteum. Next base: position 37,473,389 of record CM021100.1, on the reverse strand, counting down.
TTGCTTCCTCCTAATGTTCATACTCTTGAGACACATGATATGAGATTGACCTTGGTTATTATGTTCTACCAATTGAGTTGATGCTAGTGCTACAAGAGTTAGTTGGATACATGAGAGACATTCTACAGATCTTCCCTTGAGACCCAGGTGGAGTGGTGTTTCTTTGTTGTGGAGATTGCTTGGGGAAAAGCAATTTTAGGGAGGGCGGACTGTAATGTCCCCTTTTTTAGCTCACCTCAGCATCTCATTGGCTTACAATATTATCTAACCCTTGCAAGCTAATGTTGTTTACAGGGTCCTGTGTTGGAGTTTCTTCGCTCTTCAGGTGGTAGTTTGCAATGTTTATCTCACTAGACCCTTGGTATATTTTGAGGCAATGTTTTTCAGAGGTTTTTGGCTTTGTTTTGATGCACTTACTATTTATAGTAAGTCAGTTGAGTGATACAGGCCAGCCTTACTATTTTGGGTAAGGCACCTCGATGAGCAGAGGATTCAGTAAGTTATCTCCTGGCATTGACGGAATCAGGAAATAATGATTATTGAGAGAGTTACATAACTTTAATTATTATTAAAGTAAAACATTAATAATAATTAATTATTTAAAAATGTATATAATAATGTCTTAAGTTGACATTATAATAAGAGGTCATTAATGATATATAGTTAAATTATAAAGTGACTTTGGAATGGGCGCCCAAGTAATGATATAATATAAATTCAAATCAAAAGCAAACATTATAATATATTCTAATGATTAAAAAGCACATTGGAAGTCGTGCTTTTTCATCGAGGTATAAAAAGCATCAAAAACAAATGAAAATTAATATTGATGATTATGTCGAACACTTGGCTTTTTTGCTTTGGCGTTCGAGGAGAAACCAAGGGTTTTTTTGCGATTTTGTTCAGGGAGAACAACAAATCTCTCTGATTAGAGCAGCCTACAGGTGTGAGATAGCATCCAAGGGTTGCAGTTGACGAGTGGCTTCGCTTCTAAAGTCACATTGTGCAAAAACGTGAAGTTATTTAAGAGTTTGAAGCTTATGTTGGGTTGGTAATCAGAAGTTGTTGCTGTTTGAGAGAGTAACTGCTGATTAATACTTGTTGGGCCATACTATTACACTTAACTAGGTCGTACACACAACATTGATCAGGCCGTACATTCTCTTCAGTTGGGGCATTTGAAACATAGGCTAAAATGCCTTGCATTTGGGGTCCCATTTGTCACATGTGAGGGTGGCTAAGCACATGGTTTGAGATTGCAACATCAAATTTGTGGAGAACTTAACATTTTCAGCAAGGCGTCCTCATCAAGGGTTTGCTAGTATGCTGTTATCATTTCCAGATTTGCAATAAATGTCTTTATGGCCATTTGAGCATGAGATAATGTAGAATCTTTCATAAAAACATCTTAAAATTGAAGAGCTATTTGTATTTGTATTTGTAATGTCTCTTACCTAGACTGTGATGGGAAGTGGTCACAAATCTCTTTTCCCTCCCAAAGATTCCCTTATAATTGTTTGGCACCTGCCACATCATGCGTAACACAACCATATTCTTGTGTGTTAGCTTTAATATCTAGTATCCATATGTCAAACAAAATAACATGCAGCAGATATATATATATTTCACAGAGAACAACCAGTCTATCAGGAGAGGAGAGTCCCTAAGGGGGCCAGTGGTCTACCACCTCTTATTGCCCAACCCTTATCTTGGGCCAACGGGGCAATAGACATGTGTGGAACCCTTCATTCCTCAAGGACCCAACCCTTGCCTTCGGCCAACGGGAGGTTTAGGGCCAACGGGTGAAAGCCTAGATGGGGTTTATAGACAAACCACTTAGGTGATGACTGGCCTCTCCTAGCAGGCTAACAATCAGTTTGAATACAGTTGGTAAAACATAAAGAGATTCAGCTATTATTAGGCCATTCACACTTAACGAATATTGTGTTTATTCAAATAGATTTTAATGGAACACAGTTACTTTAATTCATAAAAAAAGAATTGAAGAGATGAAATGCATTGCTTAAACATAAATACTCAATTCTCAGATTACTTTAGATTCCTCCCCTATTGGTAGATATATTCCCTTTGTTTGACAAGGTGTTCATACGGTTCAGGGGAGATATATATGCTTTCAGGGGGTCTATGTATGATTACTGTTCCCGAGCTTGATGATGACCAAGTCAATTAGGTTACACAATCCAGATCATACGGTTCGGGAGAGTAGACATATATTTTAGGTGGTCTATATTCAGTTACTGTTCCAGAGCCTGATATTGACCAGATTGATCAATGACTAGCCGTGGGTTACACAGTCCAGAGGCTCCAATACGGTTTCTCCCAGTCGCACTAAGCATGTGCCCAGCCGCGAGTTTAGCCTGGGACCGTTTGATTCAAGATGGTAGTCAGGGATTTGGCTCAATGTTCAAGCGTATGAAGTCCCGTGTTTACACTTATTTTATTCAAAGAATGGAAACTATACATTAATGCTAAGTGTCCTCACCCAGAGTTTCTGTCTGCGGATTCGCATCTCTCTTTATGCAGTTGTCCCTTCCTTCCTCTCTCCTAGCCTTGGCGACTATCCCTATTTCTATGTCCACGTGGGAGGAGGGTACCTTTCCTGGTCGAGCGTGTCTCCTTAGCGAACCCGTCTTGGTGACCATTCGCGCCCAGTGATGACTCTCGAGAGTTGTTTGATTTCAGTTTATTCATATTGAGTTAAGGTTTAGGAATTTCGATTGACTCTAAAAAGGTATCTATTATTTCTTAACTTAATATTGGTTCGGATATCATATTTCTTGTAATGTTTTTATGATAAATAAAGGATTTAGGATATATATTTATATATATATATATATATATATATATATTTTAATGTTCTAATGATGATTAATTTATAATGATCTCACAAAGGTATTTTATTATTTATAAATCTTATATTAGCTAAGCATCAAATTTCGTTTTATTTTAGATTATTATAATATTTAAATGGGGATAATAATTATATTTGGAATGATATTCAAATTATCAATATTATGATTATGGAAACATTTTGATCGTCCACACTTAGCATTTATCATAATTATAATATTGCCTTTGGCAATTATAATTATATTGAAGGGTTAATTTGAGTATCACGATTCTAGGGACATGATAGTCCTCTCCTCTCAAATTTGCTTGTCCTCAAGCAAACTCTTTTAATGTACTAGGTAAGTCTTACATATTTTATAAAGGGTTTTTCATCCCCTTGACTCGGAGAAAAGATTTCAAGTGACATATTATAATTCTTGGAAAGGTTGGATAATATGCTTGGGGTGTACGGTTGTCTTCGGCACTTAGACTTGTTCCTCCACGAAGCTCCATTTGTTTACGAACTCTACTCCTTTTGACTGGATGCTCTTAAGATCTCCTCCTCGTATCTAGTTTTCTTGCTTGGGTGCTCTTTGCTTTCTCCCTCGGGATTTGCTTCTAACTGATAAGCTCGCCCTCTGCATCTATGATCATGCCCCCATGGATTTTGGCATTTAAAACATAACCCTTTTCTTTTTAAGTCCTCCATTGTTTTGCACATATGATCATGACCCCAGTTCTTATTGCAGTATGAACATGTCTTTTGTGAATCAACCCTTCTGGGTCCCTCTTCTCTATGAGGGGATTTGGATGATGAGGTAAAGTTCTTGGGTTTGTCTTTCGGCCCATTTTCTTCATTTTTCATAGCCTTCTGAATAGCTTCATCTAGGTAGGTGGGTTCAAGTGCACTCACCATATTCCTGACTGATCCTCCTAGACCCTCTATGAATAAATAGGTGAGTCTCTCTTGGGAAATTTCAGGGACCGTGACTGCTAGTTTTTGGAACTCTGTGGCATAACTTTCTATAGTGCCTTGTTGCCTTATTCATGTTAGTTCCCTAAAGTACCATTCTGGGTGCCTTTGGTCAAATCTTTTATCAATATTTGGATAAAGTCATTGTAGGTGGTAACTTGTTGATGGCCTTGAGTGATGAGACTGTGATGCCACCAATCATGGGCCATCTCGGTTAAGTGTAGAACGAAAAACTTGACGGCATTTACTTTTGTCATGGGGTTGAGTGCCAGGTAAGTGTCAAGCTTTTGTAACCATGAACAGGCGGTGACTTTCCTTCTCCATCAAAGTTTGGGAGAGTAAGTTTGCTGACCCTGTTTTTGAGGTCATTATTACATTGTCTGTTTTGTCCCTCCCCTCCACTAGGAACTGCTCTAAGTTTAGCATCACAAAAATCTTTAAATGGGATGATTTCACTAATTTCGGGATCAAGCCTATAGTAGGCTGCAGCAATTTCCTCTACAGTTTCCACATGGGGCCCACTAATCTCCAGGTGTTATTTCCTAGGCAAAAAGGAAGGCCTAGTGGGCCCAGAGCTTGTGGTTTATGTAGGTGTGGAATTATTTGCCTCAGAGTGGTTAGAGTTTGTCTCTTTCTCATGATGATTATTTAGGTTTTGGAGAGTTTGAAGTATGGCTTGACTTGTCTTCTTACTTTCTTCAAGGTGGGCTCTAAATTCCTCTCTAAAAGGGTCACCCATAAGGTTATTTGTGGGTATGTTGTTGTTAACGTTTCTTCTATGGTAGGTGTGTTCAAAGGAATCCATCACAGGTTGGCACGATTATGCTCTGATACCACTGTAATGTCTCTTACCTAGACTGTGATGGGAAGTGGTCACAAATCTCTTTTCCCTCCCAAAGATTCCCTTATAATTGTTTGGCACCTGTCACATCATGTGTAACGCAACCATATTCCTGTGTGTTAGCTTTAATATCTAGTATCCATATGTCAAACAAAATAACATGCAACAAGATATATATATTTCACAGAGAACACCCAACCTATCGTGAGAGGACAGTCCCTAAGGGGCCAGCGGTCTACCACCTCTTATTGCCCAACCCTTATCTTGGGCCAATGGGGCAATAGACATATGTGGAACCCTCCATCCCTCCAGGACCCAACACTTGCCTTGGGCCAATGGGGCAGTATGCCCAACCCAGGTTTAGGGCCAACGGGGCGGAAGCCCTGATGGGCTTTATAAACAAACCACTTAGGCGATGACTAGCCTCTCCTAGTAGGCTAACAATCAGTTTGAATACAGTTGATAAAACATAAAGAGATTCAGATATTATTAGACCATTCACACTAAACAAATATTGTGTTTATTCAAATAGATTTTAATGGAACACAGTTACTTTTATTTGTAAAAAACGAATAGAAGAGAAGAAATGCATTGCTTAAACATATATACTCAATTCTCAGATTACTTTAGATTCGTCCCCTATTGGTAGATATATTCCCTTTGTTTGACTGGGTGAAGAAATGCATTGCTTAAACATATATACTCAATTCTCAGATTACTTTAGATTCGTCCCCTATTGGTAGATATATTTAGGGGAGATATATATGCTTTCAGGGGGTATATGTATGATTACTGTTCCCGAGCTTGATGATGACCAAGTCAATCAGGTTACACAATCCAGATCATACGGTTTAGGAGAGTAGACATATATTTTAAGTGGTCTATGTTCAGTTACTGTTCCCAAGCCTGATATTGACCAGATCGATCAATGACTAACCACGGGTTACACAGTCTAGAGGCTCCAATACGGTTTCTTACAGTCGCACTAAGCATGTGCCCAGCCGCGAGTTTAACCTGGGACCGTTTGATTCAAGATGGTAGTCAGGGATTTGGCTCAATGTTCAGGAGTATGAAGTCTCATGTTTACATTTATTTTATTCAAACAATGGAAACTATACATTAATGCTAAGTGTCGTCACCCGCATTTTTTGTCTGCAAATTCCCGTCTCTCTTTATGTCGTCGTCCCTTCCTTCTTCTCTCTTGGCCTTGGCAAATGTCCCTATTTCTATGTCCACGTGGGAGGAGGGTACCTTTCCTGGTCGGGCGTGTCTCTTGAGCGAACCCGTCTTGGTGACCATTCGTGCCCAGTGATGACTCTCGAGAGTTGTTTGATTTCAGTTTATTCATATTGAGTTAAGGTTTAGGAATTTTGATTGACTTTAAAAAGGTATCTATTATTTCTTAAACTTAATATTGGTTCGGATATCATATTTCTTGTAATGTTTTTATGATAAATAAAGGATTGAGGATATATATATATATATATATATATATTTTAATGTTCTAATGATGAATAATTTATAATGATCTCACAAAGGTATTTTATTATCTATGAATCTTATATTAGCTAAGCATCAAATTTCATTTTATTTTAGATTATTATAATATTTAAATGGGGATAATAATTATATTTGGAATGATATTTAAATTATCAATATTATGATTATGGAAACATTTAGATCGTCCATACTTAGCATTTATCATAATTATAATATTGCCTTTGGCAATTATAATTATATTGAAGGGTTAATTTGAGTGTCATGATTCTGGGGACATGAGAGCATTTCAAGAGACAAATTTGATTGCATACAATGTATTTGCATAGCAATTGAAAATCAGATTTGAATATAAAATATATATATTAAGAGTTTGCTTCAGGAGTTGATTAATTTGCAATAGTTTATTATCATTCTGCAACTGGCATTTGTACATGTTTAATTTATGCATTTGCCTAGAAAAATCTTCATCAAATTCAAACAAAACAAAACAACTTGAAAACATTAGCAAACAAGGCAAAAATTTAGTTTGCAAGTGTCCACCTGGGGTGGGGCATTTCATTGCAAGGGAAGCTATCTCTCTGTATGGAAGGACAGAGACACAAGTGAATGTTGCATTGAATGGCAAAATGATACCTAGAAAATACCATGCCAAGATGTGCAAAAGAACAAACACATGGCATAATCTCATTGCACATTTCATACTACATTAGATGTAGAAAAAATACACTTGAACCACTTTGACAAACATCTAAGGAATACGCCCTAGTATATAGTAGGGCCAACTTTCAAAGGAGATCATATTACTAGGACATTAACAAATTGTTTATTATAACCACCACGCTTACAGACAGGTAAGTGGTCTCAACAATGAAACTTGCAATTGATCTACAAGAGGCAGCCACATAAGTGTAAGAGAGGCACTACCCATGCATGTTAAAAAGCCATGTATAATGTAATTTGGGTTAACCATTAATAAAGCATTCCAAACTTGAGAATGTTTGTTCTTTTGTGGATTCTTACAACATGTTATGTGTGTGATTGAATAATGCAAACAAAGGTAGCATTTGAATACTTAGTAGTTAGAGTAATAGAGGTGTACAAAGATAGTTAGAGTTATATGTGCACATGAAGGACTCTAGACACTCTCCCAACATGAAAGGACAAGATCAGTGTAACCCCATTCTTCTTAGCCATTGTGCAAAAGTGTGAATTATCATTGAGTGATCAAGAGGCGCTGGGAGGGAGTATGAGACAACCCCTCTAATCTCATCATATTTGCTTTGTAGTGTGTGGTTCCAGCCGATACATGTTAGACAAGAAATCTATAGCAAGGCACACACATGTATTGCAAAGTTGTGGCAGAGATGGACCAAGCTCAATTGTGCACACACCACCACATAGTGAGTGGCATAGCAAGGCCCAACACATGTAGACAAAGAAAGTTGAAAGTTGGAAGCCAAAAAGACGGATGTTAACAAGTTTTGGAAGCCAAGGAGTTGAAAGCTAAAAATTGGATGAGGATGCTAGGAAGGACATCAATGCAGTGGTGGAGGATTGTAATGTCCCTATATTTTTGCCACTTCAATATTGTAGTTAGCTTTGGCTTTCTCAGTGACAATCAGTCTTGCCACAAGGGATGCTTGATGTTTGCGATGAGCTCAGATGGTCTAGAGGATGCTTATGCCACTTTCCTAAGTGAATTCTAGCTTTTAGCGACTCTCCAAAATTCTTGGAGAGAGCATCTATTTATAGTAAGTCACATGATCGGGCCCGATTCTTCATTATTCATCATCATTATCATTCCAATGCGATCAAATTTCAATTCTGATGCTTTTTGACAATTTCCACAACTCGAATATATTATTGGCTTTAATTTAATTATTTTCTTAAGATTGCTTAATTTTATTAAAATAATTTAATGGGCATCTTAGTATAATAGCTCATCGGAAAGAGGATGAAAAGATTTAAATTATGGATGCATAATATTGGGACCTTGCATATCAAATATTATCATTATTTTGATAAAAGGGTCTTTTGGAGCAAAAAGGAGCTTATAATTGAAAAGTGAGTTTTAAATTGTATCTTCCAAAAAAGTTTGGCAGGAAAAGTATATAAAGAGGTTTTGTGAGCTCATTTGCATTATGCAGATTGTTTGATTTCCTCTTGGGAAACCCTTATGGTTCTATGGGATTCAACTTGGTCCATCTCAACCTTCTTGAGGACGAAAACCCTCTCAGAGAAGATTAATCTCAGTGGTGAAAAATCCTTCTTGGTTAGTTCAGTGTGACTCATTCAAAGTTCACAGGTGTGTCTAATGTATTCAGTTAATGTGATCTCAATCTATCATTCACATTCCTTGTTCCACGAATGAGGAATCAGAGTTATTTATTCATGTTTGAAAGCTTTGATATCAATAAATAAAATGATGTTATCAGCAATCTGTATGCCGACTGTTTGTGAAAATGGCAATGAATTGTTCAATGCATAAAAATTAATTGTTAAAAGTATTGGCATACTCGTGAGTAAGATGCATCTGTTCATAATCATAAAATTTTGATTTATTGATTGGTTTTCAAAGTTTCACTAATTGTTTGATGAAATGTCTGTGCAAAAATTGAAACAAGTGCAAGTTTGTCAAAATTACCTGGCAAGGACATTACAATGGTATTAGAGCCGGTCTTTCTTGCCAACCTGTTCAAGTTGTGAAGCATGGTACAAAAAGGTGGAAAAGAGTTGGTCATAAAACTCTTGGATATACGTGGTAAACTTGGATATGTATCTCAACCAAGAGATGTTATTCTCAACATTCTGAAAGAAGTGGAAGAGTGTTTTCTCATGGTGGAACAGTCACCCTCTCAAGGGTTGCAAGCAGCCTTAATTCCTACAGTGACTTCTTTAAGTATCATAAGTGGTTGGAATACACAGATAAAGAGGTAAGACATATTGTACTTCACGTTTGAGCGAAATCATGAGAATTTCAGCACCTAAAACTCCTTACAATGATAACACAATGAAAGGGATAGTTCAGTTGTTGGTGGATAATTTCCAGGATATGAATGATATCACATGTTCTCATTTTTTTAGAAAGGTTGCCATCCTTGAAACATTTGCAAAACTCAAATTGGGAAACATCATGTTAGATTTGGGATTGGATAATTTAATTCACTAAATGTTTCACCATTTCTTCGCTACAATCAGAAAGTATCATGCTGATAATGTTATTGCAGCCATGCAAACCATTATGATTTTGGTTGTTAATGAAAGTGATGATGTGCCACAATCACTTTTTTCTATCCTATCTGCTAATAGGAGGAAGCGTAATCAAGGAATCTTATTAGTTGAGTAAGCCTGAGCTGAAATGTGGATTGCTTAGTTTGAGAAGAAACTGAAACCTCTTGGCAAATGAGGAGCATGAGGAAGGAGGAGGATTCAAATCAGAAATGCTTGATGAAGAAAATGAATTATCATATGAAGAATGTATGATAGACCCCCAGGATGACCTCTAGACATGCATGCAACTACTATTCATGAGATCATGCATGAGGGAAAAAACAAAACAGCAGCATTGGCTGCAAATTCAGACCAATCCAATGGATTTCTGTGACTACCAGGTTCCTTGATGATACTAGTGGAGTAGATGCAAATAATGACATTGTTGAGATCACTAATGCAGAAGAGTGTACTTAAGGTGGGTACATTGATGTCTCCAACTTAGCCTATAATGATGATTTCTTATCTCACTCCAGTGATGGTAGTTCAGATGAATATTGGTTTCATTCCCAAGCAAAGCCTATGGAGAGGAGTGTTCATAACAGTTTCAGTCTCTCTGACTTGGAAAGTGATTTGTTTAGGTTATCAACCGCTCATGAGAGCAAGCATACTCTCTCAAACAAAGACCTTCAGCTCATAGATCCATGGGATCCGGGTGTGTTGGCACCTAGATATGATGAAGAACCGGTTTGGGATGGATTTCTTTTTGACCAAAGAGTTGTTCTAACTTCGAAAGCTAAATCATGCGAAAAGGATGACATTCTGGTAGCTGGTTTTTAGAGGCTTGATCTTGAAGACGAATCAGAAATTTTAATGTAAGGATTTGATTTTGATCTAAGGCCTAGTGAATCACACAGTTTGAAGGATCAGCTACCATTCATAAAAGAAGAAAGGACAGTTTCAGAGACCAATGAAGATGAGACAAGTTTTGAAGGAGAGGCATATGAGGCTTGGGAAAGCCATGCAGACACTGCTGAAAGTTATTACGAAAGTTCCAATTTTTGCATGCATTATAACAGCAGTTCATTAAATTTGCATGACCTTGATATTCGTGAGGGAAGATGGAAAAATCAATTATTGGTGTCTGCTGGAAATGAACTGCACGCATTATCTAGGTTGGATGAAAATGTCTTGTTGAAAATTTATCCACAAGACACCAAGAAATTGTTAGTGTTTCTTAGATCAGATTATACAACTAAAAGTACTTAATATAATGCAACACATAAGATTATAAACACAGCAAGATACCCTGGGAAAACCCTCCTCTTGAGGGAGAAAAACCCAGCAAATAATTCTCTTATATAAGATAGAACAAGAGCAGAAATCTGCTTACAACTTAGGCCCAACAATGGCCAATAATTGATAAAATCGCACCTCTCCTAGATGCAAGACATACAAATGAATATGATCTTCCTTGAATTCGGACTGCTGCTATGAAGGTGCGAACTTCTGCTCTAATTGCGAATCTACTTGATGAACTTGATGATCATAATGACAAGAGAAGACCTTGTATATATACACTTGAGGCGCCTCCTCAACTTAGGTCGGCCCTCTATGAAGAAACATAATAAATGATAATTTACAAGGTAGGTCGGCCCAAGCAATAAACAAATCATGCGAACCATATAGGGTCGGCCCTTTATGTTTATCAAATGTTATTAACATAAATTAAATAGCCGAAAGGCTACCATTTAATTTATGCTTCCTTCTTGAAGCGTGTGCAATGGAAGTGCAGCCCTAAGCTGCTATAACATCAACAGAAATCAGTATGAACAAATTATTTCCCTTGCTTATTTGCAAAAGATTAAGAGCACTATGGAAGAAATGAAATCAGCCTACGTGCTTATGATCAAAGATAGAGATGTGACAACCAAGCTTGCAGATGAGGCCTTATCTATGTTCAAGGAAACAAAGGTCAAAGTTGATGAGCTCACTTTTAAGCGTAATACAACTGGAGATTCTTTGAAAGGTACTCAAATAGCAATGCTCAAAGCTGAAGAAGAACTTTCTGCTGTCATAAATTTTAGAGAGCAAGAAAATGAGGAAAGAGCAATCGAGATTGGGCAAGTGATTGAAGAACTTGATAGCATACAAGGGGTTTTTGATCTAGTCCATTGTCTCAAGAAATCAAAAAATGGAGGTTTGGATCAGCAAGAAGATTGGGTTGAGGATGGAGACAATAATAATATTCAATTAATTGATTACCCATGTTTGAGATGGATACTGGGTGATCTTTTGATAATCCACTCTTTGAATTGGATGATGGAGCAACTTTCGATTTCAGTGATATGGTTGGTGATAATCATAGGGTTTGGGACCCAGGTGAAGTTTTCAGCTGTTAGATAATAACTCGGGATTGGGGTGGTGATTTAGATTTCAAAGTTGGTATCATGTCCACCTTCCAATCAACCCACGTAAGACCTTGGTTGCTTGCACATAGATAAATTGGCATGCAATTCCAACACAATAGTGGAGTATTTTGTGATTGGAGTTGGATGGTTGAGGTGATCCTGTCATTGGAGAGATCCTTCCAGCCACTTTCATGCTCATATTCCCTATGTATACAACAGTATTTCATTTTGACAACTGTTGCCCCAACATTACAGTGTTGAGTTTGGCAACCTTAGTTTATGAGCAAATTGATTTTGACTACTTACAAGTTTTATGGCAGCAGGTTGTGGGAGATTTTCAAATATACTTCAGATAATTTTTACTCCCACATTGGCGAGTGATGGTTACTGAAATTATTTCATGATGCTGGTATATATATCTTTGAATGATGCTTTGATAATTGCAACTGGTTGGGTGAATCGGTGTGCTTATGACTACCTTTTTGACACTTGGGGATGAAGTGTCAATGAGGCATCATCAGTTTATGAGCACGAGGGCATTCCCAAGATAGCTAATTTCAGAGTTGATACTGCTACCACCTTTTAAATCAGCCACTTGTCAGGGACTAATCTGCATCACTTTTGGGACTCTATGATGAGAGATGTGGATGACCATGTTCTCCTGTTGAGCAGATTATTTTTCTTATTGCCCAAGATCGTATCAGACCGTGGGATCGTTGATGTGTACCACATTGAGGTGCTTTGGCAAGCGATCTTTCATGGTATGGAATTCAACTCTTACATGTACTTCAGTTTGGGTTTAGAGGATGGTTACATTTTTGAGTCACAAGAGAGGAGAGCACAGACTTGGCATAATCAATTTAAAATTTTAATTAGGGTAGTGCAACGATAGTATGGTGGATTTTTCCAATGATTGATTTTGGAGCCTAGGATCACATTTGATTTTAGTTTGGCTTACTCAGGTGATTTTGAGGTTGTGTTGGCATTGCTTGAGGACAAGAAATCTTTGGGGAGGGTGGACTACAATGTCCCCATTTTCAGTCACTTCAACATTGTAATTAGCTTCGCCTATCTCAGTGACCATCAGTCATGCCAATGGTGATGTTTGATGTTGGTGATGAGCTCAAATGATCTAGAGGACGCTTATGCCACTTTCTGAAGTGAATTCCAATTTTTTGTGGGTTCTCCAAGATTCATGGAGAGAGCATCTATGTATATAAGTCACCCGATCAAACTCAATTTTCATTATTCATCATCGGTATCATTCCAAAGCAATCAAATTTCGATTCCAATGCTTTTCAATAGTTTTCACAACTCAGGTGTATTATTGGCTTAAATTTAATAATTTAATTATTTTACTAAAATTTTATTAAAATAATTTAATGCTTGGTTTTATGTTTTATAAATGGATTATGGAAAGCTTCTAGAAGAGCCAAAACTCAGGGACTGTCATGTCCCCCGAAATTAAAGCATTGAGGTATTAAGCATCGAAGTCAAGATAAACGAGATACTCATTAAAAACATTAAATATTATTATGATTACAATCATCAAAGATAATAATAATAATTATAAATATATAATAATATTGTAATTACCAAAATTTAAATAATAAGTATTATAATCATTATACATCAATATTAAATATTGAGATACATTGAAATAAAATAATAATACATTAATAATTAAAATACAAATAAATAAACTTGAAAGAAATAAAATAACAAATATTATTTTAGTAGTTACAATAATAATAATAAAGAAATCACAAGAGAATAATATGCCATAGTTGTCGCGAGACTGGTACTGGTACAGGTACGGGAGACTGGTACCGGTATCGGTACGCCTTTTTTGTTTAAATAGGAGACGGGGGTACTTGGAGATGCCAATTTTTTTAATATAAATAAAAAATAAAAAATTAATAATTTATAGAAATCTGAAAATAAATTTTGTAATTTATAGAAAATCTGAAAATATGATGACATTCAACTTTCAAAACAATAATTTAATCACTCTTAGACACGTCAAATACATTATGCTTTAATTTTTAAAGTTTCAAATGTTTAAACTTTAAAGATTTTTTAGGTATTTTAGTGGGAGACGTCATTTTTTGCAGCAGGAGACAGCAGGGTACTCGGGAAACTTCAGCAGAAGTCTCTAGCCTCCTGGAGAAGTCTCCGGAGATGGTACCGGTCTTCGAGACGCGTCTCCGAGGGGGGCGGGACGCGTCTCCCGGCAACTATGTAATATGCAAATAAAACAAAATACCTAATCACCGATTCCTAAGTCAGCTCCTAAGCACAGCAAAAAGTTTAATGAATGCAGCAATTATAATTGTAAACATGTGGTATAACCTTTAGTCATGAATCGGTACCCTAAGGGACAGCGATTCCAAGAGGACACGTGACTCCTGATTGATCTTTAAGGAAAGACCCAGCCAAGACATAGGAAGGAAGAAGGAAGAAGGAAGGAGCATCATCGCTGGAAGAGAAAGGGAGTATTTTGCAGACGGATGGTACTAAGGTATGTATTAAGTCAAATATTCAGATCGTGGTTGGAGGGAAATAAAAAGGAGACTCCGCAGACAGGCAGTGATAAGGTAAGTATAATCTAAAGTTAGGTAAGCAATTTAACAAATACTAATGTTTGGAAAAAGGCACTTAGCAAGTGCTTTAGGCAATAAGAATAATAATACATAGTCATTGGTAATCAATAAATAAATATGGATGTAGATAATGACGTAATACTGATTTATACCAGTAGACATTAATTATAATTATGTTATTACATCTATTGATGTCATTTTGGAATAGTGAAATCATACAATGTCTTATAGCATTGACAATATGTTGAATTGGATATCTAATTATATTATTATAGTTATCGTGAGCAATTATACCCATTTTATCTATTTGTATTTATTTATCTCATCAAGCAACCATGAGGAAGAGAGTGGGATCTGGAAAGAGGAATAAGGAAATAAATAAAGAGATATTTGTTGTACATAAATACTGTTTGCAGCCAGAACATTATTGGGAGATAAGAGTAAAATATAAATGAAGAATGATTATATAAATATATGAGTACCAATGGATATAAGTAAGAATAATTAATGCAGGAATACCACTCAATATAAATAAATAATTATATATAAATATCAATTGATATGAATAAGGGAGTGATTATATATATATTATTTACGACTATCCAATAATGATGCTTGTAGCAACTATTGAGCCTTATAAGTAATAATGACTCTATTCATTCACTATGATGATAAAGAGTATAATAGAATTCCACCTATGGGATCTTGAAAGATGTTTGATATCTACCCTACTGTATTTATGAAATATATTATAGAAGAATCATTCATAGTAAGTGATAAGAAGGAAATGAATAATCCTCTGACAAGAATGAAATATTTATATCATCTTTGATCTTATTAGATATTATCACTAAAACTTATTGATCTCTAATGCTTCTAATGTCTCTTCGAGAAACACTTTGAATGCAAGATTCAAGTTTAAGTGCTTCCATCAGAAAAGGGACATTACAAGGACGAAAAACCTAAGGTTAAACCAATTCAGTAGTAGGAGACCTGTCCTACTAGTTGCAAGTGGAGCCATTCAAGTTTCACGCATGATTACATCGTTTGCAAATGAAGAAATTTGTGAAGTCCCTCATAGAGAGAAATTTTCGAAGTTGGACAAAGTTGCAGAAATATGGTGATGAATTAAATAATATATGTCTATGCTTGTGATAGCAGCTGCTAAATTCCAGCAGTACCGTCCCAGAATTTGTGAAGGATTGTTTGATTTATATATATTATGTGTGAAGGTGGTTGAGGATTTTGTGAAAGAGGCAGGTGTACTATTTAATTCATATCGCAATTCCTAGGAGTCTCATATTACATGATTGTCGTATAAAAGACTAAACAAGGATTACATGGTTGGTTCAACAGTCAAAGGGCACTAAAGTAGGGGGATATTTAAATATTATTGATGTTAGTGTTTTAATAGATCAAATTAAATAACTGAAAGCACTCAGAAAATTCCAACACATAAGACAATAAACACAGCAAGATACCCTGGGAAAACCCTCCTCCTGAGGGAGAAAAAACCACCAAATAATTCTCTTATTTATTGTAGGAACAAGAGCAGAAATCTGCTTACAACTCAGGCCCAGCAATGGCCAAATCTGATACAATGAACAATCGCACCTCTCCTAGATGCAAAGATACAAATGAATGTGTTCTTCCTTGAAATCGGACTGCTGCTACACAAGTGCGAACTTCTGCCAGAGCTGCGAATATAATGAATGAACTTGGTGTGATAAAATGTACAAATGCGACCTTGTATATATACAAATGAGGCACCTCCACAATTAGGTCGGCTCTCTTAGAGAGAATAAATAATTACAATAAATGCCAAAGGGGGTCGGCCCAATAAAAGACATAATATGAGAACATAAGGAGGGTCGGCCCTCAAGAAATTGAATCATGTCAATATAAATTAAATAGCCGAAAGGCTATCATTTAATTTAAGCCTTCTTCTTGAAGTGTGTGCACTGGAAAAAGCAGCCCGATGCTGCTATAACATCAACACTCCCTCTCAGCTAGGGATGATACTTCCAGCTGCACAAAACATATCACCTCATAGTGATACAGGAGCTTATCACCTCATCGTGAAAAACAAATAAGATATCACCTCATCGTGATATCAACCATCA
The DNA here is from genome assembly GCA_007115665.2 of Sequoiadendron giganteum. Lineage (NCBI taxonomy): Eukaryota > Viridiplantae > Streptophyta > Pinopsida > Cupressales > Cupressaceae > Sequoiadendron > Sequoiadendron giganteum. The sequence continues at coordinate 37,456,878 of CM021100.1, read as the reverse complement.
TGGCTACCTCCATAGATGGTATGTACAAGTGCTCATCACTCAATGTGATGTTGTCACCTCATCGTGACTTTCACCATGGCTCTCCCAATGGGTGAAACACAAGTACAACAAAATCATCACGGACTCCCTCACGTGATGTTGTCATGGAGTCACACACATGACATCCACCATGGCTCTCCCAGAGGGTGGAACAAGGGCTTTCACCTCAAACTTCTCCTAAGAGAAGAATGCTTTAACAAGGGATTTCACCTCGAACTTATCCTAAGAGAAGAACTCATTACCAAGGGATTTCACCTCGAACTTCTCTCAAAGAAGAACTCATTAAAAGAAGGAACACTGATACTGAGACTCCCTCTCAGCTAGGGCTTCATTCTCCACCATATCAAGCTTGTTTCGAAGGTACACAAACATTATCCTAAAGAGATGCTTGATGAGAATGACTACCATCTGCTCATCAGTGTTGATATTCCTCAACTGAATATCTTTCCTCGATACCATATCTCTGATATAGTGGTATGCTTAGTTTTGTCATGAAACACTTGGAAAGACAAAAAGCTTCTCAAAGCTTTGATTAACACAATGGATGACAGTTGGCTTCAATGATTTAACAACCAATCCTGCACGGAGCTTTCGAAGCCACACTGCTTCACGAGCCGTCACACAAGATGTAATGTATTTGGCCTTTGTTGTACTCAATGCCACAGAAGACTGCTTCCTACTATACCAGGATATCATCGCAAACCTCAACTAAAACAGCATCCAAAGCAACACAACCATCTTCTTTAGGTTCAGTAGGCTCCCTCTGAATCTTCAATCACTTGCATCAACCAATTGACCTCATTGTCAAATATTGTTTGCAACGCTTGCCTTAGAGAAATGGTTTCCAACGCACACCTCTGTAGAGATTCAGCGTTGTCCTCTTCGACCGCATCCCAGATCACTCTATTCTGAATAGGTATGCAGAGCCACAAATGTTAAATCCAAGTTGACCTAACTTGAGCAATTCAGAACCCAACTGTTGAAGAGGTACTTCAATAATTTAGCATCTGGCCTTGCAACACTGCAACCCTTACTTATTCTCAGTGACTCATAGAACTCCCTCTAAAGGTTAATTCTTCCTCTTCGAAGAGATATCTTCAGCTAATCACTTAGCCTCATAGCTACAAGTAGAGTCTCCATTCTTCAACCTATAGGATGCATCAAGCTCTTCTTGAAAGAAATCTCTTACACTTGTTGATTTATCCTGAAAGCATTAAGAAGAGATTACTAATAGATCATGGAACCCTAGTATCTCAAATAGACGTACCATAACTAGGAGCATACATGATTACTATCTCAATGTTATAGCATGAATTAGTAACTACAAAAACAATTCATGAACATTATTCAACCATGCAAAACTTATCTCATAGAATTCAAAATCTCCTAAGTAACAAATAATTAATTCATCAACATGTCTTTCTTTCAATTTCTCGAAAGAGCTAATCTCAGCAAGACAAAAGACAATCTTCACTAATTAGCATGATATAACTTGCAATGAATAATTCTAAAGAATCTTATCACAGTGATCATTATGAACTAGTCACACATAATCCTAAGTAAATAATGTCAGATTTGCACAACTCAGCAAACTGAATTTTAACCTAGAAGAGTAATTACAATCAAAACAGAGAGTACTTATCACTTAAATATTCTGAAGGGTGGACACAGTATGATACGCTGCTCTTGTGCTTCAATCAGTACACAACCTTCACGGCTTGAACATAGGCCCATGACTAGAGTAGAAATTCACTAGAATCATTTTGGTGGGAGATCTCAATCACATCCGCAAATGAAGCATGTTGATTAGGCCTAGTAGGACAATCCTTCGCATAGTGACCAAATTTGTCACATCTAAAGCATTGAACACGAGAGAGATCCCACTTCTTCTTCAATGCAGGAGCACCATCTGTCCTTTTATATCTATTCCTCTTGAAGAATCCTTTCTTCCAAACTTTTCCTTTCTTCAATGAATGAGAGGCGAGAACATGTATATCTTCATTCTTTGAACTTTGACCAATACCTCTAGCTGCTAACCTTGACTCTTCTTGAATACAGTCGGCCCTCAATCAATCAAACTTGGGAAGTTTTGATCTCGCGCTGATTCCTTGAATGTAAGACTCCCAAGATGAAGGAAGACCATTAAGAGCCAACATGGTCAAATCCTTGTCATCAACAATATGACCAATGGTAGAGAGCTGATCTCTCAATTCAGAAATCTTCATGAAGTAGGTGATGACAAACTCTCCTTCCGCCATCTTAACGTGAAGAAGTTGTTGCTTCAATGCAAGTGCCCGACTGGTGTTATTGGTTTCATACATCTCTTCCAATGTTCTGAACATCTCCCTTGCTGTATTCAACTTGGAGACAATCGGAACAATATGATCTTTAACGGAATCAACCAACACTTTCTTTGCCCTAGTATCTTTCTTCCTCCACTGCAACTTCTCTTCTTCCTCCTCAGGTTGGGGGGCTTTTGTTTTCCCAAACTTAGCCAAATCATTTTCTTCCAAGGTGAGCATGATCCTGAACCTCCATGATGTGTAGTTAGAAGCTCGTTCAAGCCTATCCTCGATTTTCAGACCATTCACCATCTTGAAACAAATTAGAGATAGACGGAAAAAGAATAAGAAGACTGCTGCAAAACAAATCTGATCACGATCTTTTTCAAACCCACTCTGATACCATGTTAGTGTTTTAATAGATCAGTTAAATAACTGAAAGCACTCAGAAAATTGCAACACATAAGACAATAAACACAGCAAGATACCATGGGAAAACCCTCCTCCTGAGGGAGAAAAACCCAACAAATAATTCTGTTATAAATTGTAGGAACAAGAGCAGAAATCTGCTTACAACTCAGGCCCAGCAATGGCTGAATTTGATACAATGAACAATCGCACCTCTCCTAGATGCAAAGCTACAAATGAATGTGTTCTTCCATGAAATCAGACTGCTGCTACACAAGTGCGAACCTCTGCTAGAGCTACGAATATAATGAATGAACTTGATGTGATAAACTTGTATATATACAAATAAGGCACCTCCTCAACTAGGTCGGCTCTCTTAGAGAGAATAAATAATTACAATAAATGCCAAAGGGGGTGGGCCCAATACAAGACATAATATGAGAACATAAGGAGGGTCGGCCCTCAAGAATTAAATCATGTCAATATAAATTAAATAGCCGAAAGGCTATCATTTAATTTATGCCTTCTTCTTGAAGTGTGTGCACTAGAAGAAGCAGCCCGATGCTGCTATAACATCAACAATTGAGGCATGGGAATTGAGGAAATAGTTACCGCCTATTTGTCATAAGAGTGCCAACTCTTAAGGATGTTCAAAGTTAGGAGATATAAGTTGACACGTGAATATATCAACTAGAGGCAAAACATAAGGAGGTCGTGATTTAAATATAGCTGAAGATATGTGTAAGCACGACTTTATTTGGGAAAGAACGTGCTAATTTAAGAAACGGTCTGCAGCATTCAAAGTTAATTGAAGTTGATATTTTGGGAGGGAGTCGACTATCATAAAATCGATTTGTATGAGGAGTTGTGGGACTTACACCATTTAGAGAAACCACCACAACCTATAAAATAATTCAGCCCATGGTCAAAGGTAGACGTGGTGACCAACTAACTAGAATGCAGGTCAAGGCTTTAAATTAATCATGCACTACTGCCAGTGCAGCAATGAATCACTTCATTAAAGTCAATGCTACCAACCAACAATATAATCTGCAATATTAATTGGAGTTGTGGTTCTTGCTTTTGACTCACCATTCAACAAGGGACTCAAATAAGAGTCAAGGTCTTAAGGGAAGGTTGCAACCTTCATTTCAAGGTCAGAATATATATTTTTTATTATTAATTTCTTTGTAAACTCCCAGCAAAAGTCATACGTATCTTTGTATGAATGCATTTCAATTGAATAGAGAAACATGAATTAGTTAGAATGCTTGGAAAACTTGTGTCTTCTGATTTAAACAAATGAGGAATAGAAGTTATATTTGAAACACATAGACCCAATCTCCAAAATTGATGAAACGCTCCGGAAAAAAACCCAAAACTTCATATTGGATAACTGTTTGACAAAATGCCTGAGCAACCAAATTCGTGAAAATGAAAAAAAAAATTGCATGATAATTTAGGCCAAGATATTTCACAAACCCATAATCTGAGGAAGAACCAAATTAAGAATGTTGTAGGAATGATGCACCTATCATTTCAACAAGATAACCAATCTAGGATCGTACAACATCAACAAGAAGGTGATGAAGATTAGGTTATACTACAGCAACATAAGGGTTGGAATTATCAAACCATACAATAGCATAATAATAGGGAAGACCAAATTGTACAGCAGTATCAAGTGATTGTGTCATGTCCCCAAAATAGCATTACCATAAAGACCAAGTGTTAAAATACAAATAAATTAATAAATAAAATAAATAGAAATATTAAGATTAAATATAAAATAAATGTGTACCGTATCAATATAAACATATATAAATAACAAATATAATAATAATATATAGGCAAATTATTGTTATTACATTCTAATCTTAAATAACTTAATATCAAAAAAAATAATAATTAATAAATATTATAATCATTACACATCAAAGATTGTAATGCATTAGAATAAAATAATAATAAGATATTAGCAAATTGGTTTTATTATTATACTTTAATATTAAAATATGCTCAATAAAACATCAATATAAAATATAAAATAAGTATATATAATCTGAAATATCATAATTATTAGTAATAATATATTATTTTCAAAAATATATATTATTGTGATAATAAGTCTTTAAGGACAGCAATTAAATCTAACAAAGGGATATATTTTATGAAAAGTCACCTCTTTCACCAAACAATACATTCCTCCCATGAATCACCTACCTTGAATGGTATAAATAGAAGGAAGGAAAATAAGGAGGGGAAAACATGGAGAAACAGAACAGCGCAACAATGATTGTTATGCATTGGAATATAGAGTCATTTAATATATATATATATATATATATATATATATATATATTATTTAATAGGCATACAAGTATATATGCATAGATATAGATAAATCTTATAATGAATAATATCATTATCAATGAATAAAGAGTATATATGAATAAGGAAAGAATAATTATATATATGTATGGGTAAGTAGATAGGGGAATCACTGGTGAATATACAATAATGATACTCGCAACAATTATTAAGCCTTATAAATAATGATGACTCTTTAATATAAACATAAGTAGATTATGCATATTTTTCTCCTCATCCTATGATCAATCCAGTATAAGGTTGAAGGAAGATGATTAAGGAATAAAGAGTCATGGGAAGACATAGCCAATCAGGTGAGAATCACTTAGCATTAATATGTAGTATTTCATTCTCTTTTTTGAATAGAATAAAAATGTGAAACACTGGACTTCATGCGCCTGATAATTAAGCCAAAATTCCTGACTTCTATCTTGAAACAAACATTCACAGGCTAAACTTGCAACTGGGCACATGCTTAGTGTGACTGAGTGACACTAATTGGAATCACTGGACTGTGTAACCTAAAGTGTGCGAGAGCCCGACTCATCAGTTGAATTCTGTGAAAACTTCCTGGCTCTCTTCTTCTCCGATGGTGCACTAATCCTTCTGAGGAGCTCCTCCATCTCAACGGCTGGATCTGTATCATCCTCAGGGTCTCTTCTCATTCTATCCGTAAGCCAATCCGGCACCGTCTGCTGTGAATTGCAAGTGACGAGGGGTTGCTCCTCCGTTGCCTCCACCTCGTATATTTCCTCTCTTCTAACACTATACTGCTCGGGCTCATCAGTCTCCACGAGCTAAGTATCTCTTGACCCTTGGGTCCCTCGCTCTGTGTTTTCTTCTTCTTCCAATGCCATGTCCAACATCTGCTGGAAACGGGTATCGGCCACTGTTTCCTCCTCCTCTTCCTATTGGCCACCCCTTGGTGCACTGACACTTAAACTATCTGACTCCCGGACGTTGGGCTGATCAACCTCCTCAAGTCCCCATTCTTCATTCAATTTTGCCCTCTGATCGGCAAATAGCGAAATTTCTCTCAAACTCGAAGACTGAGTTTGTGACCGCGTGTGTGATGCTTGCTCCATCCTCAAAGGTATTGGCTAGGTCGGCACCTCATCTTGTGCTTCTAACGCTTGGGCAGCTTGTTTTCCCCTTCTCACCGATAGTGACCTTTGATCATCCATCAAGTCATAAGTAAGGATAATTGTTGTGCTCTTAAGTCTGCTTACGTGCCTATCGACCCAAGCCCTTGTGAAAGTCATCACCGGAATAGAGAGCGTGTCCAAGTCCATGATTTCGGGCTCAGACCAATCAGGTGGTGGGATTGGAGTATTTCTCACTGACTCGTAGTCGGGCTGTATAACGTTGACATCTTCTTCCACCTGGTCTGGAACTGGAATGACTTCACATTCCCTGATCAACTTGAGGGGGAGCCTAGTAAACATCCTTCTTCTTATCTTAACCTCATCTACCGCATTTGCCCAAAAATCCTCTATGTGAGCCTTGTGCCTGTACTCAACATTTTGCACCACTCGGATGTTTCCGTAAGGATCGAAATCCTGCCTGCCTGTGTGATATGAGAGATGAAAGAATTGTAGCTCATCCTCCGCCTCTCGAGCTGCCTGCAAGGAGGGACATACCTCGCTGGAATTCCCCATGGCGATAGGAAAATCCAATCCATTCTTCCTCTTCTTCTAAATTTTGTCATAGGCAATGAGTTGCCTAGATACTTCTAGCATTACTATATAATCAGTGGGGTACCTCAACAACCGGTATGGATACGAGGTGAACCCCTGCAGCCTAATGTATGTGAATTTTGGAAATTGGATGAGCCAATATCCATATTCCTCAATCAACGCCTGTGCTTCCTTTGATATTCTTTGTTGTGTTCTCTGTTGAAGGGTCCTTGCAATATGCATTGTGAATGCATCATTTGCCCGCTTGTAGCTGGCAAGGTTAGTCAAATGTAATTGTGTGCAGGCCTCATGGATTTTGAACTAGTCAGGAGCACAGCTGATTGGCTCTTTGTATGTGATCCCTCGGTACTTGGTCATCCTCGCCAGCATATACATTACGTACGAGCTCATATAAAAGGTCTTTGTCCTCCTCAGGCTCCTGAACTGTTCATCGAGGTTGTTGCTAATCATCCTAGCCCAGTCAACGCATTCTTTTCCTTCCAAAATGATCTCGATGTAATAAAATGTCCAAGGCTCGAAGATGTAGGCTTGCGCACTCCCATTAACTCGACTAAGCATCATTATCAAATCACAATATTCTTGTTTCACCTCTTCGGCAATTATCTACTTCGGGAGCTTAGTGCAGGGCGGCTTCGGCCTTTGCATCCAGACTCTGTTGATCATAGTGGCACAACTCTCGAAGGAGGAAGCATACACCCTATCTGCTCTGTACTTTGTCCTGTACAGCATTCTTTCGGAAGTGGTAATCCCAAATGCCTCTCCAATAGCATCCGACGTGAAGTTGGCAAACAATTTGCCATCTGGAGAGACAATCGTTCGGCATTCCAGCTTGTAGCAATTTGCGCACTCCATGATTAATTTCGGACACTGTATTGCTGGTGGAAAACCAGCAGCTGCGTAGATTCCACTTTTCATTATATTGTGTGTTGTGGCTGACGGTTGATGGCCTCCCAATCCGTACATCCTTGATTTCAGTGCACCCAGATTAAATGAACCAAGGTTGGTGTCATTTAATTCCGCCAACTTTGAAGTGATTGCTAACTTCGGAAGAAATGGCTTGGCGAGCCTTTTGATCATTGCTTGTCGGGATGAGCTTGCTTTGCCCGCTTCAGTATTTGCGGCTTTGCCCGCAACTCTGCTTGTTCCTGCAACATCTTTTGCTCCAGCCATCTCAAACTATATAAAATCTTTGAGCTTAGAGAGAATTTTCAGCAACTGCACTTCTGACTGGTGAAGAAAAATTGCAGCAAACTAACGATTTTCAGCAAGTGAGTTAACCTTCTCAACATAAATAATTCAAACTTTTGACTTCAACTTGTCACCTCTTCAACTTTCAACTTTCAGCAATTTGAAGAAAAGAAACCACTACAGCATGAAATTTTGGATTTCTTCTCAACTCCAACAGCAATTAACTTTCATCAGTTCGAATATAAAACCCCAGCAACTTCAAGAACTCTCCTGCAACTTCAGAAAATGACTTCTTCAGCACTCTGAGAATAAGACCTTCAGCAAATAAGAAAACCTCTGCAACTTCGAAAATCTGCAGCAACTTCAACTCTCAGCAATTTGAAAATACATTCTCCAGCAACTCCAACATACAATTTCAAAATTTGCAGCAACACACTCTCAGCTCTTCAAGAACTAAATTCTTTAGCAACTTCGCACTTATAAAACAAATCCTCAACCTCACTTTCAGCAACCTCGAAAAAGATTTCAATCTCTCAAAGAATTTCTCTATTTCAACAACTCTCAACTTCGAAATGTGAGCAGAAATGAGAAATGAGGTTGCTTAAATAATTCTTCATGAAGAATCCTGCCAAGTTGTGCTGGAGTTATTTTTAGCACCTTCATTAATTCACCACTCTCTCCACTTAGAATCTTCTAATTCAGGCACAGTAGTGGGCTAGTTGTTGGTCAGTCATCATGGCAGTTGCCATTAATGAAGATTCTTTCTTTGCAAAATTTGAATTTTTCCCCCCAGTCTGCCAGTTAACTCCCGGTAATTAAACAACTTGCGAGAAAATCACTCTTGACTTACTTGAAAATTCCATTTTAAATTTCTCGCAAAGTTTAATTAAATTCAACTCCAAAAATTCATGGGAGATTTAAAATTATTTCCAACCTGTTAAAACATTTGCCATTTAAATCATCAACTTTCATGAAATTTGCCTTAGAAGATTTTAAATCCTAACCAAAATAATTCAACCCTGTCGATTAAAAAAAATCACTTGCTTGCTTGAATTAATCCACCCCTTGAGATTTAATTACCGTTAGGAAAGTAATCTAGGCAAAATAATTTTCCTCTGGAAATGTTAAAATTTCCTTTAGGAAAATAATTCTAAAGTTTTGTTAACTCATGGGTGCATTTTAAGGGGGTTCATTTAATTTTCCACCCATGGAAAAATATTCATCAACTTTGATTCTACCCTTGAAAAATATTTCATCAAGTTGCCAACTCTGTTTAAATGTCTCTGGAAAATTTGAAATTTCAAGCTCATCCATGGCGTATTTTTTCTTAGTGAAATTTTTATTTCACTTAAGAAAATTTCGAACATTTTCTTCCTTGGCATTTTTATCTTCTCACGCCTTAACTTCCCACACTTAGTAACAAATTTAAATCCTTTCACTGCTTGGGCGTATTTCATCTCAATGAGGTTTTATTTCACTATTTTTACTTGTGTGCCTTGGAAAATTGAAAACTTCACCACTTTGAGGTAGGCGCGTTTAACCCTCTCAACTCTTATTTCCCATGCCTTAGACAGATTTTTAGATACTTACTCAAGGTGGGCGCATTTTCCATATGTCATTTTGATTTTGCAATGCCTTGGGCGTTTTTTAATCTTCTAACATTTCCATCACCCTCGGCGCCTTTAGCATGGTGGGATTTAAAGTTTCCACGCCTAGAGAGTTCTTTTAAATTTCCTTATACAAGTTGGGCACATTTAGCAGGTTGAACTTTCATTTGGGGGCGCAAATGGCATGTGGAGCTTTTATGTTCAATGCCTTGGGAATTTTCTAAGTCTCCATTTACCTTTGGCACAAATGAGGTAGGCTACTCTCATTTCTCATACTTGCACGTTTTTTCCTTCCCATGCCTTAGCATATTTTCCTTTTGCAAGGTGGGCGCATTTTCACTTGTGAGCTTTTGTTTGATGGGCGCATTTGCCATGCTGAACTTTCATTTCAATAACTTAGAAAATTTCCAAGTTCTCCCTTGTGGTGGGCGCATATAGGGGTCTTCACTTTCATTTGAGGGCACCTTTTGATGGGCAAGTTTTCATTTCAACACTTAGGATATTTTATATGCCACCATCTCAACCTTGGGCGCATTTTGACTAGCTCACTTTCATTTTGACTTAGGACTTTTTTTTTTTATAAATTTTTTCAATATTCTTAGCTGGGCGCATTTTGGAGGTGATACTTTTATTTCATAACTTAGAGAATTTTCAAGCTTGATCCTCCCCCTTGGGTGTATTTGAGCCTGTGGGCTTTCATTTTGTGCCTTAGCATTTTTTTTTATGCCTCAACCCCTTCACATGATCACGGGCGCATTAGGCATACTTACTTTGATTTTGAACTTGGGAAATTTTAGCTTGGCCTCACAACCTTGGGCGCATTTTACCTATTGAGCCTCTAATTTCCATGCCTTAGAGGAAATTTCAATGCCTTCATTAATTTCTTCAAGGTGAGGGCGCATTTTGAAGGTGATGTTTCTGTTTTATACTTAGAGAATTTTGGTTTCCTCTGCCTGTCATCACCTTCTATTTTTAGTAAGTCCTGTTATTTTTAGTAAGCCCTTGATTTTCTGACTTCCACAGCTCCGTTTGTCATGAAATTTTCACCATATGATCCCTGTAGTTTTGTGATCTATTTTTTGCCTACCCCTTGCTCTGACCTGCTATTTATAGTAACCTGCTATTTATAGTAACTTCCAAAGTTGCCTGACTTCTTCAACTCTGTTTGACTTGAAATTTGCTATGCCCGCTCTTGGTGACTTGAGTGCCCTGTTCATACCGATCTTTGGCGCAGACCTGCTATTTATAGCCCTGAGATGACTTACTAAAAATAGTAAGTTTTCCAATTTCGCTCAAATTTTGCTAGTAGGTTGTTCGAATGATACTGATCCTGATGGGGTACTTCGTTTTGACAATTTATGGATTTTACCCCTATAAAAGTGGAAACCCTAATTTTGACTTGCATGTATCCTGAACGGTCTATGTTTGACTTTGTTTTTGCTGCATGTCGTTCTCCTTGCTAAACTGGAGTGTTGAGCGGCTGTCTGAGTGTACCTGCTAAAAATAGAAACTACCTGAAAAGTGACCAATCCGCTGTCGGATGATTTTGCATGTCATATTGCCCGTGGGATCTCAGAAAACCCAGAAAACTGGTCTACATACGGGCACTGGCTAAAAATAGTAAGTATTTGAAAAGTGATCCCTTCTACTTGCATGTCATATCACTGCGAAGCTCTCAAAAAACCCATGAGGAATATCCGGACATGCATTGAAAAATATTGCCTGCAAACCCTAAAAATAGCCCTTGAAGGCTGAACTCTGAAAGTCATCATCTCAGTTTGCATGTCACATCACTGCGAACGTCTTGAAGAACCCAAAAACATTCCCCAGACATGCATTTGAAAAGCACATGTGAAGATCCTGAAAATGGCTCCTGAAGCCTGAACTACTAAAAATAGCAAGTTGTCTGATTCTGCCCAAATTTGGCGTGCAAGTAGCTTGAAGTACCTGGAATGCGATGGAACTAACAGAATTCCAAAATCCCGATGAAATGGTCCCAGATTGAGTACTTACTATAAATAGTAAGTTGTCAGAATTCGACAAAAATTCAATGGGACTTTGTTGGACGCCTTGTAACTGCAGTACTAAGCTCAGATTCCAATTTGATAACTCAGTTTGACCTTTTAAAAAGCCTGAATGACTGGAAAACCCTAATTCCACAGACTTAAACAATATTTCAACCTAGGTCAAACGATGGGACATCCTCGAAAGGACGAAAGACCAGAGAGAGAGAGAGAGAAAGCCAAAAGACCAGAATGGAGCAAAAATTAGGGGGTCCCCATTTGAATGGGGTGATGTGTCAAAAAGGTCACAACAGGTCATACCATACAACACAAGGTTGATTGTACGTGATGAGCACATGCTTATACTGGGAGGGGAGTGAATCAGCATAAGATAGTTTTTTTAACTTTTTCAAATAATTAACCACGATGAAACCAATCACACAACACCAACAATCAAGAACACAAGATTTACGTGGAAACCCTTTCAAGAGAAAACCATAACAAAATATTGCTTTATTGATTTTCTTACAATTTTAGTAGGCACCAACCTACTAGAGACACCAATCTTTGCTTATCTTCGTAGGCACCAAACCAACCTAGCAAGAGACACCAATCTCTTCAATAGAGAGGCACCAACCTCTAACAACAAAATCTTAGATTTCTTGAATTAGATATCCTTCAAAATCTGCCTTATAGCTGATCTCAAATCTGCCTTATATCTGCTTTCAAATCTCCTTCAGAATCTCAAAAAGTCTTCTACAGATCAGCAATAGATCTGCTCATAAATCTCCTTAAACACTGCAGTAAATCTGCAACAAAATCTCCTTAAGATCTGATTACAATTCTTATTCAGATCTGCTCCAAAATGCTTTATAAGTCTTCTTAAATATGCTTCATAAGTCTGCTCCAATATACTTCAGATATGCCTCTGTCTAGAAAGATAATCATTAATTACTTGCATTCATAACTCTTCACAAACTTTTCTTATATCTTCATGAAGAGGGTGATTTTCATGAAAAGACATACTCTTTCACAAAAGTGGCAACTCTCTATTTGTATGCGCCCTTTTAAACTTGGGTGCTCCATTTGAGGGGTTGGCCCCTTTCAAATTAATAAAATTATTTAATTTTAGTTCCACCAAATGCAAGGTTGGCCCCACACAAAGGAGGGGCGATTTCAGTATGGGCGCCAATATAGGGTAGTTTGTGTTGGTCCAAATGAGGATATAATTGACTTGAAAAACAATAAATACTTCCCATTTACATCTGATTTTGCTTTGCATAGAACTTTTAAATGGATCCTCCTTAAGCAGCAATATGATGTCCTTTGATTTCTCCTTTGACATCAATGACAACAATTTTCCAACAATCTCCCCCTTTGTCATTGATGGCAACCCAGCATAGAAATAATCTATGAATGTAGTAAGAACATAATACTCCCAATGTCTCTATTACTCCCCCTTTCTCCACTTCTCCCCCTTTGACATCAATGGCACAAAAATCCTTTAAGTTGTAAGATAGTGCAATGATGAGCTCCCCTAAATAATGCATCTCATCAATGACTAAATGAAAAGGATATCACTCTCGGCTTCTTCTAAGATACTCAAAAGTCTTTTTTGGAAGAGGCTTTGTAAAGATGTCCACAATATGTTTTTGTGTAGCAATATAATCCAATTTCACTTGCTGGTCTACCACCTACTCCCTTAGGAAATGATATTTGATTGGAATGTGTTTAATTCAACACTGCATCATAGTATTCTTTGAAATATTGATTGCATTGGTGTTATCACAAAATATGGATATTGGATGCTCAAGTTCTACCTTGATGTCCTTCAAAGTTTGCTTCATCCAAAGGACTTGAGTGCAACAAGAGGTTGTTGCTATATATTTTGCTTTTGTTGTGGATAAGGAAAATGAAGCTTGTTTCTTACTTGACCATGATACAAGACTATTAACAAGAAAGAATGCACCTCCACTTGTTTTTTTTTTGTCATCAACGTTGTCGGCCCAATCTGCATTAGTGTAGGCTATTAAGGAGAAATCTCCACCTCTTGGATAGCATAGGCCGAAATCCAAAGTGCCTTTTAGATATTTGAAGATTTGTTTAACTACCTACATATGGGTTTCCTTTGGTGCAACTTGAAATCTTGTGACCATACCTACAACTTGCATGATATCAGGTCTTGATGTTGTCACATATAACAAGCTCCCAATCATTGATCTATAAAGAGTTTGATTAGCCTCAAGAGATTCATCATCTTTACTCAATTTGCAGCCTGTGAGCATGGGTGTACTCACAGGATTGCAATCCTCCATACTGATTTTCTTCAATATCTCCTTAATATACTTGGCCTGTGAAATAAATATACCTTTATCAGATTGAGAAATATGTAGCCCAAGGAAGAAAGACAACTCACCAATCATAGAAACTTCAAATTCTTCTTGCATTTTCATGGTGAACTCTTGGCACACTTTATCATTGTTGCCTCCAAAAATAATATCATCCACATACACTACAACAATCAATTGACAATCACCTTCAATTTTAAAGTACAAACATTTGTCAACAATACCCCTTTTAAAACCCTATTCTTGTAAATACTTGCCCAATCTAGAGCACCAAGCCCTAGGGGCTTGTTTCAACCCATAAAGAGCTTTCTTGAGTCTGTATACTTAGTCCTCATTTTTTGACAAGATAAATCCTTCAAGTTGTTCAATGTACACCTCTTCTTCTAAATATCCATTTAGAAATGTTGACTTAACAAATGCCAAACACATCCTTATAGCCTCTAACCGTACAAAAGGGGCAAATATCTCTTCAAAATCAACTCCTTCTACTTGGGCATATCCCTTACACACCAACCTTGCCTTGTTCCTTACGACTTGGCCATCTTCATTCAATTTATTTTTGAACAACCACTTGGTGCCAATTACATTCTTATCCTTGGGTCTTGAGACAAATTCCCAAGTTTCATTCTTTTCCATTTGATCCAACTCCTCTTCCATTGCTTTTACCCAATACTTATCTTCTCAAGCTTCTAAAATATTATTGGGTTCTACTTTAGAGAGGAAGCACAGATTTGCATGTTCTGATGTACAAGCCAATCTCTTTCTTGTCCGAATATTTGTGTCTTTGTCACTGAGAATCAGAACTTTTGGATGATTCCTTTAAACAAATCTCGATGGTGTCTTTGATGATATCTTTGTTCAATTTCTTCGTCCACTTCGTCTTCTTTGCAATTTTCTTCTTCTTGACCATCAACTTCCTCTGCCATTGTTCTTTGATTCCTTTCATCATCCACTTGGACATTTGCACTTTCAATAATTTTGTGCAATCTTTTATTGTAACACCTGTAAGCTTTGCACCTTGAAGAGTAACCAAGGAAGATACCTTCATTTGCCCTAGAGTCGAATTTTCCCAAATCTTCCTCTCTTCTTATATAACATTTGCTCTTGAATACCTTGAAATACTTCATTGTTGCAAGCCTACCCTTCCATAGTTCATATGGTGTTTTGGATTTGTTTACTCTGATTTGTCCTCGGCTCACAATGTGAACTACTTCTCTCCAAAAAGTGTCTGATAACTTGGACTCATTTAACATGGCCCTTGCCATTTCTTGGACAGTTCTATTCTTCCTTTCCTAAACTCCATTTTGTTGTGGAGTTCTTGCAGCAAAAAAATGTCTTCTTATACCATTTTGTTCATAGAACTCTTCAAATTTGTTTGATGTGAACTCTCCTCCTCTATCTGATCTAAAACATTTAAATTTAGACTGGTTTCATTCTCAACTAAGGCCTTCAATGCCTTATACTTTTCAAAAGCTTCAGGTTTTTCTTTCAAAAATGTAACCCAAGCCATTCTTAAATAATCATCAATTAGTAGCAAGAAATAGCTCTCACCATGTAAACTTTTTGTTCTTGTTGGCCCACAATGATCTATATGAATAAGTTCCAATGGCTTTGTTTTAGAATACTCCTTGGTTATTAACTTATCCTTGTTGCTTCCCATATTGGCATTGCTCAAAACTGGTATTTGAAGGCTTCAAAATCTTTGCCATGTCTCCTACTGCCTACTTATTGCTAATTTTGACAAGATTATCAAAATTTATGAGTCTCATCCTTCTATGCCATAGCCAACTCTCATCTTCTTTAGCCATATAACACTTTAGACCTTTGATTTCACTAAGCATGTAGAGGTTATTGCCTATTCTACTTGCATCTGTTATCAATTTTCCTTCTTGATTTCGCAGCCTTCAACATGAAATGTGAGAGTGTGTTCTTGGTCACACATTTGACTCACACTTAGAAGATTGTACTTCAACCTTTCAACATATAGAACATTCTGAATTTTTGTTCTTCCATTATCCAAGCTAAGAGTACCTCTTCCAGTTATCTTTGTTGTAGCATTGTCCCACAATTTCACCGTCCCTCCATTCACATCCTTTAAGGTGAGGAATTTACTCTTGTCACCAATCATGTGGCTTGAGCAACCATTGTCAATATACCATTGATCTCTCTCATTTTGAGCATGTAGAGCAGTTTCCACAAACATGGATCTCTCCTTTACATGTTTTTGCATGTTCCTCCTTTTGCTTAGCCATAGTATCCTCCTTATTGTTTTGTTTCGGAGGATCTACAAAATCACTTACAAAAGCATGCAATGTGCCCAAAATAGTTGCATTTGCAACATATAACATTGTAGTCTACTAGAGGGGCAAAAGAGTTATAGTTCCTATTTGTTAACTCAAAAGGACTCTTATTCTTATTCCAACTAAAATTTCTTGCATGAGTCCTACAATCTATTACTTTATGACCAAAATGATTGCAAGAATAGCAATAACAATAGAAAGAGTGTTGGAACATGGTCATGTGCACTTGTCTTGAAGGGAAGAACTTTCTTAATTTGTCCTTGTTAACTTTTGGAGGAGTGTCTGATTTTTGTGGCACTTGACTCTCTTTCTCCTTGTTGCTTTCACTTTTGGTGGCACACTTGATGGCATTAACATAACTTGACAGCTTTTCTTCATTGGTCTTCTTTGGTAGCTTTGTAATCTTAAATTTTGAAGCTTCTTCTTCACAGCCAATACTAGTCCTTATCAATGGTGACCTTTGCTCTTTTATAATATCATTAAGGGAGGGTATTAAAGTAATGTTTTATCTTGTAATGGTCAATTAGCTTTTAGGATAGGCTTTAGGAATCTTCTTTAATAAAGTCATGTTGACTTTAGATGTTTTTCCTATGAGTTGTCATCCTTATCCTCTATGGATAAGATTTACCTTTTTGCTTTATGAGTTGTCATCTTTATCCTTTGTGGATAAGATATTTGTCATCCTTATCCTTTGTGGATAAGATATTTGTAATCCTATATAAGCATGCTTTTGCTCCATATTTCTTAATAGATTATTATGCAATCTTGGTTAACTTTTTGTGTGTTGTTTTTGTAATAGACCCCACTAGGGGCATTGCCCTCAGATCCCCATGAGGGGCACTACCCCTTAACCTATTGGGGTCTATGATATGTATTAAACTCTAATTTTGATTTATATATGATGGAAATCAATAATATGTTCTACAAATTTAGTAATATATGTTTTTTAAGAATATTTTTTAAAATTTATGTAATTCAAAATGTTCAATAAAATTGCCCAGCTTTTGTCGAGTCCTAAGTTTTTAAAAAATTTGAGCCTGCCAAGTTCGAGTTTTACAACCATGGAAAACATAAACCACAACACTATGTAAAGGAAGATATCAACGGGAGGAACAAACTCATTATCACGACTTTCCCAATGTCTTCACTCTTGTAGAAAGAAATAGGTCTTCAAGACCTCACTTAATGCCCGCAACATACATATTTTCCCTACTTCAGGGTAAAATCAATAGTCCAAACAGTCAATATTCTAATTCAGAATAACATTAATAGGCCAATAAATTAAGAAACACGGCCAAACAAGTCAAAATCCTAATAGATAATCAAAAACTCTTCTGACTTGTGTTGGTAGTACTTATGTTACTCATTACAAATGGTATTACATGGAAATTGGCTTCAGTTTCATACAGAGTTATGTGAATCAATATTTTTAAGTGTAAGTGATCAGCATTTATATTAACAAGATTCTAGCCACTAAAAATTACTCGTATTTTGATCTCAGAGCTATTCGACTAATTTTGATATTGCCATATGAGCAGAAAGATGATTTTAAATATAGCATGAATTATCCATAGAAAATATTGTCCACTGGTCTTTAGTTACACATTGGCAGGCTTCAGCATAAGGTGTGGATCACTAAATACCTAAAGAAGCAAGTATGATCCACAGAACATTAAAAATCCTTAGATGTGGGACTTCCTACAGACAATATTATATGATATATTGTAAGGTCCACACCTTGGAAAAAAATCAAAATAAACATTCAGAAAACAAAGAATGGGTTGCTACATTGTAATTTAATCACAACCCACTAATGGAAAATAATAACAAATAGAGCATGGTCAAACAAAAAACAGTTTCTTCCCTCCCCACGAGAGATTTGAATATACTGATAAAAATTTGATGCATCTGCAAGAATATTAGAAAGTTTTAGCAATTCATATTGAGAAAAATACCTACAGTCTTATCTGTTACCACACGAAAAGTGCCAGGAACAGAGATACCAGCCCCTCCTCCCATTGTTAAACCATCCAATAATGCCACCTACAAACCAGTCACCATTTACAGTCAAAGATCTAATGACTTACACTTAAAGTGAAGCAACTAAAAACCATGAACTCAATAAAATGTCTTAACTGCTAAGCATGCATTAACTGCCAAACAAAAATATAATAGAATTCTCTCAATATGAATTGTCCAAAACACTCATGCAAACAGGTCAGAGAATATAATTATATGCCAAAATTAACCTCTTTTTGATGCAGAATGAGACAAAAAATTGTTCTTTGAATATAAGATTTTCAACACTTATAGGTGGGGGATTGAAATCATGACAATGTAATTAAAGACATGATATTTGGAAATTTAATCTTCATCTGTCATATTAATTTATATGTCACATTTTTGTTCTTTCTGTAGTAGTATTAATTCCCTACTAGCTGCACGGATCTTAAATCTGGTACTTGCTACCAAGAAATTCAAACTAGTGTTACAAGACATGGACTCGCCTCGGACTCGGCAAGCTGATTTTTGACTCAGACTCAGACTCGAAGCCTGGTCTCGTTGTAGACTCGGCCAATTGAAAAACCCAAGAAATCCAGAGATTTTTAAGGATTTAAAACTTGTTTCATGCACCCTTTAATAAATAAACCTTAAAGACCCAATAACCTCATCAAATAGAAGCTACTTTGATCACATATACAAGTATACATCAATCAAATAAGTATAAACGGAAATTTTAGCTGAAGGAAATAACACATTTAAATATACAAATATTGTCAAAAGTAAATAAAACTCATGAAAGATGAAATCCATGGCACCAAAACAAATATCAAAACTTAAAATTATAAGTCCATGGCTCAAAGGAGCTTGCATTACTCGTCCCAACATCACGACAAGTCATGGGCTAACGTCTAAGATAGGTCCCGGATGATGATGTAGGCATGATATTTGCTTGTGTCTCAATGATTGGTGTGTTTATTCAAGTGAGGAATTTATTATTAAAGTTTTCTTGAAGCCTTCAAGACTGTATGTTTTGTTGTCAAGCTCATTAACAAACATTAACGGTTAAGTAAAAAGATAAATTGTTATGTTCTAGTTTGACCTTAGCTAGAATACTAATAGATGGGATTGTTATATGAATTGCCTGTGTAGGTTATAATTGATACATTTTTGCATTATGAAAATCGCATTTCTTGCCAACTATAACTTAACTCGTATTCAATAGTACAATGACTATAGCATGCCAACTTTGCCTATGGCCGTCCTTGTATACTAAACAAGTTGTCCAATGATGAAACAAGATAATACTTGATTGTGGCTTTGACTATGAAGATGCAAAGATTTGCAATAGGGGACATTTATTTTGTAGGTTTAATGATCATGATTCATCATTGGCCTATTACATGACTTATAGTTTGATGGGGGTTTGGGGAAAACACCCCAATGGGGTCGAAGGGCTGCGCCACTCTCGGGGTCTAGGGGGCGCCTCAAGTGCGCTCCCTGTTGCAAAATAGGGTGGGGTCGAGGGGTGGAGCCCCCGCCACCAAGCCCAAATGAAGACCTTCAAAACCACACAAACCTTCATGGCGCACACCATTTTCATAATTTTTTTGTAAATCCTAGATGGGCATTGTCATAACATTGAAAGGTTGTAAGTTTTTTTTTTAAATTAATTAAAATGGTGAGTCTTTGGGTTGAGACTCGCCTTAACTCGATGAATTTGGTGAGTCCACCAAACTCGGCGAGTCTGGTGAATACTCAGTTGCCAAGTCTCCCAAACTCCTCAAGGGTGGCTCACCTCGGGACTCACCAAGCCTAGGCAATTTTGGGCGAGTCCTGTAACTATGATTAAAACCATTAGAAGCCCATTTAAGTTGGTTCTATCCATTCAAGTCTCTTAAAACAGCTTTTCGACCTAAAAAACTATTTTGGCTTTATTGTCAACTACAAATTCTATAGTCAAATTTTGACAAGTTCCAAATAATATACTACAAAGAACAATGCAGTATAAACACAGACTAATATCATCAAATTGAATTCAACATAGCTTGAGAAACTCATTTACATTTAACCTAAGCATTAAAAAATAGTCGCAAGCATGCTAATTCCATTTACATCTTAGTTTATTTTGTAAATGACCACCAAACTCCTAGATGAACAGCAATAGAAAAAATACATTTCCTATCGAACAAACAAAGGAACCTGTTACATGTATCAAGAATGTGTGTAACTAAATTCAATGTTTGAAATATCCAAGATAATTGATTCTAGTTTGTCACTGAGAGTTCATTTCCTGTAATCCTTAATAGTCCCATTCTACATCTTGATTCCATCTCACAAGAATGAGTAAAGGAGATTATGTTGTAAATATTAATTCTACACGTCAAGACAATACTTATCAAGCTAAGTTGTAAATAATAATTCTATTGGTAAAGACAATACTTATCGAATGCAAATTAGCATTGATAATGAAAGCACTTACGTAAAGGAATCCTTTCTAAAAGTCGAAACGTAACATTAGATTACAATAGAAGTGAAACCGTGACAATAACTGATAAAAATGTTTTAGAGCGCACCCATACACAATAACCGGCATTTTTTGAAAAAATCGAGTCGTTCTGTAACAGCAAGGGGGATCAATGGAGCTAGGGGGTTGGGCAGAAGTGGCTTTTCCCGTGGTTTTGCTCACCCTACTCGTGATCTGCTGGATCGTCGTTCTGCGACGTTTCTTTTTCAGGAAAAACAACCTATTTTTGATATTTGCAGGTCGTAGTCTTCGGATTCTTCTGGGTCTCATCATTCTTCATAGCATTGTTCTCCTGCTACATATCCTAATAGCATTCCAATTGCGCCTAGGGCTTCCTTCAATCCAAAATCATTCTTTTGCCCTGCCACATTTCCTAACTCAATATCCATTGAGCATGGTAAATGCAGCAATCGTGCTAGGCATCTAGAGACTTTTCCCAACTCTATTGCGGTCACAAATGGGGATTTATCTTACCCAAATCGGTATATGCCTTTGGGTAAGTCAAAGGGGTCTCATTTTTTAAATGGAACACAAAAGCAATTCTGGGTTCCAAAAATGCCAAGGGTTTCTATTCAACTAGATATGCCTAAATGTTCTGTTACTTTTCCTGAGGCATTGTTGCAACCTCAAACTCAGGATCTGCGGGACCATGCTTTTACAAGATTGGATATTTGATGAATGGGCAGGGTCTACCCAAGTATTTTATCTTAACAAGGGAGAAGGGTTTTTTGTTGTTATTTTCGATTCTAAGGATGCTAGAAATTCTGTTCATTCTACCAAATCATGGTTTTGTGAGGGAAATGGTCTTTTCACTCTTTCGTGGTCCCCAAATTTTGATCCCTCTCACACTACAGTAAAGATTATTGTGAGAACCCTGGTGTCTCTCAACCCCAATTTATGCTGAATGGTGAAGTTATGCGATTTTTGCATATAAATGTTTTTGCTGATTTTTAAAATAAAATGATGCCAGATAATGAAAATACAATAAATATGCTAACATCAATGCATGCTTGATACCAATGAGCTGCAAACACCTTTCTATTATCCAATAAATGTTTACAATGTAAAAAGGAATACATGCGTATAAAAAAGCAGCTGATTATTTAAATCTGTGAACCTGGTTTTAATTCGCAGCCCTCTGAAAATGAAGATAGACTGGACGGCTAGCTGAAAGAACAATTTCTCCCACCAATAAATAAGTGCAATGCCCTCCAAAGACCAAGTTACTGTAGCGAATCACTGTTCACAAATTACTGTAGCACGGGTACTGTAGCACAGGCACTATTCACGTCACTGTAGCAGCAGATCAATAATTCTGATTTTTCTTCTGCAATGTTGATTATTTCAACAAATTAGAATCTGCTCTTCAAACCCTTGATAAAAAACTTCACAATAAGCTCTGTAATGACCTCTGAATGAAGCCACTCGACTGACAAGCTTCAACTGGTATCTCACAGTCTCAGTATGTCTGATTCTGAAGAGTTGACGTTCTCCAAAACCTGATTGCAGAAACCCTTGTTTCTCCAACTCCAATGCTCTCAGAGAGAAAAGACAAAATTTGAATAATCATATCATCATAATAAAAAATGAATGCCTTTGAAGCCTTTT
Source organism: Sequoiadendron giganteum (assembly GCA_007115665.2). Taxonomy (NCBI): domain Eukaryota; kingdom Viridiplantae; phylum Streptophyta; class Pinopsida; order Cupressales; family Cupressaceae; genus Sequoiadendron; species Sequoiadendron giganteum. Next base: position 37,434,500 of record CM021100.1, on the reverse strand, counting down.
TATAATTTCTTCAAGAAGTCGACCTCTTAATTATATTTAATTTGCTTTTAAAATCCATTTTAGGTTTTTAATAAAAACCTTATAATATCTCCAACTTGGGCGCCTAAACCAATAATATAAAATTAATGTACTTCAAGTGATTTTAATTGAGAGTCATGGCCTCATCGAACATAAAGTACATTTTTAACTTTATAATTTAACTTTATATTATTTAATTATCATTAAAGTACCTTTAATGATAATTATTCATTAAAAATTTAATATTTTGCCCATCCAACTGAATAAGAGGTCAACACTGCATCTGAGACCTGTCCAGGTGCCTTACTAAATTTAGTAACCCTGACTCCCCTGAAATGGTGACTTACTATAAATAGTAAGTATGAAGAATTGAGTCAACGAAAGCTAAACTTGAACCCAAACTGAGCTCTGAAGGAGAAAACACCTTGATTACTACCAAGAAGGACCCTCTAACCATCTGTGTTTGCCTATGAAGTCCAAGAATAGGCGAAACCATCGAACTCTGATGCTAACGAAAAATGGGGACATTACAATTATCCCCTTTTAAATACAATTTCAAGGCCTTCCTTTGGAATACAGAGAAACAAATCTTATTGAAATCCTGGGAAATCACTTAGGCATTTACCTCAAACAAGATATGGATTTCTTCTCTACTCCTTCGCATGTTGTGAAGGTTTGTGTTCTTTGGGATGTTTCTCAAAGCCTACCTTCAAAGTTGTTAATAAATTCAAAGAATGGGATTTGGAAGCAGCGAGTTGTTATTGAATGTCCACAAGAAATCTATAAGCAATGTCATCTTCCAATACACCCACATTCTCCTTGCAAGATGGCTAAGGGTGGGTATTCAAAGGAAAAAACAAGTTCTGATCTGATTTTGTTTCGTAAGAACATTGAAACAAGGGCAGGTGGTAAATCTGTTTCTCCTTCGTCACCTGTTACTAAGAGTGCATCCTCTAATGAACATGATGTTATTCAAGGTTTTGACTAGTCATCTAAAGGTTATCACTCTACAGTGTCTTTTAGAGGGTCTTCAAGCACAATGGGAAAGATGGGTCTGGATGTGTATAACTCAGATTGTTCAAGGAATCAGAAACACGGAGTAAGGCATGATTTCAAGGTTGCTCAATCAACTTTTGCCAAAGACTCTACTACATGACCTTCTATTTTTTATTTGTTCCTTTCGACAAATCATGTTTTTACTGTTTCTTTTTCAGAGGAATGGATGAAAACATATCAGTCTGCTGCAGAAATTTTCATAGTTCTTTATATTTATATTCACCTGAACTTAAATCTATTTCAATGAAAGAAATTTCTCATATAGCTAGACTTATTACTTCTGGGGGTTTTTTGTCTGCATTTGGGAACAATGTTATGACCATTCAACCACAAAATGAGTGTAAAATTTTGCAGCCGGGTGCTTTTTGTGAGGATGTAAATTATAATGACACTCAATTTACAGGTCTAAATGAGAAAATGGAAAGCTTTGTTGATGATTCTCTATCATTAGTTGCAGATCAAATGATTGATGAAATTTCATCCAATGTTTTGGGAGAGGATGGAATTTTTCAAAGTCCACAAATTTTATCCATAACACAGACATCGTTATCACCTTCTGTTAAGAAAAAGACTCCTGTAAAACGGGGTAGGAAATGTTTAGAAACCAAATTGCAAGAGGAAATTGAGGTTGGCACTCAGTCCCCTTTAAAGGGTGTTTTATTAGTTGGTTTTGACAAACGAAAAAGGCCAAGGAGAGCATGCTGCTCTCCTAAAGTTTAATGCAGCTAATTTCTTGGAATATTAGAGGCATTAATAAGAGAGCTCAAATCAAGCAGCAGGTGGATGCTTGTGGAGCAGATGTGGTTATTCTTCAAGAAACCAAAACATCAAGTGAAACTTTTGATAGTATGTCTAAAAAGTGCTTTAAATGGAAATTTATTCATAGCCCGGCACAAGGAGCTTCAGGGGGGGCTTTTAACTTTATGGAATGCAAAAACAGTGGTGATTGATAGTGTGACAAATGATAGTAATTGGCAGTTAATGCAAATAAAACATTATGACCTCTCATTTTAGTTATTAAATGTTTATGCGCCAACAAGCACTATTGGTAAAAAAAATCTTTGGGATAAGTTAAAGCAAAACATGGCTCAATTGGGCCAAGAAAAAGTTATCATTGCAGGTGACTTGAATGCAATTGCTTCCATGTTTGAAAAGCAAGGTGGTATTTGTCCGCCTCCAATAGTAATGAAATCTTTTCAAAATTTTATCAAAGATAATGCGTTAGTGGATATAATGCCAACAAATGGAAAGTTTACATGGACAAACAAGCAGAAAGATTTTCTCTAGATAGCGGAAAGATTAGATAGATTTCTAATTTCTCCAAATTGGTTGGCTGCTGATTTTGTTTTTTCTTCTTAGATTTTATCTTTCAATGCTTCAGCCCACTTTGCTATATCTTTGAATTTTGTTCTAAATGCAATATAGTCAAAATGCAAGTCATCTTTTAAATTTCAATCTATGTGGTTTCGCCATCCAGATTTTCTTCATTTGCTTAAGCAATGGTGGTTGTCTGTGCCTTTTGTTCAAGGTTCACGTATGTTTCAGTTTTGTAAAAAGCTAGAGTATATGAAGCTGCAAATTAAGAATTGGAATATATCAGTGTTCAAAAACATATTTGTGCAGAAGGATTTGGTTTACAAGTAGTTGACAGAATTGAATGAACAAATAATAGCTCAAGGTACGGATAATGCAGCTTTTGAGAAACAAAAAAAGCTGCAAGAAGAATGGTGTGATTATTGAGGGAAGAAGTTTATTGGCGTCAAAAGTCTAGGGAGTTATGGCTTAAGGATGGTTATAGAAACACTAAATTTTTCCATATTTCAGCTCAAATCAAGCGTGTTAAGAATTCAATTTTTTCTATACATGACAACGAAACAGGGGTATTGCTTACAAAAGAAGCTGATTGTAAAAAGAAGGTATTAGATTCTTTTCTCAATTGCTTTCAACAAATCAAACTCATTTCTCATTCTGGAAGAGATAGAGAAGAACTTTCGGAATCAATTCCTAAAATGATTCGGCAAGAGGATAATGATAAGCTCTTATCTCCTTTCACCTTCGAGGAAGTGAAGGCAATTGTTTTTTCTTTATCAGCAGATAAAGCTCCAAGGCCAGATGGTTTTACTGCAATCTTTATTCAAAAGTGTTGGGATTTCATGTCTATGGACCTTTTGGAAGCTTTGGAAGAATCAAGAAAGTCAGGTGGAATGCTTAAGCAGTTTAATGTCACTCATATTGCAATTTTGCCAAAAGTAGACTCTCCAAATACATTCTCTAATTTCAAGCCTATATCTCTTTGTAATACAGTTTACAAACTTTTCACCAAGGCTATCTACTTGAGATTACATCCTCTTATATCAAGCATTATCTCTGAAAAACAAGATGGGTTTGTGCCAGGAAGAGAGACAATTGAAGGGGCTTTAATAGCACATGAAGCCCTTCATTCTATTGGCACAAATAAACTTTCTGCAATGGTTGTTAAGCTTGATATGATGAAGGCATATGATAGGGTTGACTGGCAATTCCTTATTCAAATTTTTTTTAAAAATTGGATTTAGTCATAAATGGTGCAAATGGATCCTTTCCTGCTTGCCTACTACAAATTTTTATGTGATTATAAATGGTTCACTAGTGGATTTTTTCAGTTCTACACAAGGGGTTCGTCAAGGAGATCCTATTTTGCCATTTTTATTCATTATCCTTGTTGAAGCTTTGAGTAGAGTTGTTTCCAAAAGTCATTTTCAAGGGTTGTTGCAAGGTATAGTCATTCCAAGTACAAATATTTCTATCACTCATTCTTTATTTGCTGATGATACTTTGCCTTTTGGAAAAGTAGCACTAGGGGAAGCAAAAGAAATCAAAGCTGTTCTAGACAAGTATACTAAGGTCTCTGGTTAAAAAATAAATGAAAGTTGTTAATGGATAATAGCTTCGGTCAAATTGTATGATATTTCTAAAGGCAACATTTAAATCGGAATTATGAGCATTCATATAAATTCGATCATTCCCGTGATTTTATATTTTGCATTTGTTTGAAATCGGATTCCTCTTAATGTCACCCGCCAGCATGTAGAAGGATGCGTATGTGTTAATACATACATAAACATTAAGCATCAGACTGTAGTCTGCCCGCGAGCAAAGGGACACGTCCTCTCAAGGGACGCATCCCTTGGAGGCGGGTCTCTCCTCTTATATATAGGAGTTCATTCATTGATATGCAAACATAGAAATCTGACAATGATCTGCAATCAGCACATTCGCACTTGAGAAGAAGAAATATGAAATTGACTTGTTGACAATCGGAATCTGATCGATCCTCAACATGGTATCAGAGCCATGGTTAAAAATTCACAAGTTTGAATTTATTAATCTGAGTTCAATGGGATAAACAGGAATGGATGAGTCACCGTCAACTACCTCAGATCTCCGAACGTGTTCGTCGCCATGCGTATGTGATGGCAAGCACCAAGCTTGTGATAAGGCCTGTTAGATGTGGCAAGATCACGGGCTCTCCAGTGGGGGCACGATTACAAAAGGCGACTCTCATTCGCCATAGTCGGGGACTTGGCTCATACTGCATCGAGCATGTCAAATCATCTCCGGTGAAGGTTCGTTGGGTCTAGGAAGAAGCGATCAACCTTCGTGTTCAAAAATTCACTAAACTTGAAGTCATCAAGGTTGGATTCGAATCTCCTCACCGGTGCTTCACTAGTGGCCTCACATTCGTCAAGTCTGGGCGTGCAACATTGGCCTGTGCATTCCGATCGAGCACCTTGAAGAAGTGTAACGGTTGCGTCTGGGATTGTCAGGATTTCTCTGATCATCGAATGCTAGAAATGAGATGGGAGTTTGGAGATTCCTAGCGATATTGAAAGTCTCGAGTCAAGGAATGGTCAAGCCGTAGCTTGTCGTGTGTTAAGTCGAAGTCAAGCATGTGATGGATTCGATGTGGGTGTCTACTGGCTGTCGAGTGTATGGTGAGTCGAGGTTTCTCCGTCCATGGTTTGGCAGGTGGTGTGTTGGGTCCAACACATTCTCACCCCGCGGAAGGAATCGTGGATGAGTTGGAATGTGTCAGGAGAGATGACCGCCTCGCTCTCATACAACTCGTTCTTATTCATTATGTGCTTCCCTTTGGACTCTGAGAGGCTCTTGCAACAACGAAGATTTACACAGTCGCAAACACACATCACCCATCGCCTCACGATTTGGTGTACCTACGGGGGGAGATAGTTCTGTAATAATGTCAAAAACCCGATTATCGAAAATATCTTTCTGATCTATTGGCGTATTCATGTTTTCTCTGTGGCGCAACCATACCTGACCATATGTCGACAAGAGAGTCCACACGGGAAAAGACAAAGTAGATCAATTTGACCTGTCGGGAGCTGCTTGGATGTTGGCTTCTTATCGTGACCATTCTAGAAAAATACAAAGTAGTAAAATAAGACAAATTTTATCTCCAAAAGTAATAGTAAAAGGAAGATTAAATAATAACAATTTAATACCTAAAGTTAAGGTAAACTAATCTTCCAACTACGAATAGAAGAGTTATTAAGGAGTCATCTCATGTGCATTTGTTGGGAGAAATTACATCGTATAAAACAAGATAGTAGATATACCTCTTGAAGATTGGTTGTGAGACCTTTGATAGGTGATTGGAGTTGTCAATCAAACTAAGAGCAGCAGTAATCGACGCCACCGCAAAGGGCAAAGAAAGCGGATATTGTGATCATTGATGCCGATTCCTCATTCTTGCGTACAAGATTCTAAGTTTAAAGAGATAAGTATTCTTTGGTTGCTGAGTTATATCATTTGTTTTGATCTTGTGAGTTCTCTTGAATTGTGTTGTGTTCACTAGCATAAGATCCTTTGAAAATCTCATTCATGATATAACTTGTATGATTTTTACCTTGATATTTCTTTGGATAGTTATGAACTATTTATAATCTCTTCTAGATGCTTTCAGGACGGATCAGAAGCATAAGAGATTGTTTACAAAAGAAGAAGAAAATGAAGACTCTGCCTGCAACCAGTAGACTATGTGGATGGCTGAAGTCATCCCTTCTAAGAAGAAGTAATTAGAGCTTCAGAGGGAGTCTCATCTTCACTTATTGTAAAGCCTTGAGATAGAGAAATATGAGGTGAAAACCTTGTTCATCTCTGAGACTGAGATGAGGCGTCATGTTGAGAGACTCCATGACGACAAGTCCCAGGATCTAAAGAACCCCCTGTACCCGCAATATGGCTTAAGGGGGGGTGTTGGATATAAGCCACACCCAGACTAATGATGGGTTGGCCACAAGGGGCCAGTAGCTCAGTTGATAGAGCACTCCTGCACCAAAAGGAAGGTCCCAGTGAATGCTCTAAGCCAATTCAAGTGTGAGCCAAAATAAATTCACCTTATGGTTGTAAAACACATAATGAGATATCTTCAGAGCACCATTGGATTTGTTTAGGCTGGAAGCGTAACCGATCAGAAAAGCACATCAGGATGTTGCTTCAGTTTAGGATCGGCTATGATCTTTTGGATCTGCAGAAAACAGTCTTCAGTGGCACAAAGCTTGACAGAAACTGAATACATTGCAGACTTTATGAGGGCAAGAAGAGCAGTTTGGCTTCGTAAATTGCTTGAGGGACTCCTTGATCTAAGCACATTGAGATCCCCTACCATTATGAGACATGGTAGAAAGGAATATGATCCAGTTGGAGTATATTAGTTCAAATGTTTAACAGCGGACATACTCAACAACTTCTCTCCAAAGTTAAGGTTGAACTCTTCGGGAAGAAAACTTGGTATGTAATTTGATATTATGTTTGAAATTCAAATTTGTTTATAAGTTGTACTAATATATAAAGATGTTTAATGTGTAAACTCTTTTGTCATGTGTGTGACTCCATGACTTTATGGGCCTACTCCCTCCTGTGTACATTATCGAAAGGTGACGATCTTTCTGATAATGAACACTTGTATTTGACATTGTAAAGTGACGACTCTACAATGATAAAACTATCATAATAGATATCATATGGCTTGATATCTATAGACATGTCATGATAGTATCTCTTAGTCACCTTGATGGATATCATGAGACTTGATATCTGAAGGTCATTGTGACCCATAAGAGATGATCATGGTGGATGATTATATCCGTGGATATGCCATGATCTATGGTAGACATCATGTGACTTGATGTCAGTGCACATACCATAATGAAGATATGTATGACGAATGTCATGTGACTTGACACTTTCAGAAGCATATCATATCTTCTAATATCACAAGTTAGGTGATATCACTTTATACGTGTTTGCAGTTTATCCTCCCTAGCTTAAAGGGAGTGCTAATAGAGTTTATCCTCCCTAGTTAAAGAGGGAGTATTGAAATTATAAAGATATGTTATGAAGAATGTCATGTGATTTGACACTTTCAGATGCATACCATATCTTCTGATATCACGAGATAGGTGATATCACTTTGGAAGTTTTAGAGGGAGTGCTGAATGATGAAGATGTGTTATGAAGAAAGTCATGTGACTTGACAACTTTGAGGAAAGCATATCAATATATCATATCTTCGATATCACGTGTGAAGGTGATATCCTGACTTATTTGATTTGAAATATCTTCCCTAGCTAAGAGGGAGTGCTAATGGATAATAGCTTCGGTCAGATTGTATGATATTTCTAAAGGCAACATTTAAATCGAAATTATGAGCATTCATATAAATTCGATCATTCCCGTGATTTTATATTCTGCATTTGTTTGAAATCGGATTCCTCTTAATGTCACCCGCCAACATGTAGAAGGATGCGTATGTGTTAATACATACATAAACATTAAGCATCAGATTGTAGTCTGCCCGCGAGCAAAGGGACGCATCCCTTGGAGGCGGGTCTCTCCTCTTATATATAGTTCATTCATTGATATGCAAACATAGAAATCTAACAATGTTCTATAATCAGCACATTCGCACTTGAGAAGAAGAAATATGAAATTGACCTGTTGACAATCGGAATCTGATCGATCCTCAACAAAAGTAAATCCAAGATTTACCTTTTTAATTCAAAGGTAGTCAAAGGTAGGGGTTGCAAGGCATATTGTAAAGATTCTTGGATTTCAAGAAGCAGATCTTCCCAGTAAGTATCTAGGAATTCCTTTCTTTATTGGACAAAACAAAATTTCTTATTGGCAGAAAATAATTCAGAGTATTAAAGAAAATATCAGTTCTTGGAAAGGAAGATGGTTGTCATTATCAGGAAGGATTTTAATGGCAAAATCAGTTTTATCCTCAATTCCTAATTACTTTATGTTTGTTCTAAAAGCACCAAAATCCATTGTGGCACAAATTCACAAGCTGATTTCAAACTTTTTATGGTTTGCAAATATAGATAATAAAAAAAAGGTGCCCTTAATATCACTGGAGAAAATGTGCATGGATAAGAAAAAAGGGGGAGTAGGGCTGCACAATATTGCAACAAGGAACCTATCATTGGGTGCCAAATTAGTATGGCATATGTACACAAAGCCAAATAAGAAATGGTGTAAGGTCATGCAATCAAAATATTTGGATAATCTTAATCCATTTAGAATTTTAACTGTGCTAAATCCTCCCTCATGTTCAGCAATGTGGAATTTTATAATTTCATGTAGAAAATTTATAGTTTCTCATTTAACTTGGGAGGTGAATAACGGTGAAGAAGCTCTATTTTGGAAAGATTCATGGAATGGCCTTCCATCCATTAATTCTCTTCATGACTTTCAACATGCTGAAAAATTTTCAGTTTCACAATGGGGAACTAACGTTAGATTATATAGAACAGGTTGATATTTTGACTCAAAGGGTAGTATGGAAAGATTTATCAAATTGTAACATTTCAACTGCTCACAAAGGGTTATTAAAGCAGATTTTGGATTAAAGAGCAGTTTACTTATCTGGTGAAAATATTAAGTTAATGTGGGAGTTCTCTAAAATAGGTTATTATACAGTTAGAGATGGTTATAAAGCAATTTCTCAAAATGGTATGCAAATAGGATATCAAAGGGCTTATACTTTTTGTTGGAACTCTTTGATCTTGCCAAAAGCAGGATGTTTTGCATGGCTCGCAATCAAGAACAAGATTCTGACAAGTGATAGATTGTCCAAGTTGGGAATAGCTGATCCTTTCCAATGCGTGTTGTGTGGAAAATATTATCAAGATATAAATCATCTCTTTTTGAACTGTGAGGTTGTTCAAGCATGTTGGTCTTTTATTTTGTGTAAAATGAATTGGTTGGCACCTTTACCAAACAAATTGTGGGATATTTTTTCAAGTTGGCCAATATTATTCAGGCAATCATTCTTTGCTTGCATATGGAGAATTATTCCCACAATGGTGGTGTGGGCAATTTTGTGGGTTAGAAATAAGTGCATATTCAAGAAAGAGAAATGTGATATGGAAAAAAATTTGGTTGGTATAGAAAAGTCTATCTCTGAGGTGGTCAATAGTTATGTTCACAGGACAAAGTGGGTTGATTTTGTATTTACAGATTGGGATTCCAAATTACTAGTTAAGTGGCCTCATATTTGTTTGCCATTTAAAGGAAGCAAGCCTCAACCTGCAAGAAATAAAGTTGATCAGACAAAGGTAATATGGAAACTATTGATGTTATTAGCAGCTTCAGGCTACTTCTTCCAGCTTACACAATTCAAGATAAACTAAATTAAATGATAGCCTAACAGCTATTTAATTTATACTCGATTTAATTATTATGTTTACAGGACAAAGCGAGTTTATTCTGTATTTACAGATTGGGATTCCAAATTACTAGTTAAGTGGCCTCATATTTGTTTGCCATTTAAAGGAAGCAAGCCTCAACCTGCAAGAAATAAAGTTGATCAGACAAAGGTAATATGGAAACTGTTGATGTTATTAGCAGCTTCAGGCTGCTTCTTCCAGCTTACACAATTCGAGATAAACTAAATTAAATGATAGCCTAACAGCTATTTAATTTATACTCGATTTAATTATTAAATGAGGGTCAACCCTCATTGAGATTATTGATGATCTATTTGCTTTTGGGCCGACCTACCTTGTATTTTATTGTAAAATATTTATTTATCTTTGGTGGCCGACCTACTTGAGAAGACACCTCATTTTGTATAAATAGAAGGTCACTTTTGTTCATTCAACCACAAGTTCATCAAGCCTAATTCGCATTACAAGCAGAAGTTCGCACCTAAGCAGCAGAGTATCATCTTGTAGCAGCAGTCCGATTTTGAGGAGAAACATATTCGCACTTAGGAGAGGTGCTGATATTCCTCAAATTCGCCCTTGTGTTGGGCCTAAGTTGTAAGCAGATTTCTGCTCTTGTTCCTACATTATATAAGAGAAATATTTGCTGGGTTTTTCTCCCTCCGGCGGAGGGTTTTCCCAAGGTATCTAGCTGTGTTTATTGTTTTATGTGTTGCAATATTTCTGAGTGCTTTCAGTGGTTTATCTGATCTATAAAACACTAACAGAAACCTCCTCCACAAGGTCTTTTTAAGTTAAATTTCGATGGTTCCAGCAAAGGTAATCGAGGTGCTTCTAGGGTAGGGGTAGTAATTAGAGATTATAAGGGCAAAGTTTTAGTGGCAAAATCAATCAAACTTCAAGTTGGCACAAATAATGCAGCTAAAGCCAATGCACTTTTGTATGGATTAAAATTGGCAAGCCTGCTAAAAATTTCTAACTTGCAGATTGAAGGAGACTCACAAATAATTATGAATGCTTGCAAAGAGCGTAAAATTCTTAACTGGCATCTTCAATATATTCTGGAGCATATATGGTTTTATTGGATAAATTTAAAATGTATCAGATTTTTCATATATAGAGAGAGGGCAATGGACTGGCAGACTATTTGGCAAGCCTTGGGTGTGATCAAGTTGAAGAAATAGTGACACATGTTTTTAATCACACAAACACAAATGTTAGTTTGTGTGAAATTCTCTTTAATGAAGGGGGCTTGTAGGTATTTTTCATTGGTGCACATCTAATTGCTACATCGAAACTTGTTTATGCCTTTGAATGTTGTTTACAATGTAAAAGTGGTATACATTGTCCTCTATGGACTAAAAGTACAATGTATTCTCCGTATTTCTCAAAAAAGAAAGGTGTCTTAATGTGTGTAAAATTTCAATAATCTACCTTTCCTTGAGCTTAAGTGGCAGAATACTTTTCATTTCAGGTTGAGTCAGGGGTTTGTATCAAGATTTTGAGTAATGTAACAGAGGTGTATTTTCGCAGAATCATTCACATGTGGAAGGTTTGTGTGGGTAGATTGCATTTGTTGTCAAGGACTACTTTGGATGGTGTAATGTGAATTGTCAAAGAATATGCAGAAGTCACAGAGCTCGCCTAAATTGGGTAGATGTTGGGATAAAGTTAGCAGCAATGTTAAATTGGGGAAATGTACAGCCTTTCAAGTTTTTTCTAGGTTTCAAGTGTGTGTTCAGGACAAAGTACTTCCAAGTGGTTGTTGGATATAAGCTTGAGGTGGTTCGGTACCATATGGTAGATTTTGAGCATGAGGAATATTTCTTCAAGTGCAAGAAAGATTAAAATGATTTTTTAAACTAATGTGTGATTTTATGTGCAGACTAAAGGTACGAAACTTTATAAATCATAATTGAATGAAAGGACCTTGACCTGAGGTGGCAAACAGAATAGGATGTATAAAGATGAAGCGACTATTCCAGTCTTGCTTATGAAATTCCTCGATCTGAGGTGGCAAACGGAAATTCATTTTAGTACAGAATGTTTAAAGTTGAAGCGATTGTTCCAGTCTTGTTTGAGAAATTCATTTGTGTTTGCCGAAACTAATGCCTTATCTTTGGATTAGTGTTCTCGGCTTTTGCAAAGTTGGGTTTGATACAAGGTTACCAACATACAAACCTTGGGTTTGTAATGTGATTATAATTCTATTTACAGGACTTATTTCACAAGCCATGTCATTGCCTTTCATTATTTGCTTGTTGTAAGTTGTGGATAAATTAAGAGGCTGAGTGTCATGTCCCCACAATTGTAACACATGGAAATACATCGAAATGCAAATAAATAACAAAATACATATCATATTGAAAAACAAATAAGTAAATAAGATAAATATCAAAAACTATAAATATAATGACAACCTAAGTAATATTATTATAACTATAATTATCATAGATAATATCATAATTATACAATTATCATAATAGAACAATTAAAATTCACCAGAATATAATAATAATACAATTACCATAATAAATGGAAACAATTAATATTGTTATTAATTATAAATATCATAATAATTAAAATAATGTTCACAAGAAACTAGTATTATAATTATAATTATCTTATACAACAAAATGAATATTAACAATCTGATGTTATCATAATTATATAATATAAAATATATTAACATATTTTATATTAGAGCAAACACAAATCACAAGGCAGCGATCTCATAGAAGATATATAGACAGCGGTTGAGATAACTAAGTTTTAAGGCAGCGATTGATTTGTTAAGAGGTTTGTAACAAAAGATTATGTCTATTGAAAGGGACACCTCCCTTCCAACAAAAGGATGGCTATATGAAGTTTTAAGATCATCAAATGGAGGGAAGAAGGGTAAGAAAAGAGGGATACTAGAATATATTCTGAACAAAGGAATAAAGTGAAGAACATTGAATAACCAGCGAATGATTTATAGAAGATTATCGTATGTTTCTGCAGATTGTGGTATGTCCCACTAGGAAATATAATTATGTATTTTGCTGTTAATATTTATTATTCCCATAGTTATTCTAAGTATAATATGATTGTCAATATATATATATATAAAAGATAAATATATAAAAATATAGATGATAGGCATGTTCATGCAAAGGTGAGTATTGTCAATCAATAAGGAATGATTACATATAGATCTTTATATAGAATATATATATATATATATATATATACTATTCACAATTATGCAATAATGATACTTATAAGTAATGATGAATCTTTAATATAAACATTAGTAGATTATGTATGTTTATGAATTGTCCTCATCCTATGATCAATTCAATATAAGGTTGAAGGAGGTGAGTAAGGAAAACATGGAGAGATATAGCAACTCAGGTGATGTACTCACTTAGTAATAATATTCAACATATTTTGAATATAAGAAACGTATAATGCTAATTTGATTATTGGTGTAATGTTTTTTTTAGTATTATCATGATGATAATGATGTTTATATTAACTTAAAGAACTATTATATATATATATACATAAATAAATATATATATATATAAAAGATAAATATATAAAAATATAGATGATAAAGGTGAGTATTGTCAATCAATAAGGGATGATTACATATAGATCTTTATATAGAATATATATATATATACTATTCACAATTATGCAATAATGATACTTATAAGTATTGATGAATCTTTAATATAAACTAGTAGATTATGTATGTTTATGAATTGTCCTCATCCTATGATCAATTCAATATAAGGTTGAAGGAGGTGAGTAAGGAAAACATGGAGAGATATAGCAACTCAGGTGATGTACTCACTTAGTAATAATATTTAGCATATTTTGAATATAAGAAACACATATTGCTAATTTGATTATTGGTGTAATGCGTTTTTTAGTATTATCATGATGATAATGATGTTTATATTAACTTAAAGAATTAGTAATAAATGCAAATGTCTTTGATTGCTAAAATATTGTCTTTTGAGTGTTTGCAAGCCTACTAGGGAGGAAGGGCTTGAGAAAAGTGGTGCCTAAAAACCCCACTTAACAATCCACTACGGCCATGGAGGGGTGGTAGGCCCGGAACCACTTATAAGCTCCATTGGCTTCCCCCAGTAGGTTGAGTGTCTTTCGAGGTGATGGCACGGGTAGAGAAAGCAAGTACAAGTGTTTCCTCTAAGCACGCCACTCCGAGACGTTCATGTCACTTGGGGTCAAGGGATGGGTTGTCCTGATAGGACACTTGTGCTCTTGGGCTTAGATGGATAGCTTTGGGCGACTCTACCCATGCCACTCCTCATATGTCTTTATTATAGATTTGTGATTATATTTATATTTGGATATCTAGATATTAATGCTAACAGATATATGTATATGTGGAAATATTAAATGCAAACTTCAATCCAAGATTACTTAGTCAAAGAGAACATTCATTTGAAAAAGAAGAAACCCTAAACCTAATCAATAAGAAAATTCTAGGGAAAAGTCGTTTAAGGGACATTACACTGAGTATAGTATCACAATCTGCACCTTCGTCCCAGTTTCGACCATTGTTTCTTCGACAAAGGATTGGGTTCTCTGACCTCTAAGTTGCGTTTCTTCACCCATGGAGTATCTCCTGAGGAATTACAGAGCTAAATTCCAAGTGTGACCATGGGAGACACCTTTTTCTGATGCTTTAGAGAAGGAGCAGTTGCAGCTGTCGTTCAAAGTTAACTGTCCATCTATTTGTTGTTGCATAAAAACAGTACTTGGTGAGGAAATAACAAACCCAAAGACTCAAAGGATCATTTTCCCATCCAATCTGGTATCAATCTTTATCTCAAACTTGCTTGATCTAGTGAATGACTACCAAATGGTTTTAACTATTGCAGTGTAATGTCCCTTATCTGGTTTGGTCTAGAATTCATTTGTTGATTAGGGTTAGGGTTTCTTCCTTCCAAATGAATGTTCTTTTTAATGAAGTAATCTTGGTTTGAAATCTGCATTCACCATATTAACAACATTTCCACATACACATATTAGCATTAATATCTAGATATCCAAAATATAAGCGTAATTCATAAATGCAATTTTAACAAGCAAGAGGAGTGCCTTGTATGGATCTTGCCCTAAAGCCTTTGTGTTGGGCACGAGAGGTTGCCTCTCACAATCCTCCTTTCCCAACGGCTTAGTCCCTGCATATCCCCATACAAGACAGTACCTCAAAGACACTTGCCCTATTAGGACAAGGTGAAGTCCTACGATCCAAGGGCCTACGACCTACCACCCCTATAATAGTGTAGTTTCCTACGATGGGACCCCCACCTCTCTATGTCTAACCCGTTCCTTGGCCTACGAATATGAGAGGGGGGTTTTTAGGCTATCCACTTGGACTCTACTTCACCTACCTAAGAGGGTACCAATCATGGAGAAAACAATCTTTACACAATCAGTTATATTTGCATTCATCCAAGATCTATTTCATGTCTATAATCAAATATATTTTCATGTATCAATGATTCTTTAAGTTCATTATTTCCTAGAATGATTCTCATTATGATAAGATTAGAGAAAGCATTATATCAATAATCAAATTAGCAATATCTATTTCTTATATTCAAAATATGCTAAATATTATTGCTAAGTGAGTACATCACCTAATCAATTGTGTCTTCCCATGTCTCCTTATTCCTTAATTGTCTTCCTTCAACCTTACATTTAATTATAGGATGAGGACAATTCCTAAGAATACATAATCTACTTATGTTTATATTAAAGAGTCATCATTAATTATAAGTATCATTATTGCATAATCATGAATATACATATTTATATAATTATTTCTTATTCATATCAATTAGTATTCATATATATTTTTATTCATATATTATTCATTGTTCAATTATATTAGTATTGATTATTCATTATTCATATATATGTTTATTCATATATTATTACTTATTCAATTATTATTCTCTCCTTATATTAGTATTTATATATTCTTTATTCATTTCATATTATTCATTATAAAATTTATCCACATTCATGCACATATACCTGTATGCTCATTAAATAATATATACATATTTAATGGCTCTATATTCCAATGCATATCAATCATTGTTGCTGCAGTTCTGAATTGCAGATTGTATTTCTCAATGTTTTTCTCTCTCTTTCTTATTTTCCTTCTATTTATACCATTCAAGGTAGATGACTCATGGGGGGAATGTATTGTTTGGTGAAAGAGGCGAATTTTCATAAAATATACCTCTTTGTTAGATTTAATTGCTGCCTTTAAAGGCTTATTATCACAATAATATCTATCTTTGAAAATAATATATTATTATTATTAATTATGATATTTCAGATTATATACTTATTTTATTATATTATTTTGGTGTTTTATTGAACATATTAA
This sequence comes from Sequoiadendron giganteum, assembly GCA_007115665.2. Lineage (NCBI taxonomy): Eukaryota > Viridiplantae > Streptophyta > Pinopsida > Cupressales > Cupressaceae > Sequoiadendron > Sequoiadendron giganteum. Next base: position 37,418,267 of record CM021100.1, on the reverse strand, counting down.
AGTATAATAATAAAACTAATTTGCTAATATCTTATTATTCTTTTATTCTAATGTATTAAAAATCTTTGATGTGTAATGATCATAATATTTATTTATTATTATTATTTTTGAGATTAAGTTATTTAATACTAGAATGTAATAACAATAATTTGCCTATATATTATTATTATATTTGTTATTTCATATTTATATATTTTCATATTGATATATTACACATTTATTTTATATATTCTAATAATAATATTTAAATTGCTAATGTTTGTATTTCAATATTATATTTGATGATTACAATTGTAATACTATCTTGTGATAATTATAATTAATAATTTCTTTCTTTTTATATATTTTAATATTTATTTGTATTTTCTTATGCAAATTGCATTTAAATGTTTGAGGTCATTTGTTTATTTATTTATGTTTGTGTTGCTATTTTGGGGACATGACATGCAGTTAAATCAGTGAATGAAGAGTTTATGGAAAATGAAGCTTTTCTTAAGAGTGTGCAATCATATGATATATGGAATGGAGAAGCATATCTTGGAGGAATCTTTCCAAGACACTTCTTGATTCACAAGACCAAATGTGTAGAGATTCTTGATGCTTTTAAGAGGTCAATTAAAATGGATTGTTCACTACATCTGTACACAGCACTGGCCAAGTATCAGATGGATTTTGGGAAGGATACAGTTGCAATGTTTAAAAGGAAATTTCTTGCAATTTCAATTCTTTTGACTCATGTGTGTGCTCTAGACTGTCATGTCCCTGAAATAAAACACCAAAAATATAAAAAATAAACTAATCATTGAAAAGCAAAATAAAAAAATAAATAGAATGAATGACAGAAATACATATTAAAAATATAAACACATATTAATAATTTAATATTATTATAATTATCAATTTAAAAGATCATATTCATAATCATTATAATATATAAATACAAAATATATATAAAAGAGAGAGAAACTAATATAAAAATAATAATAATAAATAAATGTTAAAAACAATATATATATATATTAAAGAAATAAACAGCAAAATTAAAAGTAAAAAAAAGTAATATTAATTACTATTCTAGTGATCCATGTTGAAGCCCCATTTAATATTAAAAAACTCAAGTATTCGAAAGGCAGTAAACTGTATTTTTAAAGATATTAACTACAGCAATCATTAGTCTAAGGAGAATAAATAAGAGGGCAGCGCTCAATGCAAAGGCAGCGATTCAGGTCATAAACAATAGAGTAACCAAAGGGAATAATAACGATAATAGGCAATGATTAGTATTGGTAGTTTAGAGGGCAGCGATTAAAATAGGAAATAGTTAATAAGAATGGTGTCTCTTTTAAGGGTCATCTTTTTTTAAAAGAGATACATCCCTTCATGTAGAAGTATAATATTATAAAAGACATAAGGAATGCAAAGCGTAGGGGGGAGGAATAAAGAAAATAACCATTAACCAAAGTGATATCTTCTAACATTAAATTGATGAAGGAAGGAATATATGAATATATTCTGAAACTAAGGAATCAGCATATCATTTATAGAAGGCATCTTTCTGTTGTATGTCCTAATATAGTTATGGAAAATAATTATGTATTTCGCTGATAGTTTTCATAGTTATTGTAAGTAAATATAATATAAGTGTCTATATATATATATATATATATAAGTGAATATATATAAATATAGATGCTCATGCAAGGATTGAAGGAAGGCAATTAAGGAGTAAAGAGACATGGGAAGACACAGCAGATCAGGTGATGTATTCACTTAGATATAATATTTAGCATATTTTGAATATAAGAAACCGATATTGCTAATTTGATCATTGGTGTTGCTAGACTCATTGACTGTATTGTAATTGGCCTCATTGCATAAACTATTGGGAGAATACACGTGATAATAATTTAAGGAATTCACTCATATGACTTCTCTTCTGCATTATTAATTCACCTCTCTGCGCAAGAATAGAATAATAGAAACAAACTGAGAAATACGTTATCCCAAGAGGATGACGTCTGATAGAACATAGAATAGAATCTTGTCTTTAGGCATTCTGCATACATTGGTGATCTTTTTGAACTAGGCCATTTAGATAATTCAAGTTGCATTAGAAAAGAAATCATTACTTGCTCTTTGATATTGGTTTCCTCTTATTGTCAGAAATTCATCTTAATATCTGTGTAATATGATCGGAACAATCTCACAAGAAAGTATACTACCAAAATTTGCATGAATAATTTATTTATATTTCTAAATGCATTTCCAATTCACTTCATGAATATAACGTAGGAACGTATCTACTTGTACATTTTGCTAACTTTCCTTAAAAGCATCTCATTGAATATATGAACTATCTTTTTCCTAAGTATCAAAAATAGAATGATAATAAATACATTTATTATGTTTATGTAAAGATTGTCTTCTCTGTGATTGTTACCCTCTTAGGCAAGTGAAGTAGGGTCCAAGTGGTTAGCCTAAAAACCCCCCCTCTCATGTTCGTAGGCCCGAGAAACGGGTTAGACATAGAGAGGTGGGGGTCCCACCATTGGAAACTACACTATTATAGGGGTGGTAGGTTGTAGGCCCTTGGATCGTAGGACTTCACCTTGTCCTAATAGGGCAAGTGTCGTCTAAAGTACTGTCATGTATGGAGAATGCAGGAACTAAGCCGTTGGGAAAGGAGGATTGTGAGAGGCAACCTCCAGTGCCCAACACAAAGGCTTCAAGGCGGATCCATACAGGGCACTCCTCTTGCTTGTTAAATTGCATTTATGATTATGCTTATATTTTGGATATCTAGATATTAATGCTAACAAATATATGTGTATGTGGAAATGTTGTTAATATGTTGAATGCAGATTTCAAACCAAGATTACTTCATTAAAAAGAACATTCATTTGGAAGGAAGAAACCCTAAACCTAATCAAAAAAATGAATTCTAGACCAAACCGGGTAATGGACATTAGATAGACAACCAATCAAAGCGTCCAGAAAGCAAGCAGAAGTGTACAGTACAAGTTTCAGACATTAATGTTACAGTTCACTCACATTCTACCAATGGTGATAATGAAGAGGTTGGAGAAATTCAGTGCAGGGCATTGTTGTGGAAGGAGAAAATCTTTAAAGGGATGTGCTACAGCTGGATATAGTATATATAGGGAAAAGCATATATATTTTGCTTATAGTTAATATTCCTATTTTGTGAAAGGCTGATGACATGAAAAAATAGCTAAAAATTGTGGAGCAGCCTTATTTTGCTACAAACATGATGGAAAATCTATATAATAAGATAATTTTGTAGTGGCTGATAGGATTAAATAATAGACATCAGCGGAGCACAGCCATAGCTGAAAGATAAATGTCATAGCTTTTTGACATTATTGTAACCGAAATATCTTATAGATTAATATATATATATAGGCTTATAGCCTTTTAATTAAAAAAAAAACATTAGATTACAATATTTCAAAAGAATAGTTCTTCTTGGATATTTTTAAAAAGGACTGAATTATCTCCAAGTACCTCTTATCATCCACAAATCGATGGACAAACCGAAATAGTCAACAAATGGATTGAGGGCTATTTGCAAAACTATGTAACCAAGCATTAGACAACCTAGATAAATAGTACATATCATATGTGCATTGGAATGACACCTTTCAAGGGCCTATATGGTTATGATGTTTTATCCTTTGTGGATTTGGTTATCATAGATAGTAGATTAGCAGAGGCAAAAGATCTAGTCAAGCAAAGTCAAGAAATTTTGGAATTGCTCACAAAGAACCTTCAAAGAGCACAAAATCAACAAAAATTATATAATGATCAGTATCGAACTAAAGGAACATTTGAAGTAGGAGATATGGTATTCTTAAGGCTACAACCTTAAAGACGGTCTTCCTTGAAGAAAAGTGGAGAAAAGAAATTGAAAGCAAGGTTCTATGGCCCTTGCAAAATCAAGCGAAAAATTGGGGAGGTTGCATACAAACCTACGAACTCAAGTTATCATCCGCGACGAGCCGCAACGTTTTTCGAGGGTTTCTAAGTCACATTTCTGCTTTTGCTCGTGCCAGGATATCTACATTTCATGTTTGGTTTTTCTACGCAACTAGATTTTCTACCCGCGCGACCCTTCATAAAGGTTTTTTGAAGACTTTTGTGGTGTTTTTCTTTTCTTTGGAGACGTGTTTCTGAATACTGTTCATGAGCGCCTGTTTTGTTTCATACGGACGGGTCTTTTGCAGCGTTCATGGGTATCATGTTTTCTTTGACCTGATTTTCCAATTCGTGGGTTGTTGTTGTTTTTGACAAAAAAAAATTGTACCCTTGTGTTCGAAGATTTTTTTGGTGTGTTGATAATAGGTAACATCGGTCAAATAAAGGACTTTGATCGACGTTTGAAACAAGTATTAATTAAATGGAGAGACATGCCCCTTGAGCCGACATGTCTCCACTTTGAGGAGACACATCCGCTCATGGGACATCTCTCCCACTTTGATATAAATATCTACTCCTTCCTCACTTAAACGATATGGAAATTAATAGATGTTGTTTACATGTCAGGATCGACCTTTAACAAACTGGAATCTGATCATTGCATTAACATGGTATCAGAGCCAAGTTGCAAGATCTGATCAGATAAGCAGATTTAAAAAGATAAGGAAATCGTGCCATTGTGACGCAATTATCTTTGAAAATTTATTAGGGAGAAGTCAAGATCTGTTAATGTTGTATATGAAGATCCGATAATTGAAACTCTGAGTCTCGGAAACCAGCACGCTCCTATGAGTTTTTTTTTTTTTAATTGCAGAGCGATGGGTCGAAGTCGGTGCCGTTTTTCACACTTTCCCTCACATCTCACGGGCACGGGCTCCATTCCATGGTCGAGGAAGCTCTGGCTTTCTGGCCAAATTCTTGTGTTGGGACTTGGGCAAGAGACCCGAATTGGGCCTCAGTCCGAAGAATTTTGTTGAATGGGTGGTATGAATGTTTCCCACTGGACCAGGGAATGATACGACATCGACAAGTATCAAAGAGGAGAGTAGTTCAGGGATCGAGTACCCCGCAATATAAAAGGGTGGAATGACATTCAGTCGCAGAGTGAGAAGATAGAATAAACACAGAGGTTTGGACGGGAAAGATATTAACTATTATTGGAGACAAAAATAGGGAATGCTGGTGAGAGTGAAGATATTTTCTCATCATGGAGTTGCAATTACAAATTACATTGCACCTTTGGCTAGCCTATAAGGTATCGGGTCTATTTGCATACTGCGTGGAACCTTCATTATTGATGCGCGAGAAGATTATGAATGTCATAGTCGCAGGTTGGACATCCTCATTAGAACCATAGTATTGAAGACGCCATTGTATCATCAACCACAGGGATGGGAATGAAAGATCCGATAATGGGAATAGACACCACACCTGTTTTTGGCACCGCTAATTCTTGAGGTAGTGGCAAACATACTCCTATACAAATTCTTTGAGTGTTACGATGATTACGACTACTTTAGTGTTGGCACTATAATCCTCCAAGAACATTTTTATTGTTTCCGTATGGTGATCAAGGCCATTATGGGCACATTGTTGGGTATTTTCTCTTTACAGGCCGAGCATCTGAGGAGCACAAAGAACTTTCCATTAAACCATAACAAAATCAATATGTTGAACAATCACAAACCCGAACGACTGAAACCAATAAGGAAATGTTGGTTAGTGAGGGAACTGAAGTAATCCCTGGGCGGGGGGAACGGTACATCACAACAATTCACAAATGTGTACCCATACTCGCCTATGATGGAACCATGAGAAATAAGGAAATCTCTTGAATGGTAGTCAGTGATTTTGTATAAGAGAAATAAGGAGTCAAAAAGGCAAATACTTAATTGTATGTGTTGATTGGCATTTTGTTGACATCTGGGTGCGCATGGTTTATGATAATACGTGTCCAGGCATCTCCTCCAGCATGTCCAGCTCTGACTGTGTTAATGAGGCGCTAAAACCGTGCAGTATAGTGTCACATGTGTAATGATAGAAATCCTCCGTCTGGGTGTTCTGATCAGTCCTTTCTTCTTTCAGAGAAGAAAGTAAGGATCTATACCAATGCTCGCGGTTGGAGAATTCATTGGGCATGATGGATTTATCCATGCTAAGTAAGGGTCCTGCGATCTAAATGGCATCTCGAGACCTTCCGTGTGAACTCTGCTCAGCCCAGTTCTCCCGTGTGATGAAGTATGAATGACGGATCTTGAGAGTGCAGAGATTCTTCCAGCAATAAAAGTAATGGGAAGAGTTCCAATTTCGGACCTGTGCCTTCTAGAAGTAATGATCATCACTTCTGGTCCGGGTGCATCGATAAATTTTCAACCATGTTCAAAATTACCCTGCCACCTCTACAAATTCTAAATAATGGGCTTGTGTTCAAGTCGTGAAGGTTGTGGACTGATCTGAGCGCAAGAGCAACGAATCATATTGAGTACAGTGATTAGCTTTTATCAAACTCTTTAATGAGATAAGTATTGCATGGTTAAATAATGTTTGTGAATTGTTTAATTATTAATTCATACTATAACATTGAGCTAGTATTTCTTGTTTGAGATAGTTGAGTCTCATGAACTATTAGTAATCTCTTCTTAATGCTTTTAGGACGTATAAAGAAATGAAAGAGATTGCTTCCAAGAAGAGCTTGATGCACCCTGTAGGTTGAAAATGGAGACACTGCGTGCAACCTTGAGATTGTGTGAATGGCTGAAGACATCTCTTCGAAGAGGAAGCATTAACCTTCAAAGGGAGTTTTATGATTCAATGTTGCAAGGACAGATGCTAAATTCTTGAAGTACCTCTTCAACAAATTGAGATCAGAATTGCTCATGGCTGTCAACCTGGATTTAGCATTGGTAGCTCCGCAAACCTATTCATAATAGAGTGATCTGGGATGAGGTTGAAGAGAATAGCCTGAATCTCTACAAAGGTGTGAATTGGAAACCATTTCTCTAAAGCAAGTATTACAGACGATTTTTTGGATGAGGAGGTCAGGAGGCTGATGCATGTAATTAGGGCTTCAGAGGGAGTCACATCTTCACTTGTTGTAATGCATAATTCTTTGAGATAGAGAGATATGAGGTGAAAGCCCTTGTTCATCTCTAAGACTGAGATGAGGCATCATGTCGAGAGACTCCATGACGACAGGTCCCTAGATCTAACTTCAGAAGAGCCCCAAGCACCCGCAGTGTGGCTTAAAGGGGGGGTGTTGGATATAAGCCACACCCAGACTGATGATGGACTAGCCACAAGGGGCCAGTAGCTCAGTTGATAGAGCTCTCCAGCAACAAATGGAAGGTCCTAGTGAATGCTCTAAGCCAATTCATGTGTGAGCCAAAGGAAATTCACCTTATGGCTATAAAACATATGTTGAGATATCTTCAAAGGCACTATTGGATACAATCTTCTTTACAGAAATGACCAACTAGATCAACCTGGATACTTTGTTTCAGATTGGGCTAGGAGTGCAACTGATCGGAAAAGCACATCAGGATATTGCTTCAGTTTAGGATCGGCCATGATCTCTTGGATTTACTAAAAACAATCTTCAGTAGCACAAAGCTCGACAGAAGCCGAATACATTGCAGCCTCTATGGAGGCAAGAGAAGCAGTTTGGCTCCCGAAAATTGCTTATGGGACTCTTTGGTGAACCCTTGAAACCTACTATCATTCATTGTGATAATCAGAGTTGCATTAAACTCTCTGTAAATCCAGTATCCCATGATAGATCTAAGCACATTGAGATCCCTTACCATTATGAGAAATGGTAGAAAGGAATGTGATCCAGTTGGAGTATATTAGTTCAAATGTTTAAACAGCAGACATACTCAACAACCTCTCCAGAGTTAAGGTTGAACTCTTCGGGAAGAAAACTTGGTATGTAATTTTATATTATGTTTGAAATTCAAATTGTTTATAAGGTGTACTAATATATAAAGATGTTTAATGTGTAAACTCTTTTGTCATGTGTGTGACTCCATGACCTTATGGGCCTACTCCCCCTGTGTACATTATTGAAAGGTGACGATCTTTCTAATAATGAACACTTGTATGTAACATTGTAAAGTGACGACTCTACAATGATAAACTATCATGATAGATATCATGTGACTTGATATCTGTGGATATGTCATAATAGTATCTCTTGGACACTTTGATGGATATCATGGGACTTGATGTCATCTGTAGATCATTGTGATCCTTAAGAGATAATCATGGTGGATATTTATATCCGTGGATATGCCATGAATTATGGTAGACATCATGTAACTTGATGTCAATGCACATACCATAATGAAGATGTGTTATGGAGAATGTCATGTGACTTGACACTTTCAGAAGCATACCATATCTTTTGATATCACGAGTTAGGTGATATCACTTTTACTTGATGGAAGTTATCCTCCCTAGTTAAAGAGGGAGTGTTGAATAATGAAGATGTGTTATGAAGAATGTCATGTGACTTGACACCTTCAGAAGCATACCATATCTTCCGATATCACGAGTTAGGTGATATCACGTTTACTTGTTGGAAGTTATCTTCCCTAGCTAAGAGGGAGTATTGCATAATAAAGATGTGTTATGAAGAATGTCATGTGACTTGACACTTTGAGAAGCATACCATATCTTATGATATCACGAGTTAGGTGACATCACTTTATACTTGTTTGAAGTTTATTCTCCTCGCTAAGAGGGAGTGTTGATAATAGGTAGCATCGGTCAAATCAAAGACTTTGATCGACGTTTGAAACAAGTATTAATTAAATGGAGAGACATGCCCCTTGAGCCGACATGTCTCCACTTTGAAGAGACACATCCGCTCATGGGACGTGTCTCCCACTTTGATATAAATATCTACTCCTTCCTCACTTAAACGATATGGAAATTAATAGATGTTGTTTACATGTCAGGATTGACCTTTAACAAACTGGAATCTGATCATTGCATTAACATGGTGCAACATACCAAGGGCTACACTCGGGTTTTGCAATTTTCTGATTTTATGGCAGGTTGAAAAGTTTGTACCAGTTTTTGACAGGGTTTTCTGGTTGACAAATAAAAATTCTACAAGAGTTTTGAAACATTTTTCTTTAAAAAAAATTACAAGAGTTTTTGAAAAAAAAAAATCTATAAAAATTTAGCAGTTTTTTTAGAATTTTCTTTTGATAAAAATCTTACTTTTCAAAAATTTTGAAGGTTTTTTTGAAAAATCTTACAGTTTTTGAGCCTCTTTGTTAGACAATTTTTTGAAAAATCGTGAGTTGTGCCAGCTGATTTTTAGAGTTTGTGTCAGCTAATCACAGTGTTACCTCGTTTATTGTACTTTGGAAAAGGGGAGGGATGGCATCTTTGTCCAATGTTATGTTGGAAAGTACATAGAGGTTCAATGGAAAGAATTACAACATGTGGAAGCAAAGGATGCTTACCATCTTTGAGTATTGGTGTCTGGATGCACTTGTTCTAGGTACAGAAGTTTGTCCCACTACAACTGGGAAGGATCAAGACAAGTATGATGGAGGTAATAAGGAGGCAGCTATGCTTCTCAAACTATCTATTGCCAATGAGATGTTACCAAAAATACCATCTAGTAAATCTACTACAGAGATCTGGAAGCATTTGAAAGATCTTCATGAGACCTCAAACAAGGGAAGGACTTTCTTTCTAAAGAATATGCTTTTCTCTATTATGATGGATGACCAAGTGTCTTTGCAAGAGCACTTGATGAAAATAAAAAATATTCACGACCAACTGGAGGCCATTGGTCGTAAAATGGACGAGGAGGATATGGTGTTGATCACTTTAAAAATTTTGTCACGTTCTTATAAGCACTTCATCAAAACGCTCAACATTAAATCCACCAATGTTGACTTGAAGTTTGATGAACTGTGCAACAAGCTTTTGCAGCAAGATAGGTGGAGGAAACAGTTTGGAAGCAGCAGTGAGTCTCCTAGTGTTGAACAAGCATTTACTGCCAAGGACATTGGCAAAGGCAAGTCCACTCAGTAGAAAGGACGAGGCGATTCAGAGGAGGGCTCCAAGAAGTCTATTACTTGCCATTAATGTGGGAAGATTGGTCATATACAAAGGTATTGCAGAATGCAGTTGGTTGATGAGAAGTCCAACTAAGAAGCGTCTCAGCAAAGTGCTCACGTGGAAGAGCATACTGAGCAAAAGGAGTTTGCATACTATGCATTTTGATGACAAACACACCATTTGAATATGGGTAGACTTAGTTTTTGTTTGTACGATAACCATTAAGGGAGGGTATTAAAATATTAAATGTAATATTAATGGTCATCTTAGCCTTTATTAGTCATTAGCTTTCTTTTAGTTAATTTAGTGTGTTTTTAGTAACTTTTGTTTGCTTTAGTACGTTTTAGCATCTTTCAATTTTTTTGCTTTAGTTTTCTTTAGTTAACGATTGTTTCGTTTTAGAAACATTGTCTTGTAATTTCCTTTATAAGGAATATTCCTCTCCTTTGTAATAACACACAATCATGAATATCTATAATTATTTCAATAATGTATTTCATGTCTCTTATTTAAAAAGGGCATTAGAAAGTCAAATTATTCTTTCAGTAGAGCTATCCCCACTGGATGATGGGGACAGTGATTCTAATTCTTGAGGCTATTCTAAGTTTTTGAGAAAAAAAATAAGTAACAAAACAATAATAGAATATCTGATTTGATGGAAACATCTTCTTGAAGAGGATGCTACATGGGAGGGTTCGGAAATTCCTCAACATCCTAATCTGCGATTGCTTGGGGACAAGCAATCTTGGGAAGGATGTATTGTAGTGCCCCCTCCTTAAAAATAAAACAAAATCAACGACACTCATCATACATTCCCATAGGTCTTGAGAATATGGGACAAGCATTGATTATAAATTGAAAAACAAATAATATTTGGTGATGTTGGGTGGCGGCAGATATGAACAATTCTCTCTAAAATAGTTAGAGTTTACTTAGCATGCAATGTTGTGACTAATATTAATGAAGTTAAAGATGCCAGCAAGGTCGTGGAAACTATACCTGTGATTTCCTTAACAAAGGGTTAGTAATAATAAACTGAAATAAAATTGAAGTTTAGTTTTAATAAAATTCAAAAGGTATGTGAAGAGTAATGTCTATTAAAGAAAAAGAGTGTATAAGAGAGATCAAACTAGGAGAAGAGGAAATCATTGTGAATACATTTTTGTATCTGCTTATTACTCATCACAAAGTGTGGATTGTGGTTCAAACAACCTAAGAATGAAATCCCTCTAAGTTAGAAATTAGAGAATGAAAACCCACTAATTTCCATTGCCAAATTCGTGAATGAAAACCAACTAACTTCTATTGCTGAATTCGTGGACAAAAACCCACTAATTTCCATTGCTGAATTCGTGGACAAAAACCCCTGATTCAAGTACATTTGGGAGACATTTTAAAGGCATTTCAGTAAAGATAGTTTGCAGCAGATTTGGGACAAATTAACAGCAGATACATAGGATAAGTTCAATCTTTTCTGAAATATATTCTAAGTATTACATCTGAATAAGATAATAAACTATTAAAACTGCAATTTCTAGATTAATCTCATATTTATAATTAATTGTGCAAACTATTATTGTGAGCTAAGAGTTATTATATTTAAGAAAGAAAAATCAATTAAGCAAGATATTGCATCTATGGGCTCTTCTTCTTCCAAGGAAGAGGATTCTACTTGTGTTACTTTCCATTTTTCTAGAAATATTGCCAATCTTTGTTTCTTCTCCCTTTCCATCCACTACTAAAATACACAAAGACTTCCACCAAAATATAGATAACCAAGAGGACTCATAATTTGTATCTACCTAAAATCTACCAGCTGCCAAAAATAGTACCTGCATATAAACTGCATCCAAAAAAAGTGTTATAACATGCCATGTCATATAAAATCCATTATGTTTCAAGGAGAGGAATTCTTCGATTTGAATGGAAAGGAGCTCTACTCAATTGTAGATTTCCCCCTTGCTAACCCCAGTCATATGGTCAATCATCCACACTACAATATCCAAGGATCATATGGCTCCCATCAATATGCTTTTAATAAGGTCTAAGATACATTGCCATTTGCCAATGGCTAAGTAATCCTTTTTCAAACCCCTATTCATCTTACTCCATATATTTTCCAGTTCTTTCTCAGTAAGTTTTCCCTACATAACATTTAAACAACCTATTCTTTCCATGCCTAACTAACATGACGGGTGGGATTTAGTGCTTAAGGCCATGTGCATGGAACCCCAAACACTTGAGTTACTAGACTCAAAGTCCAATGTCCTCGCTGCTAGAACATACTCATCAACCTTTTGCTCCCAATAGTCTTTCATTAGTGCCTGAAGAAGTCTTAAGAAAAGCCTCCAAAGTGAGTAGATCTAGATCACATTTGAAAGGGTTTCCATGAGTCCAATTCTATGCCCAAAAGAAAGTCCTAACATTTTAAATGATCCTTCCCAAATCACAAAGACTTTTTGGAGAGCATCCCTATGAAGAAAGCCTATTGGGTTAGCACCAAGCAAATACGTATCCTGAAGGATTTTAGCCCAAGATCCATCTTTATTGATCATAAATCTGAATATCAACTTAGCTGGAATAGCCTAATTAAAGAGGCTACTATCCTTGAAGCCAAGACCACTGATATCCTTGCCTTTCAGGTCAAGTTCTAAAAAGACAATGAGATATTTAAACTGATCTCTAATACCTATCCAAGGGAATTCCACATAGCATAAGTAACTTTGGATACAATGCTTTTGGGAGCAAGCATTAGGGAAAATTTCCATAACTGCATTGGGATTAGAGCTCTATCATTTGTGGCTGCTTTGAGTTGCTTAATTCATGTTATTTGGTCGCCTTGCTTTAGGAAGCATTGTGTTTCAGTTTTGACGTGCATTGTGGGAGTTTGTGAGAGTAATATGCATTTTTTGGTGTTAGTATAGTCGCTGGTCATAAAACTTCAGTTTGCTGTTATTTAGATCAGACTTTCAAAAGTTCAGATTTTGGCTTGTAATACTGAAGTTGAGAAGGTTAAAGCTTGGAAAATCATCTCTCATCACTTTGCTTTGATTGTACATTTTCAGCACTTGTAATTTGCAGATAATTTGCATTGTAACGCTGTAAATAGTAGTACTATTTCGGTCATTTATACATTTGCAATTACTTTATGATTTTAATGCAAACACTGTAACCCCTAGACGGTTTACCACCAGTGTGGAGGAATAAACATTGTATCTTTCATTTTTTACCCACTCCATAAGTGGAGTATTCCCACTACTTAAGTGGATGCCTGCTGTAAAGTGGATGAATTGTTCTTCATTGTAATATCTATTCTCCCCACTGAATAAGTGGTAGAGAGGAATCTTCATAGTCGGATCACCGCTTGCTCTCATTTCTAGCATTGTAATTCAATTCAGTTTTTGCTAACGATCCCTTCCCATATGCTATCACCTTGCCTTCAATAGGACCTTGGTGAACATTCTTGGCGAAGGTTACTTTCAGCTGATTATGATTTTGGGCTAATCCTTAACGGTTGCTTGTTGTTGGTGAAATTTCAAAGAAAAAATTAAGGGTTGCATTTCATCTTCTTCACCATTTGGTATTGCACAACAATGCTTCTTCATGTTGGTTGCTTCCCAATCCAACCAATTAGTGTATTCATATATCCCTTCTTTTGGTGGTGGGGAAGAGGTTTGTGATACAACTATTTTGTGATCCTCTTCCAGATTAAATATGATTTCTTTCATGCGCAATAATGCTCTATGTATTTGGGGGTTTCACTAGAAAAGGAAGAGTTGTGGAGAAAGTTTGTTGTTAGTTTGTCCCATGATTTAATTTTTACACGTTTCTCTTGATCAATATACCAAGTTTTGGCCACTAGGTTAAGTGTCCAATAGAACAGTTGGATGTATAACCTATCATCATACTCATAAGTTTCCTCCCAAAATTGTATACACTTGTCTAAATGGTGTTGTGGCAATATATTATTAAAGTAATGTTTTATCTTATAATGGTCAATGAGCTTTTAGGATAGGCTTTAGAAATCTTCTTTAATAAAGTCATGTTAACTTTGGGCATTTTTCCTATGAGTTGTCATCCTTGTCTTTTGTGGACAAGATATTTGTAATCCTTATCCTTTGTGGATAAGATTTAATTTTGCTTTATGAGTTGTCATCCGTATCCTTTGTGAATGAGATATTTGCCATTATCCTTTGTGGATAAGATATTTGTAATCCTATATAAGGATGCTTTTGCTCCTTATTTCTTAACAGATTATTATGCAATCTTCGTTAACTTTTTGTATGTTGTTTTTTGTAATATAGTATCAGAGCTCAGATTTTGTAAATTCTTGGGATTGGTGAGCGCATGAATTCTACAAACTATGGCAGTGATAAATTGCATGCAAGAGATACAAACGAACATGTCAAAGGAAGCTGTACAGATTATACAAAGGTTTTTGACGATTTTTTTCAAAAAAATGTGGGTCTATTTTCCGTAATTTTTTGACAAATTTTGTTACAAAATTCGTGGGTTTTTTAACAGTTAAAATTTGTGCAAGGTTTGAAGACCCGTTTTTCAACGTTTTTTTTTAGAAAAATCTAATTTTTTCCAGAACTTGTGTAGATTTTTTTCGGAATTTTTGCAGATATTTTCTGGATTTTTTTTTGCAGATTTTTTTAGAATTTTTGCCCTTTTTTTTTTATAAAATTGTGGGTTCTTTACTTCGCTGCTCAGGTTTTGCAAATTTCTTTCCAAAAATTTCTGTAGTTTTTCTCACAGCAGCTTTTTCGTTTTACATGATTTTGAATTGTGGGAGGGATGTCTTCATTACCCAACATCATGTTGGAAGGAAGTCAGTGTTTTATTGGCACGAATTACAACACCTAGAAGCAACGCATACTAACAATCTCCGAGTACCGATGCCTCGAAAAGATTGTCCTTGGTACCACCACCTAGCCAACGGTTGCAGGTAAAGACCAAGACAAGTTTGATGAACGTGACAGAGAATCAATCAAGTTGATCAAATTATCTATGACCGATGCCATGCTTCTTGAAGACCAAACAAGGACGACTTCAGCTGAGATTTGGAAGCATCTATGTGAATTTCATGAAACTTCAGATAAAGGTAGGCCCTTCTTTTTGAAGAATATGCTTTTTTCGATCACAATGGATGAGAAAATGTCCTTGTAGGAGCATTTACTCAAGATCAAGGACATCAAGGATCAGTTGTCAGCACTTGATCAAAAAATGGAAGAAGAGGACATGGTGGTAATCACATTGAAAACCTTACCACATGCTTATGAACATTTCATTGAGATGTCAATATCACCACTACGGATGTTGACCTGAAGTTTGAAGAGCTATGCAATAAGCTCTTACAACAAGACAGATGGAAGAAACAGTTTGGTAGCAGCAGTGAAATAACAAGTGCGGAACAAGCATTTGCGGCCAACAAAAAAGGCACAGGCAAATGGTCACACAAGAAAGGACAAGGTCACAACAAGGATGCAACAAAGAATTTGAAAAACATCACATGTCATTATTGTGGTAAGTTGGGTCATATGAAGAAGCACTACTAAAAGAGGTTGGTTGAACAAAAATCCAACCAAGGAAGGCCTCGGCAGAAGGCTCATGTCGCAGAGCATTTAGAAGAGAAGGCATCAGCTTTCTATGCCTCCATGGCCAAAAGACTAGTAGATCAATTAGATTCATCTTCATGGTATATCAATTCAGCAGCATCACTTCACCAACAGGTGAGACTAGTTCACAGAGTACACTGCTTGCTCTAATTCAATGATCTTTGGTGGCAGTGAGAAGTACACGGTTAAAGGTAGAGCAATTGTCCAGCTAATATCTGGAGGGAAAAAGTTACTTTTTCTCAATGTGTGCTACATACCTGGAATGGAGCTCATCTACTTTCAATAAGTCAGATTATGTGACATAGTCCTAATTTAGATGTCATTTCCAGAAAACATAAATGCAATATCATTGACAAGGATACCAAGGAGACTATTGCTCTTGGTATCGAGGATCATGGACTGTATAGATTAGTCGAAAATGGACAGGTCAAGTGTCATGTCCCCAAAATTGTAACACCAAATATGAAACATTGAATAACAAAATCCAACAAATATCAATATAAGTAATTACAATTGAAATATTATTATAATTATAATTATCAAGATAATATTGTAATTATAAATCTAAAATTGATAATACAAGATGAATATTGAATATCATTGTAATTACAATCATTATAATATATAAATAATAAAATAAATAACAAATATGTATAAGAAACAAATATAAAAATAATATATTATTTATATAATATGAAAGATCATTGTAGTAATAATCATCAGTAATAATATTTTTATTATAACATGTTGTTTTAAAGTGGATATTAAGATCATTAAGATAATTAATAATGGAGTGATCCCCTTCCCAAAAGTAAGCAATCACAAACAAAGGGTAAAAAAATAAGTCAGCAATCACCAAAAGTAGCAATGCTTCCCAAAAGTCAGACTCAATAAATAAATGGTGCCGACTCCTCCCAAGCGATTAGTCTAAGAGTCATGTCCCTTGAAAGGCTATCCAATTGAAAGGCTATCCAATATTTAAGGGGGAACTGCAGCAAGGTAAAAAGATGATCATGGCTGAGAAAAAAAAAGGAGATTTCTGTAGATCGAATCACAATAAGGCTGTAAGTAATTTCTGTCTTCAAATAATTAGTTAGAAACATATTAAGGATGTAGAAAATGATTTTAGTAGGTGCTTTATGATTAAGATAATGAACAGTTTAATGCATTATGAAATGAGACGAGAATTAAAATAATAGCTTATGCTTATGTATTTAGAAAAAGAAATCTGTTAATACATTATGAATTTAGATGTGGATGATTGGCAAATAAATAGGAAATTTAAATAACAGTTGGTGATTGATAAATATATTTAAATATATTAAGATTGATAAATATATTTAAATATATGATGATTGATAAAAACATTATAGGTGGTTAATAAATAAAATTATTACATAATAATATTTGTCTAATTGATGTTAGTTATTATCATCATTTTGGAGTACATATGTCACTATTATAGTATTGCTAATATGTAATTTTGAATTGGACAACTAATGATGTTATGGTGATATATTCTATCATAATTATTGTGTGTGTAACCATATAAAACAACCATGGAAGAAGTGAGGAAGATACTACAAGTAGGTTGAGCAGATAACAGACAACCACCTAATTACGCCACTCCATGATGGTATGACTAAGTGTGCCTTGTGGAGCCAAGGGGGTGATATCCGCTCTTGGGCTTAGGAGGAGATGTTTACAGGCCTCCTACAGTAAGCTCTTTCCCAACCTCTACATGGATTGATTGATGGGATTGATTCAAGGAAGTTTCAATCATAAGAAGAGTGGAGAAGATAGCAAGGATAGGGAATGCAGATACAAGTTGTCCATCGGGTAGCCCACCCCATGAGGGTTGTCTAAGTGCGCCTCTTGAGGGCCAAGGGGGATGGTATATCCGCTCTTGGGCTTGGTGCGATAGCTTCAGGCAGACCTATCATGCATCTCATCCACTTTCCCTTATGATCCAACTCCCAATGTAAATTATAAATATTATGTGGTTTATGTTACTTCAAACAATTAGATGTTTGCATGATTTGAATAGATAAACATTTATTATATATGTACTTATATGAATTATATTCCAATATTATCTAACATGATTGCAGGACCTAAACCAAGATTTATCTGGCTTAAAGCCTTTATTTGATAAGTTGTAACCCTAATTGTATTAGCTTGTGCTTCTAGGGCAATGATTAGGGTTTTCCCAAAGGGGAACATTACATCAAGGAACATGCATTGGCAGCCAAGAGTGCATCAGCCATTACTACTCTTTGGCATCAACAGTACGAACACCTCAATTTGTCCTACCTCTCTCAATTGGCCCAAGAGAACTTGGTAAATGGCATTCCTGGCATTAAACAACAGATACAAGGTGTGTGCGGGCTTGCCAAGCTAGGAAACAACATAGAACACCCTTTGATGATGGACAAGCTTGGAGAGCCAAGAGAGTCCTACAACTAGTTCATGTAGATCTTTGCGGACCAATGAACATGGCATTAGTCACTAGGTACAAGTATTGTCTTTTGTTTGTGGATGATTTTAGTAGAAAATTGTGGGTATATTTTCTAAAATTAAAATCCGAGGTGTTTAATTAGTTTCAAAAGTTCAAGGCCTTAATAGAAAAAGAGTCTGGTTGCGTCACCTCTTAGATCTGATAATGGAGGCAAATTCTATTCTAAAGAATTCCACAGCATCAAAAGACAATTTACAACACCCTACACTCCACAACAGAATGCAGTAGTTGAGAGACAAAACCGTACTATCATAGAGATGGCTCGGTGTATGATGGAGAACAAGAATGTTCCCAAGCAATTTTGGGCTGAGCCAGTATATATTGCAGTTTATTTGCTCAATAGGTCTCCCACACAGGTAGTGAACATCAAACCCCAAAGGAAGCATGGTCTGGGAGGAAACCGACAATTAGTCATCTTAAGGTTTTTGGTTCTATTGCATATGTCTAGATTCTAACTAAAAAGCGAACCAAACTAGATCCTAAGAGTAAGAAGTTAATGCTTACAGGATACAGTGAAAATCATAAGGCCTATAGGTTCATTGATGTTGACATTGACCACTTCATTTTCAGTAGAGATGTTGTGATTGATGAGGAAGCAGGGCCTTTTCCAACATCTTCTAAGACCCAGATTATTTATAACCAGCCTAGTCTTCCTCGGGATTCAAGTATTCAGCTTCAGGAAGCTGCACCTAAAGGAGGGGATCAGCATCCTATTAGTTTTAGGATTAGAAAAGAAAGTAATCAGAAAATGCAACACATAAGACAATGAACACCACAAGATACCCTGGCAAAACCCTCCAACTCGAGGGGAAAAACCCAACAAATATATCATTTATATATTCTGGAATAAGGGCAGAAATCTGCTTACAACTCAGGCCCAACACAAGGCCGAATTTGATACAAAGAATAATAGCACCTCTCCTAGATGCAAAGATATAGAGTGAATATATTTCTCCTTGAAATATACTCGCTGCAACAACATGATGATCTGCTGCTCAAGATAATGATCTGCTGCTCAAGATCATGATCTGCCGCCCAAGATAATGATCTGCTGCTCAAGTGCGAACTTCTTCAAGGAGTGAGAACTTTTCTTGAGAAAAAAATCAGATATGTAATGAATGGGAAATGACCTTGTATATATACACAAGTGGGAATACATCGAGGGAGGTTGGCTTCCAATAGGTAAATATATTTATAAATAAATAGTGCGAACTTCAAGGAGGGTCGGCCTATTAAGAGATAATATAATTTCCAAGTGAAGCGCCCCTTCACTTAATTATCACAATGAAATAAATAGCCAAAGGCTATATGCAATTTCATGTCTTCGATTAAGCTGGCCAGAATGAACCCGAAGCTGTAATAAATTCAACACATCCAAATGACACAACAATAGGAAGCCCAAATCATGATAAACACGCTGATTTGGATGAAAGAGTTTCTACAAAGAGACCTAAGTAGTGGGAAAAACTCATTGGTGATGTTCAAGATGAAGAAATGGTCGAGGGTCGATTATCCAAAGGCAAGTGCAAGCAGAACACAGTTAACTTTGCTCTTATGGCCAATATTCAGGTAGTGTATGAGCCACAAGTGTTTGTTGAGGCAAAAGATAAACCTGAATGGGAAAAGACCATGGAAAGTGAACATCAAAGTCTTATAAAAAATAAGACTTGGGATCTTTCAAATCTTCCACCAAGGAAGGAACCCATTGGCTGCAAATGGGTGTACAAAGTTGATGGTACACTTGACAAGTACAAAGCACGGTTGGTGGCTAAAGAGTTCTTGCAGAGAGAAGGTATTGATTATGAGGAAACCTTTCCTCCTACAGCAAAGATGAGCACCACCCGATTAGTTCTAGCCATTGCACCACAATTTGGCTGGAAAGTCCATCAAATGGACAAGAAGTGCCTTCCTCAATGGTGACTTAGAAGAAGAAGTGTACAATCAAGGATTGCTAAAGCTTGCCAAGAATCCAGTCTTCCACGAGCGTACCAAACATGTGGAGCTTCATTGTCATTTCATCAGGCAACTTGTAAAAGATGGATCAGTGATGTTGCAATAGTGTCCAATTGAAGACCAGACTGTAGACATTCTTACCAAGTCCTTGAGTCTTGACAAATTTGTCAGATTTTGAGATAAACTTGGTATGGTTAGTAGAATGACCATTAAGGGAAGGTATTAAAGTAATGTTTTATATTGTAATGGTCAAATAGCTTTTAGGATAGGCTTTAGGAATCTTCTTTATAAAGTCATGTTGACTTTAAATATTTTTCCTATGAGTTGTCATCCTTATCCTTTGAGGATAAGTTAATTGTCATCCTTATCCTCAATGGATAAGCTTTACCTTTTTGCTTTATGTGTTGTCATCCTTATCCTTTGTGGACAAGATATTTTCCATTCTTATCTTTTGTGGATAAGATATTTGTAATCCTATGTAAGGATGCTTTTGCTCCTTATTTCTTAACAGATTATTATGCAATCTTAGTTAGTTTTTTGTGTGTTGTTTTTGTACTAGATATCTCTGTCGTAGGTGGGTATATCTTCGTATTCTCCTACCTCCAATAGAAATCTCCTTTAATTAGGGTTTTAAATGCCTTCCATTTTGTGATAGTTTTTATATGCGTGTTGTACCAACATGCGGCTGTGCAAGTAAGAGTATGCAGTAAAATCTCTAGCCTATGGGCTTCGCTGGAGAAAATTCTCTATTTGTGATATGTAGGATAGTAAATTTCCCACTTCAAAGTACTTAGGTAATTGAATATGTGAAATCCCTTGTGTAATGTGACAGACCTAACGAGAAACTTCATTATTATCTTTCTTATTACTTCATGTGGTACCGCATATGTCATGTGGTATATTGTCTTCTTATGCTGGTGTTTTTCTATCATAAATATTCTTTGGGAGCCAAAGATTCTATTGCAATACACCTCATGTTCGTCCTGCATCCATGCCTCTAGTACAGTGTCGCTGTCGGTACTCCCCTCAATGTCATTTATCTCAATCTGCCCTTCTAAATTAGGCTCCTCCATAGTTTCAATTATAGGTAGTATAATTATGGTGTTTATAGTCCTATCATTGTCCTCATAATCCTCCACACTGGCTTCCTCTGCGTAGGACTCTTCCTACTTTTTGCCCAACGGGTTGTGAACAGTTCTTTGTCATCCACAAATGAGATCTCTTCCTTCCCGGCATTGTAATGTCCCCATTCTAGACAGTTCTTGTTGCAAAGGTGTTAGCCTATTATTTTGACCCTCGTAGGCTGACAGTGATGGATAGAGGGCCCTCTGAGGCAGTTACTTGGTCGATTGGTGACATTACATCTCTCTAGTGCTTTGCTAGGTTGAGGATTTGGCTTTGACAATGATTTTTGGACTCAGATCGACATACTTACTATTTATAGTAAGTCACCTTGGCAGTTGGGTCAAAGTTACTATTATTAGCAGGGCACCTGGTCATATGTGGATTTGCATTGTTGACTTCAGTTTCAGATGATCTGGCGTAATTTTGTGTATTTAAGGAGATATAAATATTTTAATGGCTTTAAATGATATTTAATTATAAAAGTTTATATTATAAAGTTATCATTTAACATTATAATGAGTGCGGCCATTTTAAGTTGATGTGCAATTAATACTTCATGAAAAAGCACACCATAATTGGGTGATATAATATAAAGTCAACAACAAAAGTAATTTGAGATATATTTTAGATGATCAAAAAGCATACATGGATCGATTTAATTTAGAGAAGTATAAAAGGACTCTTTGCAAAATCAACCTCATCCCATTATGAGCATTTGATATTGCAAACTTCTGAGTTCTTGAAATTTGTGAGGAGACCAAGGGTTTTCTGCAATTTTTCATCATTGTGTGCATTGGAGAACATGAATTTTTCAGTGTTTTGGCTTTCCGAGGTTGTGGAAGATAAGCTGAAGAAGCTCCTATGATTGGCTTCATTTCAGAGGTCAAATTGTGCTTAATTTGTGAAAAATAAATTAATATCTGAGTTTGAATAGCATTGGAAGGGCAGATTGTTTGTGGCTGCATTCAAACCCTGGCACATTCCCCAAGGCCGTACCATTGCTGTTTCTGCCAGGCCGTACATCTCTAGCCTTAGGCGTTTTCTCTCCTAGTCAAATCGCCTTCTCTTTGGGGAACTTAACACTCTATTTGGTGGCATCTAGGCCTTAGGAGGCATATCCTATCAAATCCAAGGTGGATAAATCAGTATTCAAGGCAGGCTGTACAATTTATGAGGGTTCTAGGTTGCTGCAATTAATTTCCTGTCATGTCTCCGAAATTGGACACTAAGATAACAAAGACATATTTAAAATTATTAATGATTTGATACCATTACAATTACAACTGTCAGAAGACAATATTGTAATTATAATTAATATACTATAAATACCGTAAGCTCCAAAATATAAATATTAGATATTATAATCATTGCGGTAATATAAGATAAATAAATTATATAACTCGATATCTAAAAGAAGATAATCTAGAATATCATTACAAACTATAAATAATAACATCAGATATAAAATATAAATATTAATAATTTAATATAATTCTCATAGGATAATATTATAATTATCAAGGGAATAATATTTATAATTTAAGTATTGTAATCGAAATAGATGATAAAACTAATTCAATAAAACCTATAAAGTATTAAACAATTATGTTTATTTATTATGCAATGTCCATCATTTGTATAATGTAAATAATCCCTATTCTGCAAATGTGTATTTCCCAAATTAAACATGCATTTGGGCACATGCCCAGTGCGGCCGGCTCAAGCTATTGGATACCACCCAACTGTGTAACCCTAGGCTCATGTGTGGCCAAACTAACATACCTAGGAACAGTGCCTGAAATATAACCTCTAAAATCAGACTGAAACAATCCTGAACTGTGTGAACTCTCAACCGAATAATAAACATCGATCAACAGATGGGAAAGGGATAAAGTTGATCATTATGACTACATATCAATTGTCTGAATTGTGATTGTAATCCCACCAGGAGAGCTGAGTCATGACCTAAATGGTTTGTCTATAGACCCCATCTAGGTTCCGCCTCGTTGGCCTAAAGCAAGGGATGGGCATACTGCCCCGTTGGCCCTATGCAAAGGTTGGGTCATGGAGGGATGGGGGTTCCATGCATGTATATTGCCCCGTTGGCCTAAGATGAAGGTTGGGAAATAGAAGGTGGTAGGCCGCTAGCCCCTTAGGGATTCTCCTCTCCTGATGGGCTGAGTGACTTTCTTTATGTTTGCAATCCGCAAGTATTGTTGTGTTTGATTTTGGATATCTATATATTAATGCTAATAGGTATGTTGTTAATGTGATGAATACAGATTCTAATCTAGGGTCATTGTATCGAAAGGACATTCATTTGGAAAGAAGAAAGCTTAAACCTATTCAACAAGCAAATTCTAAGGTAGACAAACGGATTTTTGGGCAAGTCCGAGTAAGGGACATTACAGTGGTATCAGAGCATAATCCAGCCATCCTGTGAAAACTATAGTTAATACCAAAGAATAAAGTCTAGGAAAAACACCACCACAAAAAAAACCATGGACGACTTTACACGTGGAAGCATATCATACAACCCATCTTTCCAAAAAGAGTTATAATATGTCACATGAACTCTCTTCATAAGACTCCTAAGGTCTCCTAGTCAAGTAGATGAAAACTCTTCATAGATATATCTAGGACATTAAAAGGGGATTTGCTTGAGGGCAAGCAAATTGAGAGGGGAGGACTGTCATGTCCCCGAAATTGGACACTAAGATAACACAGACATATTTAAAATTATTAATGATTTGATACCATTATAATTACAATTGTCAGAAGACAATATTGTAATTATAATTAATATCATAGTTGGCTCACTCGCCAAAAACTCGCGAGTTTTTTTGCCAAACGAGTATTTGCAAGTTTTACTCGCCAAAAAGTACAGCCGTACTTTTCACAAAAACTCGCCTAAAAACTCGTCGTTTATTTGCAAAAACTCGGAGAGTTTTTTTAAAAAACTCGGCTGCTCAGCAAAAAAGACCCCCGTTGTCAGAATAAAGGCAATTTTCATTCATTTTTTGCCTCCACCAGTTGCTCTGTCTCTTCCTTAGCAAAAACACTCTCCCATGAAGGTTTTTGTGGTTTTGGAGGTCTTAATTTGGGCTTGGTGGCGGGGGCTCCGCCCCTCGACCCCGCCCTGTATCGCGACAGGGAGCACACCTAGGGCGTTGCCCCGGGACCCTGCGAGGGGTGTTGCCCCCAGACCCCCACGAGGGGCGTTGCCCCAGACCCCCACGAGGGGCGCTGTCCCTCGACCCCGCTGGGGGTGTTGCCCCCAAACCCCCACAAGATGCACTACCCCTCGACCCCGCTGGGGACGTTGCCCCCACACCCCCACGAGGGGTGCTACCCCTTGACCCCATTAGGGTCATTGCCCTCAAACTCAGATTGAATTCATTTGGTTTTCTAGGTACTCTCCAAGTCCAAGTTTCCAAGTTTTCCTACAAGTCTTCATCTATAATATCATCTAGTTCTACCTCTCCCCTAGTTTTCACTAGACATGGGAAGAGGAAGATATAAATTTGTAAAATATATTAATATAGTATTTACTTTCAGTTTTACAATAACAATTTGCTATTTTCATTTTGTTTCAGACTATTATCATATCAGCGCATTGAGCATTCCACATGAGGATGCCATTTTGTATCCAATTTCTTTCAAATCAATCAAATACAACTTGTTTCTTATATCTACTCATTTATTGACTCATTGGATGCATCTTATCTTTGAATTTTGCAAAAAAAATGCGTTTTTAGTGAAGTTTAAGCAATTTTTTCAGTTGCCGAATTTTTTGCCGAGTTTTTTCCGAGTTTTTGCCGAGTTTTTGCCGAGTTGAGTTTTTCGGGCTTGCCGAGTACTTGAAAATGCCGAGTTTTCCAACTATGATTAATATACTATAAATACCGTAAGCTCCAAAATATAAATATTAGATATTATAATCATTGCGATAATATAAGATAAATAAATTATATAACTCAATATCTAAAAGAAGATAATAAAATAAAGATAATCTAGAATATCATTACAAACTATAAATAATAACATCAGATATAAAATATAAATATTAATAATTTAATATAATTCTCATAGGATAATATTATAATTATCAAGGGAATAATATTTACAATTTAAATATTGTAATCGAAATAGATGATAAAACCAATTCAAGACAACCTATAAAGTATTAAACAATTATGTTTATAATGGACAAAGGAGACATAATATTCAATAAAAAGGAACATTACAAGCTAAAATTCATATGCCTAAACATGAACGCAGAACGCAAGAAGCAACGCCTTTGTCCTTAAGTCATGAACGGAAGGAGATTACCCAACGCCCGAGCTCTCCTCTATCGGCGATTCACTTCTCCATAAGTTCATTATGGTTAAGGCAAGGCGATACCATCGATCAGAACCCATCGATGCCACTCCAGCATTGTCGTCATGCCAGGCGTTTATGGGTGAAGTGGAGACGGGAATGATGATCAAACAAAGAGCCTGATTATATGCGATGACGATAAGCATAGCCACACCCCATAACATGCCCAGTTAATAATATGATTATATAAAGTCTCGACAAACACATATAGTAGCATTTAACGAGTAGTGACTATGGGTGCTATACGTAATAGGTCCTTAAATATTGATGACAAAGTATATGGGATGTCTTGAATGAATCTAATTTAGCAATCATCTGGGCAAAGACAATAATCGATAAGAGATACAAACATAAATTCTCCAATCCCATGAATAAATCATTCAATGTCAAATAGAATATGAATTGTCGAATCCTAATAAACAAGCCAGTGAAAACCTAGATGATCAGTATCGATCATCCACTATGGAAAGAATTACCGTACTTGATCAGATTGTAAAATATAGGAGAAGGTGTCCCGAATACTTAGCCCCAATGAATCAAACACTAGGCTAATATTCAACAGTGACGGCTCAGACACAGAAGCAAAGCAATCCCGTCCATATTAGTTAAATGAATATTCATGATTAACAAGTGGGAGGAGGCGGTTAAGTAAAAGGGCAACGACCATTAGAAGAAACTCGTGTATTTGAAAGGTCACCACCTTTCATGAAAGGTGCCTCAAATCAGGAAAATGAAAGATATAATAAGGGAGTGAGAATTGTGGAAAAAGGGGAGGAAGCGGAATGGAGAAAAGAAGAGATATGTATTGCAAGTATGTTGCCAGAGAATGAGTCAGTTAAGATAGGGGAATAATGGACAGTGAAGAATAGTAAGGGGATTAGGAGCAGATTTACGAATAAATCTATTAGCTGATTGAAAGAAGATTCATAGCAGATTTCTAAGTAGATATACAAATTAAGAGTTTATAGCAGTGGGGTAGCAACAAGCGGAAGATGATTAGGAAGCACGTAATATGGGAGACACGACATTCATGTGAGATTCATCACTTGGCTTTTAATATTTAGTCTTTATATCCTGATATAAAATAAATGGTATGCAATGTCCATCATTTGTATAATGTAAATAATCCCTATTCTGCAAATGTGTATTTCCCGAATTAAACACGCATTTGGGCGCATACCCAATGCGGCTGGCTCAAGCTATTGGATACCACTTGACTATGTAACGCTCAAGTCTGGCCGAACTAACATACCTAGGAACAGTGCCTGAAATATAACCTCTGAAATCAGACTGAAACAATCCTGAACTGTGTGAACTCTCAACCGAATAATAAACATCGATCAACAGATGGGAAAGGGATAAAGTTGATCATTATGACTACATATCAATTGTTTGAATTGTGATTGTAATCCCGCCCAAAGAGCTGAGTCATGACCTAAGTGGTTTGTCTATAAACCCCATCTAGGTTCTGCCCCGTTGGCCTGAAGCAAGGGATGGGCATACTGCCCCGTTGGCCCTATGCAAAGGTTGGGTCATGGAAGGATGGGGGTTCCATGCATGTATATTGCCCCGTTGGCCTAAGATGAAGGTTGGGAAATAGAAGGTGGTAGGCCGCTAGCCCCTTAGGGATTCTCCTCTCCTGATGGGCTGAGTGACTTTCTTTATGTTTGCGATCCAAAAGTATTGTTGTGTTTGATTTTGGATATCTATATATTAATGCTAACAGGTATGTTGTTAATGTGATGAATACAGATTCTAATCTAGGGTCATTGTATCAAAAGGACATTCATTTGGAAAGAAGAAAGCTTAAACCTATTCAACAAGCAAATTCTAAGGTATGCAAACGAATTTTTGGGCAAGTCCGAGTAAGAGACATTACATTTTCAGATTTCAATAAAAGCTTCATACTTGCATTTCCAGGTATGCTCTTTTGTTAAACAAGCCTTGTATATATTCTACAAGGTTACCACAAGTTTCCGAGACGGGGACGGCAGGAGACGGCAGGACGAGTCCCCAAGTTTCCGATTTTTAAGGCCAAATTTAGGGACGGCGGGGGACGGCTATATAAAATATAGGGAAAATTTTAAATATATAGGGAGATTTAAAATATTCATATGAAAACATGGATAAAGCATACATAATATGCATTATAGAACCTTAACATATAACATTTGTGTTCAAAATTCTTTATCAATACTCAATACACATTGAAAATTCAGAATTAACATACATGAATCATAATAGAACCTCCAAGTTATAATTTATAAACTTATATCAAATTACATAAGGTTATTTCCAGCTCACAAATTGGGAGAACATTTGTGATTACAATGAAGATTGTTTCACCTAGGTTATTGATTACTTGGCACAGAAAAATAATGAATAGTTGAAGCGTCTGAAGGCAAAATTATTGTAGTTTGGTGGGAGTGTGGACTATTGGAAGTAAATTCAATGCTGGTGTATTGTCTGATATGGATTTGAGCAGTTAAATGTGGGGACAATTGCTGCACTCAAGGAGTTTTGGGCATCAAATTGCCTTAATATTCAGCCTATTTGCAATTGTGAAGAAGTAAGAGCTGTTTAAAAAGGTCAAAATCCCAAGTCTTTGTCTCTAAAACCTGTCAGTGAACAGCAAGCAAATAAATTCAAGTTTACACACTTTTGGAATAAATTTTTGTTATTTTTATATATCTCTAATAGAGCATCAAATATTTATCTTGTGAGTGTTCCAAATATTGTGAAAGATATATGAAAATAATTTAAACGAACAACTCATAAACCAAAAAATTGAAAACTATTTTATATATATATATATATATATTTTTATTTTTATTTTTTGCAACATGCTTTGACATGGGGGACTCCTGGGGGACGGTTGGGGGACAACTCAAGCGTCCCCTAGCCGTCCCCAGGACCGGTCAGCCATCCCTATTTGGTCAATGTCGTCCCCACATTTCGGGGACGTTTCCTATTTTTTGCAAAAAAAGGGGACGGTCCCCTGCTGTCCCCTAGCCGTCCCCTTGTACCCGAGACGGGGCATTTTAAGGGGGGGATGTGTCCCCGAGTTTCCCTGATATTCTATTCTCAAGAAAACACATTTGCAGCTTGGGTATTTTCAGTTTAGTCAATTAGTTTCAGAATTTTGCATTTTCTCTGTATTTTCCATTTGCTAGTTATTTCATTCAAAAAAACAAAAAAAATCATATATTGCACAAAAACACCAAAAAAAGCAAAAACTAACAAAAACCAAAAACAATTGCATCATCAGTCATCAGTTTTCAGAGGTTAGAACCAGCAGGGTTCCTACAGGCATCTATTACTCCCTGAGAGTCTACAAACCATCTCAATCCCAACAATGCATCAAATGAGTCAAAAGTTTCTTTCATTGTAACTACTTCAAAATCTACCATTTGTTTTACCCCTTTCACATTGACTTCTACATTCTGCCAGGTGCCTAGGGTCTTCATCCCAGTACCATCTGCTAAGCTAATATTGTATGGTGTGGACTCTAGTGCTGGTTTGCCTAAGTACTCCCTGATCCTAAGTCAACCATCACCTTAGGGATCTTTTTATGATGAATGCAGAGATCAATCATTACAAGTCTAGTCTTCCAATGTTTTCCCACTGTGCAGACTTTTAGAATGTTCTTTTTATTCCAGTACTTCTTAAATTGTTTCAATTTTCTAAGTAAATCATGTTGTCCTGCCATTTGCGCTAGTTGTTTGAGTGCTTTTACCTCTTAATTTGAAAAGTAGCTATTTTTCTCTTTCTCCTTTTCTTGCTCCTGCTCAATGATTCTCTTGGTTTGTTCTAAATATTTGATCATGTTGTTGTTCAGTAGGGTGGAATACTTCTTCCCCTTCAACGCTTTCTTCATCTGTGGTTACCACATTTGGCCTTTTGGTATTGGTACCCCGTCTGGTCACTATTGTTGCCTTGCCCTTTTTCTTAGGCCTAAACTCTATGCAATATTCTTCTTCGGTACTACTCTCCTCTATGTTATACCCCTCGTCCTTTTCAACCTTTCGGCACCTCCTTGTTTCTTCCGCAGGATTCTCAGGTACTTTGCGGAGGAGTCTTGCCCCCTAGTTAAATTTAAGTCTTGTTGTTTATCGTTCTAACCTTGCAGTTGTGTATTCTTATAGTGTTGTCGTGCCTTCTCACAATTGAATGCATCATGGTCCTCTTGGCCGCAGAATCCGAATTGTTTTCTCCTTTCACCCCAACATTCCATGGCGAAATGCCTTGGTTTTCTGCAATTGAAGTAGGTGGCATCTGCTCTCCTTCCTCTTCCTTCGCCACGGGCTCTTCCTCCCTGAAATGGGCCATTGTCGTTGTATGATTCCGGCCTTTGAATGGCGCTAGCATTTCTCTGGTTTTGTTCCCATGTTGAAGCCCTCTAGCCATGATCCTATGCGTACAATGGTCCTTCTGCCAAGCCCTTTACATAATCCATTTCCCTATCATAGTTTGGTTCTTTCACCCAAGATTTATGTGACGAGCAATCTGTTGTCTCGTGGTCATCCCACTCTCCACAAATGCCACAATACAATGAGTTTGGTTATCACACTGTGCGGAGAACCACCCTTAGTGCATTTGCCTTTTTCTCTCCGATTTCTTTTGGACATTCATTCCACATGTGACCCTCTCTGCTGCAATATGAGCACTATATACTGGGCCTTTGTGGTCCTATCTCCTATTTCATGAGATCTTGTCTTAATCGCAATTGATACATTTCTAGTTGTTACTGTTCCATCTTGTTTTCTTTTTGTTTCTCCATTTTCTGCCATGCCTAGCCTTTTATTCGACAAGCTAGCGTGACTAATTCCGAGTATGAGGCAAAGTATCTGCCATCTAAAGCTATTCTGAGTTTTGATGTTATCACAGAGAGAAACCATTCCCTCTTCTATTTATCATTCAATGGTCCTTCTAACCACCAAGTTACGTCTTTGAACCTTCTATCAAATTATACGATAGATTCGTCTTCCCACTATGATAGTACCATTAACTTACTCCTTTTGTTGGGAGTTTCGGACTATCAAAATTCTCCAAAAATGTTTGCTTCACCTCGTCCCATGCATTGTTATTTTGTGGGTATGATTTGCGGTACTAATTTAATGGTTCATCTCTTAGGGAACTGATGAAGTCAAATAGTTTAGTGCTATCGCATTGATCATTTCGGTTTTGCCACATTGTTATCAATAAGAAAATATGTTGTGCAGCATTGTTGGTATCCTTTTCAAAAATAGGCATTTTCCTCATTGTGCACATTTCGTCTTTCTCTGAGAAGTTATCTTCTTGACTTGTAGTATTGCTTCTTTGACTACTAACAATGGAACTAGTTTTGATGTCACCTTCTGAATTTCCACAATCACTTTGATCCTCTATAATTCTCCACCCAATAGTTTGATTGTTCTCTTCCAAAATATCCCAATTTATTGTGTAAATTGTGTGAATGGTAAAGATTGATCTATTAAATTGAAAAAGAGGTTACATAATATAGAATTGGAGAGTTACTGTAGATATTAAATATCTACCTACTATCAACCTACCGACTACTATAGAAATAGTAGAAACCTAAACTAAACTAATACAATATAATATTGACCATTAACATGAGTATATAATATTCTAACACCCTCCCTTAATGGTCAATCTGTCAAAAACACCAAGTTGCCCCCTGAATTTGACAAACTTATCCGAGCATAGAGACTTGGTGAGAATATTTGCAGTTTGATCCGTTGTTGGAACATACTGCAGCTGAACTGATCTGTATTCTACCAACTTGCGGATGTAGTGACAATGAAGCTCGACATGCTTGGTACGTTCATGGAAGACTAGATTTTTGGCCAGTTTGAGCACCCCTTGATTATCAGTGTACAAGGGAGAAGGACCTGCTTGTGACATGTGCATGTCAGAAAGCATCCTGCGGAGCCAAACTGCCTCACATACTGCTTTAACGGTTCCTCAATATTCTGCTTCAGTCAAGGAAAGAACCACTGCCTGTTGCTTCTTGTTGGTCCATGTTACAGCATCAGTACCCAAAATGAATACATATCCAGAAGTAGATTTTTGGTCATCCATTGATCTTGCCCAATCTGAATCTGTATAACCAATCAGTTTTGGATCCTTGTATCTGCCATACAGAATGCCATAATCTGAAGTGCCTTTAACATATCTCAGCACTCGCTTCGCTGCAAGCCAATGATCAGCTTTTGAAGCTGTCATGAAGCGAGAAATGTAGCTCACTGCAAAACTGATGTCAGGTCTAGTGGCAGTGAGGTAGATGACACTGCCCACTAGTTGCCTGAATGTCGTTTCATCAACCAGAGGTGAATCAAAGTTGGCCGATAACTTCAGCCCCTTCTCCATAGGTGTGGAGGCAGATTTGCAATCCTACATCTGAAATTTGTCAAGCAGACTTTGGGCATATTTAGATAGCATATGATCCCCTGCTCAGGATTTGAATGCTATGGTTGATCACATTAAATATTATGCCAACAATGATCAACGTCTTCCCCTTCTGGCAGAGCGAGAGAAAAATCGTCCTCAAGCCGCTCGTGTGATCGAATGTAAATGCCATTAGAATGCAATCCCGACAAGATTTTGATTGGTGAGTGGCGAGAGTCAGAGGCTACGCAGCCACGAGTAAATCAAGAGTCACACCAAGTGATAATCGCTATACTCAGATCAAAATATAGACGCGAATGTTCAGGCCCTAGATGCTAGATCTTTTCCACTTATCTGCCTCTAATATAGTCGTCTCCTCTTGAGTGCTACACCAGTAGACTATGAAGATTCAAAGCCTTTGAGAAAATGAATTCAAAGAGAATCTACTTAATTAAATCTGATCGGATCTCTTCTTAAACCCGCTCTTCTACCATGTTAGTTATAGGATCACAAATGAATAAGCAGAAAACACAGAATAATGACAGGACATGGACAATAGAACACAGCACATATCCTGGGAAAACCCTCCTTCTCGAGGGAGACAAAACCCAACCAGAAATATCATTTATATATAGAATAAAAGAGCAGCAACTCTGCTTTACAATTTAGCCACACACTTGGCTATTCTGAAACAATAAGGATAGCACCTCTCCTTATTCTTATTATACAATGAATGATATATGTTTCCTTGATCACAATCTGCCTTATGACAGAGATGTTAATCTGCTGCACAATGTCAATCTCCTTGTGATAGTATACACTTGACTTGATAATCCTTCGATCATGAAGAAGAGAGCAGCGCCTTCAATAAATACACAATGGTATGGACTCCACCAAACAAGACGTCTCTTCAAGATAAGTCGGCTTCTTCAAGAACCAATGCATCTCTTTGTTCTAGGCGACCCTTGGATTAGTCGGCCTTAATAAATATATATAAATTGTCATTTAAATTGGACGACCTTTCACAAAAATCGGCTACAAATAAATAAGTAGTCTTCGACTTTATTTATTTGCTCATCAATTAATTCGATAGCAGGGTGAAATCTCCCACCGCTACAATAACATCAACAGACTTGGGTTACATTTCTAAAAGAAAAATCTGAAGCTTTTAAGAGATTTAAGGCATTTAAAGCTTTGGTAGAGAATGAAACTGGGTTAAGAATCAAATGCCTAAGATCTGATAGAGGAGTAGAGTTCACCTCAAATGAATTTCAAAAAGTTTGTGAACAAAATGGAATAAGAAGACAATATTCAACCGCAAGAACTCTATAGCAAAATGGAATTGTCGAGAAGAAAAATAGAAAGTTCAATGGAAAACAAGAACTCCATAGCAAAATGGAGTTGTTGAGAAGAAAAATAGAAAGTTCGATGAATGACGAGCCATGTTAAATGTGTCTAAGCTTTTTGACACCTTCTGGAGAGAAGCGGTGCATACAGCAATCTACATTCTAAATCGAGCACGCAAGGTGAACAATAGCAAAACACCATATGAACTTTGGAAGGGAAGCCCTGCATCAGTGAACTATTACGAAGTGTTCAAAAGCAAATGGTATATAAAGCAAGATGATGAAGACTTGGGAAAGTTTGATTCTATGTGTGATGAGGGTATCTTCCTTGGATACTCTTCGAGAAGCAAGGGCTATAGATGCTATAACAAAAGATTGCACAAAATTGTTGAAAGTGCAAATGTGAGAATTGATGAAGAAAGGCATCAAAAGGAAATAGCAACAGAAGTTGATAGTCAAAAAGAAGAAAGTATCAAAGAAAAAGAAGTAGAGAAAGAAGTTGAAAATGGAGAAGTTGAACAAAGAAACCCAAAGACACCATCAAGGGCACCATCCAAGACACCATCTAGATTTGTTCAAAAGAATCATCCAGAAAATCAAATCATTGATGATACAGATACAAAATCTCAAACAAGGAAGAGAGTAGCTAGTACATCTGAACAAGCGAACTTGTCATCACTCTCAAAAGTGGAACCCAAGAGTTTTGAAGAAGCCCAAGACGACAAGTACTGGGTGAAAGCAATGGAAGAAGAGTTGGATCAAAATTTCAAATAGAGAAAAATGAAACTTGGTTACTTGTCCCAAGACCTAAGGACAAGAATGTCATTGGTACTAAATGGGTTTTCAAGAACAATTTGAACGAGGATGGCCAAGTTATTAGGAACAAAGCAAGGCTTGTATGCAAGGGATATTCTCAAGTTGAGGGGATTGATTTCAAAGAGACATTTACCCCTATTGCTCATCGTGAGGCTATAAGGATGCTTTTAGCCCTTGCCAATTTCAAGAATTTCAAAGTCTGCCAGATGGATGTGAAGTCAGCTTTTCTAAATCAAAACTTGGAGGAAGAGGTGTATATTGAACAACTTGATGGGTTCACTCTATCAGAAAATCAGGACTATGTTTTCAAGCTAAAAAAGGTGCTTTATAGGCTGAAACAAGCCTCTTGGGCTTGATACTCAAGACTAGACAAGTATCTACAGCAACATGGTTTCAAAAGAGGTATTGTGGATAGTAATCTCTATATCAAGAACAAAGGAGATGACCTATTGATTGTTGTTGTCTACGTGGATGATATCATTTTTGTAGGTAGCAATGAAAAAATGTGCCAAGACTTTGCCATGAACATGCAAAAGGAGTTTGAAATGTCAATGCTTGGTGAGTTGTCTTTCTTCCTTGGGTTGCAAATTTCCTAATCAAATATGGGGATATTCATTTCATAAACCAAGTATATTAAGTTGATATTGAAGAAATTCAGGATGGAGGACTGCAACCCAATGAGTGCTCCCGTGGTTACAAGATGCAAATTGAGTGAGGATGATGAATCTCGTAAGGCTAATCAAACTCTATACAGGCCCATGACTGGAAGTTTATTATGTGTGACATCTACGAGACCTGATATTATGCAAGTGATTGGTATGATGGCACGGTTTCAAGCAACACCAAAGTAAACTCATGTGCAAGCGGTAAAGAGAATATTCAAATATCTAAAGGGCACCATGGATTTTGGGTTGTGGTATCAAGAGGTGAAGATTTCACCCTCACAGCATCTACGGATGCGGATTGGATTGGCAATGTTGATAACAGAAAAAGCACAAGTGGAGGTGCATTCTTTCTTGGCAATAGTCTTGTATCATGGTTGAGCAAGAAATGGGCTTCAATTTCATTGTCCACAATGGAAGCAGAGTATATTGCAGCAACTTCTTGTTGCACTTAGGTCCTTTGGATGAAGCAAACTTTCAAAGACATCAAGGTTGAATTTGATCATCCCATTTCCATATTTTATGATAATACAAGTGCAATTAACATCTCAAAGAATCCAGTTATGCACTTCAAGACGAAGCATATTCTAATCAAATATCATTTCTTAAGATAGCAAGTAGTTAATCAGCAATTTAAGGTAGAGTATGTTGCTATCGAAGAATAAATTGTGGACATTTTCACAAAGCCACTTCCAAAAGAGACTTTTGAGTACTTCCAAAGCATGTGTTTAGGGGGAGATATTCATTGTCTTTATATTTTAGCCCTAAAAAGCCTTCGCCTTTGATGTCAAAGGGGGAGCAGTGGAGTACGGGCGAGCATTTCAATCAGGGGGGGAAAAGTAGAGTAAGGGGGAGCATTTTAGTCAGGGGGAGATGTATGGTCCTATTGCCTTCCAAGATTATTTCTTTGCAGGGTTGCCATCAATGAGAAAGGGGGGGATTGTTGAAAAAATATTGTCATTGATGTCAAAGGTAGTTTGGTGGCATTGGTGGCCCCAAAATAAAATTGAGCCGTTAACAAAACATTATGGAGTTGATGATTCCCACCAAGAATTTGATCATCGGGTTGTATACTGAAAAGCATGTGCCCATCACTCCAACAAAAGCACCTTTACTCTTATGTTGGTCGCTCTCCTTGGAGATTGGAAACAAAAAATGAAAATAAAATTAAAATTTTCTTTTGCATGAGGTCGACCTTCCTCATGGTGCCGCCCCAAGTTGGGGAAAATTTAATTGAAAATAAAAATTTATTTGGAAAAGGAACAACCCCTTGGCATGAGCGCCCATCTTGGGCATGTAAAAAAAAAAAAAAAATCATTTATTGCTAATATGGCCAACCCTTTTGGAGGAGTCGCCTCTCTTGGGTGAAGAGGTACTTTGGCAAGTATAAATAAAGGGTTGAAAGGGAGTTAAATGCAATCAATTTTCAAGGAATATTATTTGTATGAAGAGCAGAAACAAGAGATTATTCAAGCAGATTTGTAGAAAGTATTTGAGCAGATTTATGAAAGCTATTTGACCCCATTTGTGGAAGACATTGGAGCAAACTTATCGTAGATTTTTGAAAGAAGCTTTAGCAGATTTGATTCCTTTGAATGATGTTACGAGTAAATGTGAGGCAGATTTGTGAAGCATATTGTAGTAGAGATACTCAAGAAGACAAACATAAAATTCATTTGGAGGTTGGAGCCTTCTAATTGAGGAGATCAGGAGGTTGGTGCCTCTCATTAGAAGAGATTGGCGTCTCTTGTTGGGTCGGTACTTAGTGGTGGGGGTTGGTGCTCAGTAGTGGGGGTCGGTGCTCAATGGTGGGGATTGGTGTCTCCATTGGTTTGGTGCCTACAAAATTTGTAAGAAGGTTTTATACAAGCAATATTTTATCGTGGTTTTCTCTCGTAAGGGTTTCCACATAAAATCTTGTCTCGTATGTGTGTAGATTTTTGTGATTGCTACATTGTGATTATTAAAGTTTAAATTGGTAAAAGATTGGATTATACTAATTCACCCCCCTCTCAATATAAGTGTGTGTGTTTCATCAGGTGGAAATCAACCCCGTAAATTTCTAAGACATGATCAACATTGGATAACATTTGATCTCTTGGTTCCCCCAAAGATGTTCTCCAATTGAGATTGATTCCCAACAACTACACCCAAGTATGTTGATTGTTAGGTCATGTATCTTTGACTGCAATATTTCGTACAATTGTACAACTGGATATGGTCAAAGTAATTGTCAGACAACATAATATTCCAGGGATATTCCTCCTATGCATTGTCAATATCATCAAGGTGCAGTTGTACAATGGTTGGCAAAAATGTAAATAAAAAAATATTTTGTGAAGGGTGACGCCAACAAGTAGATCTGAGCTAAGAGTAAAGGGCCAACCCCCTTATCGTAGCCACCTGCAGGGGTTTGTGTCTACAACCAGCCAAGCTCTACCCACTAGCCACTCTAACCAGCAATTACCACAATAGCACCACCTTGGAGCCACATCGTCGCTGCTTGGGCGGCGCCACCTACCTTTGGCATCATCAACTAACCGCCCTACAGCCACCAAGCCCTCTTTGAATGCACATAAAAGGGCAATTTTTTCCTAAAGAGCTTAACTTTCACCCACGATATAAAATTTCATGTTCTTATAGTTAGCGTAACGGTCGTTTCAACCACTACAAAGCGGTATCAATGGTTTTACCAAATTTTACTATTTATGGCAAAAAATTCGATTGGAAACCAATTTTACTCTCCTTGATTCAACAAGTGATATCTTGTGCCCATAATGTCCAAATTTGGACTTCTTATAAGCAACAAGGCATTTTCTAAGTACTTCACAATGAATCAAGTTTGGAAGTGTTGATATGTGATTTATTCACTTACTTTTCTACATAGTTGATTGTTGAATTTCTTAACTATGTTTACTATGCGGATTTGTTTACTATGCGGATTTGTGGCAAATCAAATCTAGAGGTGATTTGGTGTTGAAGTTGTGGATAATCTACATGTTTATCTCTAGTTGTGTTTGTTTGACATGGTTATTGATGTAATGTTGAACTTGTACCTTGCATTGTAAGATCTATGAGTTGTGGACTCTTGTAGGCTGTCTATAGACTCTATACTTACAAGTTGCATAGATAACTTGAATGTGGACCATTTATACCCATGGATCTTTTGGTGTTGATGCAGATTCTATTGGTTGACCTTGTTTTGGTCACACGGTGCATTGGTATGTTTGTCATTATGAGGTAGAGAGATGGTGTGACCCAATACAATTGTATTGTGGGACCTATTGTGTGATGTACTGACACTCTGCTGATTTGTTTTCTCTTAATTCGTAGGTCTGATTTTTCGTTTCAGTTTGTGTTTCTTCTTATGCTTTGATTTTGTTTTCCAAAATTACAAGAATAATACATAAAGAGCATACGCATACCATGAAAGCTTCAATAACTAAACTAATGGAATAACTTGAAAACATTACTCATTTCGATGTCTAAATATAGTTCCTTCATTACATAAAGGTCGCTTACAATATATAACTTACATTAGGTTCGATGTTGAGTATTACATAAATCATATTTTAACTTACAGCCAAAACACACTGTGAATAGTGCCCTGCTACAGTACCCACGCCCAATGAAATGCTGATTTCTCTTCGAAGATGAACTTCTCCCACCAAAAACCGTAATGGGAAGCCTCCTAGGGTAAGGGTGCCCCCTTTAGGTGAAGTTGCAACCTTGTAAAAAGGGCGTTTCTTTTGCTTTGGCTGAATCAAACCCTCACAAAATGCGGCTGGCTGTAGCACACCAAAAACAGCTCCAAAATACCACAAAATGCGAATAGCTCTTGAACAATCGAGATTGGAGACAACGGCAACCCAAACCACTCAAACCCAAGCTCGAACAACTTGCAACCAGCAACGTAGATCTCCCAAAAGAGCAGCAAAATAACAGATCAGCAACTTTAAGGTGGTGTTTCACACCCTCAAACAGCTCCAAACGAACAACCAAGCCCCACCAGGCTCACCCACTGCAAGAAATAAGGAAACCCTAGCCTCCTTCTTCCTCCAAGCTTCACTACCAAGTTTTTTTCAAGCCAAAATGATCATCTATTGAAGCAATTCGAATTTCTCTGTTGCCTTTTATAAATTTACAAAGGAAACACTATTCATTAAAGTGAACACTATTCACTTAAGTTATAACATTTTTCACTTTAGTAATGAATAGTAACTTAAAAATAGAAAGTGACCCCTTCATATTAAAACACATGGTCCCTAGACCAAGGATGGTGAAATAAAAGGTGAATATCATTAATTTAAGCACAAGTATCATGCCAAACGCAACAATTCACCCCGCCACCATACTCCAGAGATCAACACTGAGATTTGACGACCAAGTGCCCGTCCAAGAAACCCTCTATCCAGAACTATTAGCCTACGAGGGTCAGGAAAATAGGCTAATCCCCCAACTCTGATGCTCATGAAAAAGGGGACATTACATATTGCTGTTGACTATTATGTGTGAGAGATTTTGGTTCTTGATTTATTGAGAGTTTGATGTAGGTACATTGAAGGTGTTGATCATGATGCCATAGAGGTTCTTGTATACATAGAACTTTGGCATGCAATGTTTGTTAAAGTGAAAACATTGTTGGTGGTGATAGATTGATTCCTAGGAGTGGTAGTTTATCTTCTTGGCTTGGAGATCGTGGTTTTTCTTTCTCCTCTAGAGTTGCTAATGTTGCAATTGAGAGTTTTGATTGTGCAAGGGCCATGGGTGATCTTCAGTTAGAAAATGGTTATCATGATGCAAAGTGTAGCTCAGTATCATGGTTTAGTGGGAGCTTTGGCAATGATGTGAATTTGTCACTTGGTAATAGATGATTTTTTGTAGTGGTTGTTGGTGTCATGGAGGAGCTCTTGGATTTTGCTTCTTGTACATAGTGAAAATTTACTGAAATCTTTAGTTATATTGATAGGAAATGCTTATCTTGTGATTTGGACATGTTGAGATCTTGTTGCCATGGAGAACTCTAGGAGTCTTTGGTTGAGGCATCAATTATGCTTTGTTACTTTAGACAATGGATCCTTGGTTTAGAGGATGGGTTTATTGTGCATGTTGGACTCTTGATCGTAAGTTAGAGTTGTGGCATAATATGGATTCTTTAAAGTGAATATGTTCATTAGAGACATGATTGTTTTGAGATATAGATCATGTCATCATGGAGAGTTTTTTGGTTTTTTTATTGATCATGCAGTGGGAGCTTTGGCAATGATTTGTGGTAGTCTTCTAATATTGAGTCCAATGAATATTTTTCCTTAGAGCTTCTGAAGATTGCGATGATGCAATTGGATTTCAGTTGGCATGAGATGGTTGGGTGATCATGGATACTTGATAGACTTGGGCGAGGTTCAAGATCTCTTGTTTATAAGAGATGGATGAACCGATAATGGAAAATTTCTCTTTGGATGCAACTATTATGAAGGTGTGTTGAGACAATTGCTCTTTGATGGCCGATAAATCAAAACATGAATTCTCTAGCAAATAGTCAATTTGTGATAGGGTTTGCTCTCTCTCCTCATCAACCAAGATTCTTACGGAAAGAAGAGCCTAAATTAAAAGAATGAAGTGCAAGTTTTAACTAAGTTGGATAGAACAAAAAGGCTCATTGAAGGATTAATGCAAATTCGAAGGAAAAACAACTTGAAGAAATGGTCACTCTTGTTGATTTACAAACAATTAAGAGTGCAATGGAAACGATGAAATCAGCATATATACATATGATTAGAGGCAAAGATGCGACCATAAAAAATTGTAGAAAAAGCCTTAACTGCATCTAAGAAAATGAGGGTAAAGGTTAAAAAGCTCACCCTTGAGCTTAAATCAACAAAGGACTCACTAAAATGTACACAAATGGCACTTCTGGAGATAAAAGATCATCTTGATGTTATAGAATAGTTCAAGGAGCAAGAGAATGAAGCAATGGCAAAGGAAATCAGACATGTAATTGATGAGCTTGAAAGTCTTCAAGAGGATTTTGATTTAGAGCATTTTTTAGAGAAATCAAGAGTTGCATGTATAGGTTTGGGTTAATAGGAAGATTGATTTGAGCAAGAGGATAGAAATAACTTGCGATCTTTTGATAGCCCACTTTTTGAGATGAATGCAGATTCATCTTTTGATAATCCGTTTTTTGTGATGAATGCAGAGATATTTTCTGATTCTAGTAACATAGCTTGTAACAATAACAAGATATGGGACCCAGGTGAATTTTAAGACCTGAGATAGATTTAACACTAGATATTGGATGTGGGCTTCAGCTTATTGAAGTTTTTGGATCAGCAACTAATGATGAGCAATTTGATCATCTTTATGATTATAGCTTATGGTATGACAACATTGATGTTAGCAGAGATTTATGGAAAGACTTCTATCATAATGAAAAGTACCATAAGATTGGAAAAAGGAAAAAGGATTCAACTTGTAGCAAAGGATACTTAATACCTTTCGCTCAAGGTTAAGGTTGTCTTCGCAGGAGAATATGGGAACCAGGTGTTTCATCCAAACATCTCTCATTAAGAACTAAGGGATGTCCTCCATACAGAGTTAGCAGTTTGCTACTTAGGACAGCAATAGCTTTCTCATCCTATATTGATATTGATTCGGTTTTGTCTCTTAACATTGGCACTTATAATGAGCTAAATCAATGGGGAATCAATAGCACATACCGGAAAAGGTTATTTGTCATGACAAATAGAAGAATAACAACTTCTTGTTGTATAAGAGTAGCACAGAATAGCATGGTGGAGCTACTCCATTGTTGAGTATTCATGCAAGAGATCACCAACAAAGTATATTAAAGGTTAGTGGTGATAGGAGGAATGTACCATGGAGGATTATAGGTCAGAATTTCAGGCTTAGTGCTGTTTTGTCATCATTCAAATCAGCCACCACATAGTTTCATGTGCATGCATACAAGTAGATAGGCAAGTATTTTCAGTCAACGAATGGAAAAATTTTCAGTTAGTGACCATTGGGAAATAATTTTTAGTCTTTACACAAGTGTTTTCAGTCATTAAAATGCCCACATTTCCTTTTCTTGCAAGGAGAATTCAATTTTACAGCTGTTATTCAAATTTCAAGTTGCTAACTTTGGTTAAATCAGATTATAAGTTGTTATTTCCAGACTTGAACAACTACAAGATTAATCATTTTGGGAGCACTAAATCTTTGAGAAATGTTGGTGAATTGTTTCAGCTAAAGAGAATGCCAACATAGCTCCGATTTGTGTAGAAAACTAGGTGATTCATGAATGTCATAATTTGTTTTCAGCCTGCACACATGCTGATTTGTGTCCTTTCTTCGAAGGAACAACTCATAACATCACTAATGAAGATCATATCAAGAAGGTATGTGTTGTGGATTATGCACACATGATCATCAAATTATTTTCTAAGCTGCTAAGAGACATCATTGGACTTCAAGTCAAGGGGGAACATTTGAAATGTTTGTTCATATTCTTACTTCCACAATGGGAAACTTGTACTTGTCGTATGGTGAGATAGGCA
Source organism: Sequoiadendron giganteum (assembly GCA_007115665.2). Lineage (NCBI taxonomy): Eukaryota > Viridiplantae > Streptophyta > Pinopsida > Cupressales > Cupressaceae > Sequoiadendron > Sequoiadendron giganteum. The sequence goes on along the minus strand of CM021100.1, from coordinate 37,375,820 downwards.
CATCCTTTTGCTTTTAGCCCACATTGAGACAAGCATTTTTTAGAAGGTGGACAAATTTAAAAAGGTGCATAAGAATATTGTGGACAGTAATCTTCATGGACTTCTTTGGCAAGAGAGACATCATTTGACAAGAGAAGGAACTAGACTCTTTGGGCATCAAAATATGGTCTATCACATTGGTACAATAAAGTTGAAATTTCAAAGTTTGCATTTTCCCAAAAATGCAAAATGCAGATTGGTTAAAGAGATGCAATGGGGTTTTAGTAAAAGGTTGATGAGATGTGTTTGGAATTCTGATGTTTGTAAAATGATTCAATCAATTGGAACTGATGGTGAGTTGAACCAGCAATGCTTGATGACAACCAATTTTGGGGAGGGAGGACTTGTAATGTCCCTTTTTCTGGTCCATTTCAACATCTTTGAAAACTCCAACTTTCTTGGAGAGCACCAGTTTTATTAGAAATGTATTTTGACAATGGTAGAAAGTTTCTAGAGCCAAGATGAGCACAATGGTACTTTTCGTGTGAGGATCTGACATTCTGGGAGCACTCCACACTTCTTTGAGAAGTCTGTCAACTTGGGAGAGCGCCAACTTTCATATAAACTGTTCTCTTATGCACTTATGGTATTGGTGGTGTGATCAAAGTTCATTTTTGGGCTATTTTAATATTTTCCGTAAATTTGGTGGTTATGCGGAAAATAATTAAAATATTAAATGGTTAAATATTTAAGTTGTCATATAGTGAAAAATTAAAAGACGACTTATATTTAATTAGTTAAAAAGGGGTTGTTATAAGGAGACATACAAGTGACTAGTTTTTTGGGCCCAAAAATAATGTTGAATTATAAGGGGAATTTCAAAAATTACTTGGAGAAAAAGAAAATTCAAAAAGACAACAAAAAAGCTATTTATGGAGGGCTTGGGCAAGAGGTTGGCCATCCATTGTTCATTATCAAAAAAAATTCCTTGAAAGATTCAACTCTATTCATCTTCTACACCTAAGACAAAAACCCTAAGGTAAGAATGGTTTCAGGGACAAAAACCCTCCTAGCCATTTGAGAGTGATTTTATCCAGAAGTCACCTATATGCTAATGATATTGGGTTGGGGACAAAGACCCTCAACATCCATTGGAGCAATTTCATATAAAGATTGTTAGTGTGTTGAATGTTATGAGATTTGTGGAGATTTGCATTGAAGAATTGAAATATCAAAATATCATTTCCAGGTTTTCAAGTATTGCTGGTATTATTTGGGATCAGCCAATGTATCATAAATATGACTTATTTCAGCTACGGTACTCAGTATTAGATGCTGATAATTATACTTAATCAGTCCACTTACAGATTTCAGATTGCTGTTGTATCATTTGGTGAAGCTAGAGGGTCTAATTTTCTGTTACAAAAGTCCATAATCAGTTCTAGAATAGCATACAATCAGCAACAAACTAGTTTTCAGAGCAAGACAGCCAACAGTAATCAGATTTATACACATATCACAAAATATATAAGAGAAAGTCGACTACTGTAGCAACAGTAGAAAGTCGATTACTGTAGCAACAGTAAAAGACAAAACAAAACAATACAAAATGACCATTCATAATAAGTATAACATATTCTAACACCCTCCCTTAATGGTCAGTCCGTCAAAAACACCAAGTTGCCTCCTGAATTTGACAAATTTATCCGGGCTCAAAGACTTGGTGAGAATATTTGCAGTCTGATCCGCCGTGGGAACATACTGCAGCTAAACTGATCCGTCTTCTACCAGCTTGCGGATGTAGTGACAATGAAGCTCGACATGCTTGGTACGTTCATGGAAGACTGGATTTTTGGCCAGTTTCAGCACCCCTTGATTATCAATGTACAAGGGAGAAGGACCTGCTTGTGACATGTGCATGTCAAAAAGCATCCGACGGAGCCAAACTGCCTCACATGCTGCTTTAACTGTTCCTCGATATTCGGCTTCGGTCGAGGAAAGAGCCAATGCTTGTTGCTTCTTGCTGGTCCATGTTACAGCACCTGTACCCAAACTGAATACATATCCAGAAGTAGATTTTCTGTCATACACTGATCCTGCCCAATCTGAATCTGTATACCCAATCAACTTTGGATCCTTGCATCTGCCATACAGAATGCCATAATCTGAAGTGCCCTTAACATATCTCAGCACTCGCTTCGCAACAAGCCAATGATCAACTTTTGGAGCTGTCATGAAGAGAGAAATGTAGCTCACTGCAAAACTGATGTTAGGTCTAGTGGCAGTGAGGTAGATGAGACTGCCTACGAGTTGCCTGAAAGTCGTTTCATCAACCGGAGATGAATCAGAGTTGGCTGATAACTTCAACCCCTTCTCCATAGGTGTGGAGGCAGGTTTGCAATCCTACATCCGAAACTTGTCAAGCAGACTCCGAGCGTATTTAGACTGAGAGATAAAGATACCATCAGCGATCTGCCAAACTTCAATACCCAAACAGTAATGGAGAAGCCCCAAATCTGTCATGTCAAAAGCCTGACACAAATCCTGTTTGATGGCTGCAATCAAGTGTGCTGAACTACCAGTAATGATCAAGTCATCAACATAGATAACAAGAAACAAAACATCATCACCAGAGTGTTTGACATACAAATTAGTGTCAGAAAGGCTACGCTAAAAACCATGATCAACCAAGTACTGACCAATCTTGATGTACCATGCACGGGGAGCCTGTTTCAGTCCATTGAGTGCTTTCACGAGCCTACAGACCTGATGTTCTTTTCCGGCAACCTTGAAACCAGGAGGCTGCGTCATGTAGACTTCTTCCTGCAACTCACCGTTGAGAAAGGCACTCTTGACATCCATCTGATGAACTGTCCATGCGAATTGGGCTGCAATAGCGAGAAGAAGACGAATTGTGCTCATCTTTGCAGTAGGAGCAAAAGTCTCCTCGTAGTCAATGCCCTCCCACTGTGTGAATCCCCGAGCAACTAATCTTGCCTTGTATTTATCCAAAGTGCCATCGGCATGATACTTGACTTTATAAACCCATTTGTAGCTAATAGGTTTCTTCCCAGGATGAAGATCAGAGAGATCCCAAGTGTGATTCTTCAGAAGACTATGGTATTTTGTCCGCATAGCCTTTTCCCACTCTGGAATTCCTTTAGCCTCTGAATATGTTTGAGGCTCATAGATGCTGTGTAGATTGGCCATACGAGCAAAATTGACTGTGTTTGGCTGCTTGCGCTTGCTACGAGCTGATCTACCCTCAACGAGTTCATCATTATGAAGATCGTCAATAGTCTTGAGCCACCACTTAGGCCGACGAGTAGAAGTACCAACATCTGGAGTAGGAGAAACAGCATCTGCTGGGATGTTGAGAACAACGTCATCTAGATGTGAATCCTGAGGAAGAACAGGTGGTGATATATCATGACCAGTAGACTCCTCATCTTCAGAGTCAGAATGCTCTGAAGCCCTCCCATCAGGGGAACCAAGACGAAGACGAACACCATCATCAGGAACCTTCATAGGCTGATCCTCAGGGCTAGTAGTAGAAACAAATGGACCAGTAGTCTCATCAATCACAACATCACGACTGAAAATGAGACGATCTGTCTCCACATCAATCAACCTGTATGCCTTGTGATTGTCGTTGTAACCAGTAAACATAAGTGTCTGGCTCTTGGAGTCCAACTTGGCACGCTTGGCGTCTGGAATCCATACATGAGCGGTAGAACCAAAGACTTTCAGATGGCCCACTTTAGGCTTACGTCTTGACCAGGCTTCTTCTGGAGTCATCTTCTTAACGGCCTACGTAGGTGACCGATTCAAGAGGTAGATTGCAGTATAAACTGCTTCAGCCCAGTATTTCTTAGGTACATGGCGGTACTCCATCATAGAACGAGCCATTTCAGTAATGGTGCGATTCCTACATTCAACGACACCATTCTGCTGAGGAGTGTATGGTGTGGTGAGTTGTCGTTTGATGCCGTGTTGAGCACAAAAAGTAGAGAAGTCAGTTGAACAAAACTCCCCCCCATTATCAAACCTTAGAGTAACAATGTGAGAACCTGATTCGTTCTCAACCAAGGCCTTATACTGTTGAAATGTACTAAACACATCTGATTTATGTTTCAAAAAATACACCCACATTTTCCGGCTGAAATCATCAACAAATAACAAAAAGTACCTGGACCCCGTAACAAATGGAGTGTTCATTGGTCCACAAACATCAACGTGAACCAATTGAAGGACCTTGGAGGCTCGCCAAGAATCACCATTCGAGAATGGTGTCCGTTGTTGCTTCCCAGCTTGACAGGCTCCACAAACTCCATGATTTTGAGTTTGGATCTCAGGTAGACAACCAACCAAACCCTCTCGAGACAATTGAGAGAGATAGTGCACGTTCAAGTGCCCATAACGCCGATGTCAAAGTTTGCTGATGGAAGTACTCCTTGCTGCCAAAGCGTGCTCCTGAGAATCACCAGAATCAGCAAGTCTGTATAGACCATGATCCTCAAGTCCCATAGCAATCGGAGTACGTGTTGCCTTATCAACAATGTTGCAAGTGGACGAACTGAAAATAATGTCCAACTAAGGAGAATGCTTCATGATCTGGTTGACAGAGAGAAGATTATGTTCCATGCCTGGAACATAGTAGACATCGAGAAAGAGTAAATTTCTTCCTCCAGAGTGAATCTGAACATTGCCCTTACCGGCAACTGTGTACTCTTCGCCGCCTCCAAAGATCATTGAATCAATGAATGGTTCAAATTTGGTGAACCAATCTCGACGATGAGTAAAATGCCGAGAAGCCCCTGAATCGATACACCAGGCAGAAGATTGGACTGGATCTGCAGTTCTCTTGGCCATAAATGCATAGAATGCAGATTCTTTCTGCTCAGTGTGCTCTGCGACATTTGCCTTTTGTTGAGACCCTCCCTGCTTCTTTTGTTCAGAAGCCATCCGAGTGCGACAATCAGCCTTCATATGACCAAATTTGTGGCAATAATTGCACTGAACGTGCTTTTTCTTCTTGCTGTCCTGAGAAGAATCAAAGCTTTTCGGCTGAGAAGATTGAGCCTTCCCTTTGTTCTTAGCAGAAGATTTGGCAAAGAACACTTGCTCTGTGGAGGTGGAACTGGTACTGCTTCCAAACTGTTGTCGCCAGCGATCCTGCTGCAAGAGCTTGGTGCAAAGATCGTCAAACTTGAGATCAACATTAGTGGAGGTGATATTTAGCGTCTCAATGAAGTGCTCATACGAACGCGGAAGACTTTTCAGAGTAATGACAACCATATCTTCTTCCTCCATTGTTCAACCAATCGCCTCCAACTGGTCACGAATGTCCTTGATTTTCGTGAGATGTTCCTGTAAGGACATTTTTTCATCCATCATGATGGAAAAGAGCATGTTCTTGAGACAGAACGCTCTGCTCTTGCCGGAGGTTTCATGAAGGGCCTTCAAGTGATCCCAAATTTCTGAAGCAATTTTGCCAGACGGTACCTGAAGTAGCTGCTCATCCGTGACGGAGAGTTTGATGAGCATGACGGCTTCCCGGTTGCGTTCATCCCATTTGTCCTGGTCCTTTCCGACTACAGTGGGACAAGCTGAGTTCCCCAAAACGATCTGATCGAGGCAACGATATTCAAAGATCGTAATCATGCGCTGCTTCCAAGTGTTGTAATTCTTCCCGTTAAACTTCTAGCTGCTTTCGAGCATGATATTCGTCAGAGATGCCATCACGTACCCTGAGGTCAAACTGGTGAAGGCAAAACAAAAACAAAAAACGCACAAATTCAAAGATGAAACCCTAGCACGGATTTCGAGGTACGTTGGTGACGAAATCCAAAAAATCTAATGAATACCCAAAAGAGAATGCTGAAAACCCAGATAATTTTTTGACTACCCAGAAAATTTCGTCAACACCCAATGGCACAAATTTCGAGGCACAAAAATCGAGGTACCTAGAAAAAACGGAAGACAACCCAGTTGAGATCTGGGAAAACCCACAAGGAATCTGGTCTCAGAAAAAAAAAATTGAGTTGAAAAAACAGGGCAAAACCCTAAACGAGTTTGCAGAACCCTAGGCTGCCATTAAAAAACCAGAAAAAATGCAGAAATCAGCTTGAAATTGTCTGAAATCGTAGCACCCAAGTGGTAAAATCTCTAGCATCAAAAACGCGCCTAGAAACAGGTGAAAAACGTGGGTTCCAACTCAGTCGAAACGTGACCAGGAGAAGAGGAAAAAACGCGAGCAAGCAGGGCACAAAAAAATGCGTTTTCCAGAAATAACCACCAAAAAACGCGACCAGGAAGATTGAGAAATCTGCGCCCAGGAAGACTGAGAAAGACACAGGTCGCGCGCAAGCACCAGAAGGTCGCGGACTAAGAAAAGGAGGTCACGCGGCCAAAAAACGCGAAAAATGCGTATGTAAAAAAAACGCGTTTTGGAAGGTCACGCGGCCAGGACGAAAATCGCAATTTTTAGAAATAAAAATGCGCCCAGGAGTTAGAAAATCGCGGCTAGAGGTTTGCAAATCTCCCCATGTAATTTTTAACCATGAATTACAAGAAGAAAACGCCCCAGAATTTTCGAATTACAGCGTCTACAAGACTCACGAAAAAAAAAATCAAAACAAAGGCGCCCAAAAACCCTAAAGCTCTGATACCATGAAATGGTAAAGGATTTCATATTAAACTGAAAAAAGAGAAGTTACAAAATATATAAGAGAAAGTCGACTACTGTAGCAACAGTAGAAAGTCAATTACTGTAGCAACAGTAAAAGACAAAACAAAACAATACAAAATGACCATTAATAATAAGTAGAACATATTCTAACAATTTGTGGAGATTTGCATTGAAGAATTGAAATATCAAAATATCATTTCCAGGTTTTCAAGTATTGCTGGTATTATTTGGGATCAGCCAATGTATCATAAATATGACTTATTTCAGCTACAGTACTCAGTATTAGATGCTGATAATTATACTTAATCAGTCCACTTACAGATTTCAGATTGCTGTTGTATCATTTGGTGAAGCTAGAGGGTCTAATTTTCTGTTACAAAAGTCCATAATCAGTTCTAGAATAGCATACAATCAGCAAGAAACTAGTTTTCAGAGCAAGACAGCCAACAGTAATCAGATTTATACTCATATCACAAGCAGATATGTATGAACAATATATTATTCCAATTATATCAGAAAATTGTGGACAATCAGCAAATTGGTTAGTATACTGACTGCATTTTCTGAAACATCACCTAATTAAATTTGTATTTAATTGTATAATTGATTTGGTCTCATTGTCAAAAATAAAAGATATCAGTTAATTCATTTCAGTGTTTATTTGTATGCAATATCCTTTCATGCATTTGTCAAGTAGTTGTCAAATGTGAGTTGTATGACAACTATTTGCTCAATTCATGGCTGTTAGAATGTTATATTCTCGATATTTAATGGTCAATGCATATATAGTGTTTCTACTGTTGCTACAGTAGTCGGCTGTTAGACATTTAATGTCTATAGTTGTATTTTCCTTTTATATATTGTTAGTGTTTCTTAGATCAGATTGAACAATACAAGTAATTAAATAATTGCAACACATAAGACAATGAACACACAAAGATACCCTGGGAAAACCCTCCTCTTGAGGGAGAAAAACCCAGCAATGAATCTCTTCTATAATATAGAACAATGGCAGAAGTCTGCTTACAACTCAGGCCCAGCAATGGCCAATAATGAATGCAATGAGGTCGCACCTCTTCTAGATGCACTAGATACAAATGAATAAGTTCTTCCTTGTAATCGGACCTGCTGCTATAAAGTGCGAAATCTGCTCTTGAGGATAGATGCGAACTTGCTTGAGTGATTCGGTTATTCAAAGACAAATGAGACCTTGTATTTATACAAGTGTGGCGCCTCTTCAACATAGGTCGGCCCACATACAAGATAAATAATAAATGCATAAAGTCGGCTCAAGCCAAGACTAAAATATGTGAACCAAGAAGGGTCGGCCCTTTAGCATTTACATTTATTGTTTGGTATAAATTAAATAGCCTAGAGGCTATACATTTAATTTATTCTTTTCTTCTTGGGAAGTGCAGACCGAAGCTGCTCAATAACATCAACATATATTATGTAACTTATTTTTCATGTTAATGTATGAAAGCTTTTACCATTTTATGGTATCAGAGCATTTAGGGTTTCTGGGAAATTTTGTGAGCCTTCTTCTGGCTGTAATTCGAAATTCTTGTGCTTGTTTTTTCTAAAAATTTCTTTAAAATTTTTCTGGTTTTTGAAAAACATTTTTTTTAGCTGGAAATTCGTGGCTAGGGTTCAGTGGTTATTAAAAAAAAAAAACATCTTTGTTCCTTGCGTCTAGGGTTTGGCGTTTGCATTCAAATCGCGTTTTTTTTCGTGTTTTCTGGCCGTGCATTTTTTGATCTCCTTGGACGTGATTTTCAGAGATTTCAAACTCTTTTCAAGTCGCATTTCTTCAGATTTGAGTGCGTTTTTTTTTTTTAAAACTCTTCTTCTCCCACGCGACCTGCTAGAAGGGTTTCTGACGGGCTCCATTGGTCGCGTTTTCTTTATGCCTGCGTTTCTTTTTTTCCCGCGATCTTTGCACGCGATTTCTTCTTTGTTGGACGCGTGCTTTTGCCCTTCCTTAGTCTTCATTCTAGACGTCCTCTCTGCCCTAGCTCGGAAGCCCTTTTATCTCCTCTTTTGGACGCCTTTTCTGATTTGTGCAAGCCATTTTTCTGGTTTTTCATGGCCACCTAGGGTTTCTGCAACTCGACCTGGGTTTTGACCAATTTTCTGAGCTCGAAAATTTCTTTTGATTACATATCCCTGGTGGGTTTTCTGCGATCTCAACTGGGTTGTTGTTATTTTTTTTTGGGTGTTTTGAAGTTCGTGCCTCAAAATTTGTGCCATTGGGTGTTGACAAAATTTTCTAGGTAGTCAAAAAAATTTATGGGTTTTCAGCATTCTTTTTTGGGTACTCTTCTGTTCTTTTGGTTTTTGTCATCAACGTGCTTTGAAATCTGTGCTAGGGTTTCATCTTTGTATTTGTGCGTTTTTTTGTTTTCGTTTTGCCTTCACCAGTTCGACCTCAGGGTACGTGATGGCATCTCTGTCGAACATAATGCTCGAAAGCAGCTAGAAGTTCAATGGGAAGAATTACAACTCCTGGAAGCAACGCATGATTACGATCTTCGAATATCGTTGCCTCGATCAGATCATTTTGGGGAACTCAGCTCGTCCCACTGTAGTCGGAAAGGACCAGGACAAATGGGATAAACGCAACCGGGAAGTCGTCATGCTCATCAACCTCTCAGTCACAGATGAGCAACTGAAATATACTGAGCAAATTTTTTCATTTTATTACACAGCTAAATTCACCCATTAGCGTTAATGAAAACACAATCCAACTGGAAGGAACCCTTTCCTCTGATCAACCCAGATCCCAGTGCGGGCAAGGTTGAGAGCATACTCGAAAGGGGATCATTAGCATAATTGAAACTGCTGGAAAGTGACTGAAAGAAAAGCAATCACTCAACCACTTATTCAGCAGGAGGACTGAAATGGAAAGTACATTACTGAAATAAAGATGCAACTCGACCACTTGTTCAACGGGAGTATGTTGACGGCTCAGCTGATCGGCAATATGATGAATAATGCAATACAGTAAGTAAATAGGCGGCAAGCCGGCCTCTTCCACTTGTTCAGCGGGTGATGCAAGAAGGGGAAACTTAAAGCTATAGACTGAAATGAGCCAGTCTCTTCCACAGCCGTGGGAATTACAAGAATCAGATCGGATTAGGAGAAATGTTGACAGTACTACTGTTCAACTTACAATATGTTAGAGAGCCTGCAAACACACTGCATTAGTGAAGTAATCCAAGCTGCATATGTATAATGAGTCTTCCACATGCCTAATATGACTTCAAGAACTCAATCCCAGCCCAAATGATGAACCCTCTAAGTCTGATATGATAGAACCAGCAACTGAAATACCCTAACCAGCAACTACAAGACCCACTAAAATGCTCATAACATGCTCAATACCCAGCCAAATGACTTGAAATCGGATGCAATAACTCCTAGACAAGTTGGCGCCCAAATTCCAAAGGCTAGACAACATCAAATGACTTCATATTAATTTGCACGGAAACCAATGCTCTCCAGAAATGTACGGCCCTCAAGGGGGCGCGAATTTGCCTTTAAAAAATCCACACCTGATAATAAAATCTAAAAAATCACTAGAGAGGGGTGCCCAAGGCTGCAAAACACAATGATCAAATACCCATAACCAGATAAAAATCATTCAAAGACATAGGACTGAAAATCCAGTTCAGCCACAGCCAATACAGCAACTGTAGAAAGACTGAAAATACAATAACTTAATTGCAAAATGCAAAACAACTCAATATGAAACTAATCTCAACTAGTTGCTATCTTTCAAGCAAGAAGTTAAGCCTACTAGGAGGTATGCATCCCTCGAAGCAATCCTGATACCATTCCGGCAGCATAACAATATTGTAAAACATAAGATGCCGAATGAAGACCCCAAACCTCCTTTTTATAACTTTTGAGGAGACTTCTAGAAGCTTCTAGAAAAGTGTGCCATTTCCTAGAGTCAACAGAATTCAAAATTCCTTGTTGACCACAAATCCTCCTCAAAGTTGGCGTCCTTTCTTTCATGGAGGAATTATTTAATAAAATGAAATAATTCTTTTTATTCCTAAGTTGGAGTCCAAAATACTTAGGAGAGAAACTTTTATAAACTTTGCCTTTTTTAATAAACCAACTTATCCCTCCATTTAGGTGTCCAACAAGCCTTAGTAGAAATATCTCGTTTAAAATACTATTTTCAACAAATATTGAATTTGCCAAAATAATCACCTTGCAAGCTGGAGACCGGATGAATATACTGCCCTGCCCGAGATAGCCACTAAATCGAACTTCAGAGACCTTGCTAAAAATAGCACTACCAAAAATAGAACTTACTAAAAATAGCATACTGCTAAAAATAGTAAGTTGTTCCAAACTCATTTTAACCACAATCCAAGCAGCCGTCGTACTTACTAAAAATAGCCGGTCCAGAAAAGTCCTCTAATTCAATTGCATGTCATGCTGTCGTGAAGCTCTCCGAAAACCCAGAAGGAATCCAGAATCCGAACTATAAAACTCCAACATGCAACCATCGTAAGTTACTAAAAATAGTAAGTCCGAAAAAGTTCTTTGATCCAGTTGCATGTCATACCACTGCGAAGCTCTCTAAAAACCCAGAAGGAATCCCGCGACCAAACTACAAAACTCCAACATGCAAACCCCTAAATCCTCAAGGAAAACCTCCAAGCAGTTGGGAATCCTAATTCTGCCTCTGACTAGCCTACGAGCATCAAGGAATAGGCTAGCAGTCACTGGAACGTGTAGTGCTAAAAATGGGGACATTACTGCAACTACCTCAGGTACCGTCTGGCAAACCTGCTCCAGAAATCTGGGATCATCTGAAGGCCCTTCATGAAACCTCTGACAAGAGTAGAGCGTTCTTTCTCAAGAACATGCTCTTTTCCATCATGATGGATGAGAAAATGTCCTTACAAAAACATCTCACAAAGATTAAGGACATTCGTGATCAGTTGGAGGCGATTGGTCGAACAATGGAGGAAGAAGACACGATCATCATTACTCTGAAGAGTCTTCCGCATTCGTATGAGCACTTCATCGAGATGCTGAATATCACCTCCACCAATGTTGATCTCAAATTTGAAGATCTTTGCACCAAGCTCTTGCAGCAGGATCGCTGGCGACAATAGTTTGGAAGCAGTTCCAGTTCCACCTCCACAGAGCAAGCGTTCTCTGCCAAATCTTCTGCTAAGAACAAAGGGAAGGCTCAATCTTCTCAACCGAAAGGCTCTAGTTCTTCTCAGGACAGCAAGAAGAAAAAGAACGTTCAGTGCAATTATTGCCATAAATATGGTCACATCAAGGCTGATTGTCGAATTCGGATGGCTTCTAAACAAAAGAAGCAGGGAGGGTCTCCACAAAAGGCTAATGTCGCGGAGCACACTGAGCAGAAAGAGTCTGCATTCTATGCATTTATGGCCAAGAGAACTGCAGATCCAGCCCAATCTTCTGCCTGGTATATTGATTCGGGGGCTTTTCGACATTTTACTCATCGTCGCGATTGGTTCACCAACTATGAACCATTCACTGATTCAGTGATCTTTGGAGGCGGCAAAGAGTACACCGTTGCCGGTAAGGGCAATGTTCAGATTGACTCTGGAGGAAAAAATTTACTCTTTCTTGATGTCTACTATGTTCCAGGCATGGAACATAATCTTCTCTCCATCAACCAGATCATGAAGCATTCTCCCCAGTTGGATGTTATTTTTAGTTCGTCCACTTGCAGCATTGTTGATAAGGCAACACGTACTACAATTGCCATGGGACTTGAGGATCATGGTCTATATAGACTTGTTGATTCCGGTGATTCTCAGGAACACGCTTTGGCAGCAAGGAGTACTTCTATCAACAAACTTTGGCATCAGTGTTATGGGCACTTGAACATGCACTATCTCTCTCAACTGTCTCAAGAGGGTTTGGTTGCTGGTCTACCTAAGATTCAAACTCAAAATCATGGAGTTTGTGGAGCCTATCAAGCTGGAAAGCAACATCGGACACCATTCTTGGATGGTGATTCTTAGCGAGCCTCCAAGGTACTTCAATTGGTTCACGCTGATGTATGTGGACCAATGAACACTCCATCTGTTACTGGGTCCAGGTACTTCTTACTATTTGTTGATGATTTCAGTCACAAAATGTGGGTGTACTTTTTGAAACATAAATCAGATGTGTTTAGTACATTTCAGCAATATAAGGCCTTGGTTGAGAAAGAATCAGGTTCTCACATTGTTACGCTAAGGTCAGATAATGGGGGGGAGTTTTGTTCAACTGACTTCTCTACTTTTTGTGCTCAACACGGCATCAAACGACAACTCACCACACCATACACCCCTCAGCAGAATGGTGTTGTTGAACGTCGGAATCGCACCATTACTGAAATGGCTCGTTCTATGCTGGAGTACTGAAATGTACCCAAGAAATACTGGGCTGAAGCAGTTTATACTGCAGTCTACCTCCTGAACCGGTCCCCTACTCAGGCCGTTAAGAAGATGACTCCAGAAGAAGCCTAGTCAAGACGTAAGCCTAAAGTGGGCCATCTGAAAGTCTTTGGTTCTACAGCTCATGTATGGATTCCAGACGCCAAGCGTGCCAAGTTGGACTCCAAGAGCCAGAAGCTTATGTTTACTGGTTATAGCGACAATCACAAGGCATACAGGTTGATTGATGTGGAGACAGATCATCTCATATTCAGTCGTGATGTTGTGATTGATGAGACTACTGGTCCATTTGTTCCTACTACCAGCCCTGAGGATCAGCCTATGCAGGTTCCTAATGATGGTGTTCGTCTTCCTCTTGGTTCCCCTGATGGGAGGGCTTCAGAGCATTTTGACTCTGAAGATGAGGAGTCTACCGGTCATGATATAGCACCACCTGATCTTCCTCAAGATTCACATCCAGATGACTTTGTTCCCACAATCCCAGCAGATTTTGTTTCTCCTACTTTAGATGTTGGTACTTCTACTCGTCGGCCTAAGTGGTGGTTCAAGACTATCGGAGATCTTCATAATGATGAACTCATTGAGGGTAGATCAGCTCGCAGCAAGAGCAAGCAGCCAAACACAGTCAATTTTGCTCTCTTATGGCCAACCTACACAACATCTATGAGCCTCAGACATATTCAGAGGCTAAAGGAATTCCAGAGTGGAAAAAGGCTATGCAGACAAAATACCATAGTCTTTTGAAGAATCACACTTGGGTTCTCTCTGATCTTCCTCCGAGGAAGAATTACATCAATTGCAAATGGGTTTATAAGGTCAAGTATCATGCTGATGGCACTTTGGATAAATACAAGGCCAGATTAGTCGCTCGAGGTTTCACACAGCGGGAGGGCATTGATTACGAAGAGACTTTTGCTCCTACTGCAAAGATGAGCAGAATTCGTCTTCTTCTCGCTATTGCAGCCAAATTCGGATGGACAGTTCATCAGATGGATGTTAAGAGTGCCTTCCTCAATGGTGATTTGCAGGAAGAAGTCTACATGACGCAACCTCCTGGTTTCAAGGTTGCTAGAAAAGAACATCAGGTTTGTAGGCTCGTGAAAGCACTCTATGGACTGAAACAGGCTCCCCGTGCATGGTACATCAAGATTGATCAGTACTTGGTTGATAATGGTTTTCAGCGCAGCCCTTCTGACAATAATTTGTATGTCAAACACTCTGGTGATGATACTCTCTTTCTTGTTGTCTATGTTGATGACTTGATCATTACTGGCGGTTCAGCACATTTGATTGCAGCAATCAAACACGATTTGTGTCAGGCTTTTGACATGACAGATTTGGGGCTTCTCCATTATTGTTTGGGTATTGAGGTTTGGCAGACTGCTGATGGTATCTTTATCTCTCAGTCTAAATACGCTTGGAGTCTGCTTGACAAATTTCGGATGCAAGATTGCAAACCTGCCTCCACACCTATGGAGAAGGGGCTGAAGTTATCAGCCAACTCTGATTCACCTCCGATCAATGAAACGACCTTCAGGCAACTAGTGGGCAGTCTCATCTACCTCACTCCCACTAGACCTGACATCAGTTTTGCCGTGAGCTACATTTCTCGCTTCATGACAGCTCCAAAAGTTGATCATTGGCTTGCAGCGAAACGCGTGCTGAGATATGTTAAGGGCACTTCAGATTATGGCATTTTGTATGGCAGATGCAAGGATCCAAAGCTGATTGGTTATACAGATTCAGATTGGGCAGGTTCAGTGGATGACCGAAAATCTACTTCTGGATATGTATTCAGTTTGGGTACCAGTGCTGTAACATGGACCAGCAAGAAGCAACAGGCAGTGGCTCTTTCCTCGACTGAAGCAGAATATCGAGGAACAGTTAAAGCAGCATGTGAGGCAGTTTGGCTCCGCAGGATGCTTTCTGACACGCACATGTCACAAGCAGGTCCTTCTCCCTTGTACACTGACAATCAAGGGGTGCTGAAACTGGCCAAAAATCCAATCTTCCATGAACATACCAAGCATGTCGAGCTTCATTGTCACTACATCCGCAAGCTGGTAGAAGACGGATCAGTTCAGCTGCAGTATGTTCCAACAGCGGATCAGACTGCCGATATTCTCACCAAGTCTCTGAGCCCGGATAAGTTTGTCAAATTCAAGGGGCAACTTGGTGTTTTTGACCGATTGACCATTAAGGGAGGGTGTTAGAATGTTATATTCTCGATATTTAATGGTCAATCCATATATAGTGTTTCTACTGTTGCTACAGTAGTCGGCTGTTAGACATTTAATGTCTATAGTTGTATTTTCCTTTTATATATTATGTAACTTATTTTTCATGTTAATGTATGAAAGCTTTTACCATTTTAATGGCAACTATTTGTGAATATGCCTATAGTAATAGAGGATAGTTGCAGTTGTTCCTCATCATTAAATTCAGAAATATTGCTTGGTTCAACATTCCACCAACTGTTTGATGAAATGTCTATGAGGTAAAGGTTGAAAATTTTTCAAGTTTGTTAAAAAAAAACTGGTAGGGACATTATAGTACCACCCTCAGCTAACAATTAGTAAACAAAACAAGTCCTATATACAAGTATAACAACTATAACAAAATATGCAGATTAGAGACACCTTTTTTTGTGTAGTCACCTTGGTCATGGACTGTTTGTTTCTTGCTTGCACATAATCATGGAAGAAGATGCTAGTAGCAGTGGGAAGACTGTCCTTGGTTTGGACCTTGCTTTGAGTATTGTCTGCTCTTCAACTCTTGGTCATAGTGCATCATAGTTATATTATTTTGGCTTCAACATTTGTATTTCACAATCATCTTCAAAGAGATATGTTATTAAACATATTACTGGAAAAAATTGACGTGAGGAAGATATGCTATTACTGGAAACTTGACGTGAGGGGGATGTTGTATAGTGACACCCTTCTATATTGTGTCCCCAAGTCAATAGTGGGAGAGACACTAGCATGTGAGCAAACATTCTATCTTGTATCCACAAAACAAGTTTCATGGGATGTTAGTGTGTAAACATTGACTTGTGGTCCATAAGCTTGAATTTATGGAGCCATGACTTTGGACTGGTGGCATCCTTGGAAACATGTCAAATTTGTATGATCCAAAGAGTGGCTGACATGTATTCTTGGAAAATGTCTCAACTATAGTATTCTCCTTACGCTGGCAATGTGTAATATAAACTAGGGTTTACCAACTAGATGTGTATTAAATAAATTGAATATTCCAAGATCATTGAATCAAGGAGAATCATGTTAATTCTATGCAGTGCAATTATTTAGGTAGTTAGAGCCTTATCCAAATGTTTACACACAGCTTACAAAAGTCGATGTAAGTTAAACTTCCACAAAATGTAATGGCTATTAGTATGTGTTATTTAAGAGATGTAAAACTTTGTAATATGTTGCTGCTCATATACATTTTCAACACTCAAACCTTTAATAAAAGCCCTGCTAAATTTAACTACAGAACAATCTCACATTGGTGACTCAGTACAAGTGCATTACAGAAATGTGGAAAATATCCAGGCTATAGTCTACCAACATATATAATGCAGAGACATATGGGAATGTATAAACTATTGATTATGTACAAAAGCAAATGCGTTTTCCATCTTGACATTTTCTGAATTAAGGAAATGTTTGAAAAAAATGAAATAGGCTTACATGTGGCTTCACATAGGTTCCAACAAGGTACATAAACCTATAAGACTTGTTGAAGAAGTCTTTACATTCTTCCACTTTCCCTAACAGAAGCAAATAAAAAGACCAGTCAGTTGATAATTGATCAGTATTCCAAGGCCACGTCCTGTTCTAGCAAAGGCGATAAATGGTATTTTACCTTTTTTGCCCAACGTATAAATCCTGACAATGTCTCCTCCACTGCAGAAAGCCCTGTCACCGGCACCCTGAAAAAATGTGCTCCATTATGTCAATTCTCATCCTTTAAAAATAACAAAAGCAATGGCATTTGTTGCTCAAAGGTTATCCTGATGATGGATCCAGTGACATGATCCTACACATGGATTGAAATAAGTCTTCATTTTACAGAATTTTTTTTGTAGAATATAATAAGTTGTTTAAAGGTCATTGTGTAATTGTACAGGACACTCCTTAGAGGATGACCCGTGTTCAAATCTTTCTTCCTCGTTGCAATGAGAAGGCCCAAGACTCTTTAGAGCATGACCCATGCTCAAATCTCCGTCCCTTATTGCAATGATGAGGCCCATAACTCTAAGGAACATCTAGAATTTCCGTGAACAGGCTTCAGGTTGGCAATAGAGTGTCGAAGGTGGCAAACTTGTAGTTTAAAGAATTTTATTCATTAAAGCGAATCCAAGGTGTAAAGGATATGACACAAGTTAATGCAGTCTAAAGATGACCCCCACATAGCATTAGAGACAGCCCATAGCCTCGCCTGAGATTTACTGACTAAAAAGCACAAATTATAACTTACTGCTTACTTTGAGCACAACGAGACCTACATCCGGATGATCTTCCCATGCTTGATAGAGTTTGTGAAGTTGAGAAACCTGTGAAAAGAAGCGCTGGCGTTCAAATAAATCTAAAACAAAGCGAATGAATCAGAATACATAAGCGTGAACGAAAATTTATTCACATTACCATGGAACTTGTGAAGGCATTGAGAGAATTAGGCCTGTTGAGAATGGCCTTGCGTGTGAAACCAATGCCCTCCACCAACACTTCTTTCTCGTTAACTGATTTCTGAGCTACAGAGGAAAGGGCTCTGCCTTTCAATGCACAAGAAGCAGTTTCAAGCCCGAGCTTTCTGAATCTTAGCATTTCAGCAACCTGCTGCACGGCTTTGACTGCTTCGAAATTTTACCCTAACTGCCTCTTTCCCAGGTGTCTATATGTTTTTTGCCCGATCGCCAAAACCTTGGGAGAGGTTTTCTAGTATATTGGGTATAAGTCTCAAGAACAATATCGGCCGTGAGTGTTTTGTTCAAATGTGTAATGATTGAGTGTAACTTTAAGCATGGTTTAGTGATTTGTACAAATGGGTTATGTTGAGTGCAACTCCTTTAACAGTATTTGAAGGAAAATACTATAGCTAAAGGGATTTAGAGGTTTTTTTTTACCCAAGAAAATTGAAACTTTAAGTCAATTAGTGCAAAATAAAAGAAAGAGATCGTGTGGTCTAAAAATTTTCATGTATTAACAAACATAATTCAAGAGATATTTGAGGGTTGCAAAAGGACAAAGAATAAGAAAAGAAGATATCAGTTTCTAGAAAATGCATGGTTTGGTGAGGATTGTAAAGTTATTAGGAGAGCTATCAAGGATCTAGGTAAAGAGAAGGAGAACACAATATTATACAAACAAATTGTAAAGTAAAAAAATGGTATCCATGAATACCAGGAGTGAAGAGTTGATATATCTAGAGAAGAATAACCCAAAGCGTTTTTTGGAGGGAACTTCAATCAAGAAAAGAGAAAACAAAGAATAACATAATAACCACTCAATGGTTTGAGTATGCAAAAAAAATGTATGAGAAAGAATCAAAGATTGAAGTACTCCCCAAGGTCAATGATAATGAAAGTTTTCACTTTACAAGAGGTTAAGGAAGGTATCAAGAAATTAGGTGAGGGAAAGGCTAAGAACATAGTTGATCTTTAGATTGAATTTATACAATGGGAGATGAAAATCCTCGCTCCTCACATTATGAAAAAATTCAACAACATCATCCAACATGGGTTTCCAAGATATTGGGCTACCTATCTAACAATACCCCCCTTAAAAAGTGGGGATGTTAACAATCCTTCCAACTATTGGACCAACACAATCAATCATTGTTTGCACAACTATTTGGCAACAATGTTGAGCACAAAATTAGTACATGAGCATTAAAAAAGAGAGAGAAAGCAAAAGGGCAAGCAGGTTTCAAACAAAAGCACTCAACAATTGATCATATCTAATCACTTTGTCATATCATTGAAAAAATATGACATGAGAAAGAGTAAGCTTATTATTATTATTTCAATTTCAAGAAGGTTTTTGACATGGTTCATAGACATAAGTTAGGTGTAGAATGAAGGATATTGGCATTGAAGTGCAATTTTGAGTGGTTGTCTATAGACTATAAAATGAGGATTAGGTAAACATTAGAACTCATGCAAGTGCTTCAGAAAGTTTTAGGAGTGACATTGGATTTAAACAAGGTTACCCATTATCTCCTACTCTCTTTGGCCTTTATATCAATAAACTTGAAGAATTGTTGAATCTAACGTGATGGTGTTCTTTTAAGAGAATATGTATTCAAGATTCTCATGTATGTCGATGCTATAATTTTGATTGCTAGGTCTATACAAGGATTGCAAGAGCATTTTTCTACCCTTGAGAACTTTTACAAAAATGTCAGTATGCAATTTAATAATAACAAGACCAAGATCGTGATCTTCTCTAATAAAATAGAAAAGAACTAGCTAGAATTTTATTTTGAAGGAATTGTCCCAAAGGAAGTAAAAAAGTATAAATACCCTGGGATTGACTTCAACAACAAGCTTAGTTGGGAAACTTACATAAGGAAAAGAACTTTTGGAGGTTGGAAAATGCTTTCTACTCTTCAAAATAGATGTAGAGAGAAAAATTTATGGGATTAGAAAATTATTTAAAATTTAAATGGGCTATTGGTAATTTTTGTGGTGGTTTATGGATGTGAACTTTGGGCCAGCAATACTTTTGACAATAAATGCATGTAAATAGAGAGAATTCAAAAACGAGTGATCACAAGCAAAATCAAGTTAAAAGCATTGGTCCCCTATGAGATTCGTATAGCTAAAACAAGTGCTATTCTTTTTGAATCCTCACTATGATGTGGCTTTAAAGATATCTAGAAAAAAATGAGCAAATGGAAGCAAATCAACAACCCAATGTTGCCTTTAAAGATGTCTTGAATGAAAGAAATAAGTCATGGATGAAGCAAAATTGCATATGGATGAATAAGTGGCACATTCACTTGAATAATTTCCCTCACAATGGTAAATAAATAAAGGCTTTTGTTGTAGATAAGTTTCACAAGGCCATGTGGGAAAATATGTTATGGGAGAAAAAAAATATTACCTTAAAGAATTTAACCCCATCTTAAACCATCAACATAAGGCCTATTTAGAGGCCACTATCCCATAGGGGTAAAATAATCTCATTGCCCAATTGAGGACTAACTCGCATCATCTTCAATATAAAAAAAGGTGGGTGGAAAATGCTAAAAAAGGTTTGGGAAGAGAGGGTATGTCTCTTTTGCGTAGTGGGGATAGTGAAAAAAGAAAAATAATTTATTCTAGACTGCAATGTGTACAAAGACATCTAGATCAAGTACATAAGTAATTTAACAACAATGTATTTTTAAAATTTATTTAGTGAGCAGAAGTTGAGAGAATGAGAGAATTCATTATCAAATTGAATAGAAAAATATCAACACTTCACATATTAAAGTAACATGGTTTTTTGTCCCATAGGCCAGCTTGGTCTCATGGACATTAAAATCCTTATATTCTATATTATATTTATAAATTAAGATAGGTTATTTGGCTAAAAATTGCCATTAATTGAAGGATAAGTGATTCGGGTCTCTGATATTATGAATGAAATGGCTCCCAAGGAAGGACAATTTTTAAGGATCCTTAAGAAGCCAATATGAATTGAAGGCTTCAATTTGGTGGAGATCTAAAAAATTGAAGGATTGGGTTTTCATATTAGGAAAGTAGAACTAGAAGACTTAAACTTGATGCTTCATCTAAAGAGCATGTTGAAATTTTCTCTTGTGTTAGTTGTAACTCTTTTTAAAGAAATGAACCAAATTTGATTTAAAATGGGAGGGAATAGAAAGATTGCTAACTAAAAATGACGTCAAAATTAATCTTTTGGATACACATCTCAAGAATAAAATGGAGGACTTAAAATACAAGGGGATATTGGGTAAGTTGTGGACGTTTTGGCTTGCTAGAGATCCTTTGGAAAATTGGATAAAAGATAAATAGGATGAGATTTGAAGATTATTTTTCTACCTCAATATTTTTTAATGGTATTTTCACAAATAAGACAACAAGGATTTTTATTTTCCAAGGTGGTCCTTCGTTGTTACATGGATCTAGTCTTCCAATTTAGTTGAGATAGCATAACCTTCCTACAAAATAATGTAATTTATAATTTTGAAAAAGACAAGAGATGCAATTAGCTATTTATAGATTATAATATCTCTCATGGGGTCTCTAGTTTTTATGCAAAAATATGTGTAAGTGTTGATATCTCCTAGAGTTTTCCTAATTTCCTTTTGTTAGATTAAAAAATGGTTGTTGGAGGAAACACAATCAATTGGAAGAACCATAACTCCATAGTTTCAAGTGTCATAAGTATGGTCATATTCAAATATTTTGAAAATTTAAGAAGAATGTTGTTAAACTTGTGTTGAATGTGTGTCTCTTGGATAAGCCTAAGAATTCATGCACTTATAATCATCCTTAACTAGAAAGTACATTGATATTGGTTTCTTCTTCTCTTTTGGGTAAAGGTCTTATTTCAAATGTGAGTGGCATCATGGAGATTGGATCTATGCTAGAGAAAGAAAAAGTATTGGAAGATCTTAATAGATGGGATCTAGCTTTTGAGAAATATTTGGATAACCATGAAAGGGAAATGATGGTGAGAGACACTAAAAATGTTTCTATTAAAAAGGATCTATAGTTGGGTTCATTAAATTAGGCTTTCAATTCCCTATATATTAATGTGGCATGCACCCTTTTTCTATAATATATATTTGTAGTCCAAAATTCCCATTACCTAACTCAAGCATCTCCCAAGATCAAACATTATGGATGGGTTCTTCCCTTCATTCCTCATACATCTATCCAAGATCCTCAAATTTCCTAAGTATGAACACATGGTCACTTTTCTAAGTTTGTGTAAGTCGTCAGCATTGTGAAGTTTCCCTTCTTGGTATGACCTTCCTCCAAAGTTTTATTTCTCTTTTATCTCTATTATAGCTCTATCAAAGTATCAAGATTCCCTATATATTCATGACCTCTACTTGTTCCCCACCTTTTCATCCTCTTTAATCAAGGATTTAGAGTTTCCCATACCACCTTACCTCTCTACCAAAACCCCACTCCTTCACAAACCTTTATAGAGAATTTGAACTTCCCCACATTCGCATGCCTCACCTTCCAACCGTGACACTCAAACTTTGACTTTCCTACCCCTTTTCACTATTTACCTCCACCTACCTCCCTATACATCTAAAGTGTTGTTAATGCTCAAAGTAACAATTTTTCCTCCAAAAACATATGTAATAAGGAGGAAATTGATCCATGTATACCTCAAAAAATGCACATAAAGAAGATTAATTTGGCTACCATTAATGTGGTAGTTTCAATTTCAAACCTAAAGGGTCTTCTTATCGTACTTGTTGAGGATAATTTAAAGTCATAGGGGACGCTCCTCCACACCTCCCAAGCCCATTTTCATATAAGAGTACACATTTTTTGGCTCAATACAAATGGAATTAGTTCTCATAGGTATGGGAAGCCATTTTTGTGGACCATGCCCAAGAGGAAGACCACTGTGTAGTTTTTTACACTCTTCTTGAGTGTTTAAAATTAAAAAGATGAGTGTTTAAAATTAAAAAGATGAGATCAAGAGATCATCTTTTAATAAAAACCAACATAAACCCTAACCAAAAATCACCATGAGCACTCAATGTTCAAGTTTTCATATATAAGGATGAAAACTATAGATATATTAAGGCCGAGGGACAAAAACACCATAGATCTCACATTAGAGGATGAAATCCCTTTGAAAAAAGGTGTGATCTCACACAAAGGTTATGTTTGAGCTTTAATAGTGGCTGAAATAAATAATATTGATTTTGCATGAAACTTATAATTGTTATAAATGTAAACATTTATTTTTCCATTCACCATAGTTGTCATAGTATAATATTGTAACACTCTTCCTTGGCATATTTTTTGGAGTTTCTCTCTTGAATAAAGGACACTTTTGTGCTCATTGTAAAGGGTTATTCCATAGTTTCTCTTGAAAACACTATAGTTTTATGCACTCTACAACTGTAAACAAGCTTATGCCTTTGTATTGATAAAATTTGTCAATTTCACCTCTTCTCTCCTTTAAATATGTTGTGTACATCTCTCTTACCTTCATGTATTAATGTTTTTTTTACCATTTTCTATGTGTATATGCTAATTCAACCACATTTACAAGTGTTGGTTTAGAATCTTTCTTTCCTTCTAGTACCTTTTCAAACCCTAACCTCCATATGTACCCCTAGAAATTGGTACTAGAAATTGGTATAATAAATAGCTGTGTAACTCCTAACTATTTTCATTGATGCATTGTGTTGTTCTAAGAAGGAAGAAATATCTCTAATCTCAACTATAATATCCCACACCTTGCGGTTATTTCTATTGTTTCATTGGAATGTTGAGCTTATGTTCAGTAGGGTTTTCATGTGAAAACAACTATATTTTAACCTATAATGGCTACTATAGTAGAATTATATAAAGAATTCGAGACTATTTGACATAAATAGAATTGTAGTTTGTCTTTTTTCTCGGTCATTGTTATTTATATAAATAAAATGAGGAACTTCTATTTTTGCTCAAATTGGGTAGAGTATATTAGGGTTTGTTATTTTAAGTTTAGATAATGAAGTTTGAAGCATAGAAATGAGTTGTTAGAGCACGCTATGTAGACATTTAATATAATCTAGGGTTTTATAAAATTTTGGTTAAATATTTAAGTTCAAAGTTTAAATAGCCTTGAAATATATTGCATTAGATTTTATTGAGGACATTACAGTGGTATCAAAGCTATTTTTTGCTAGCCTATGAACTATGTGATTCCTAAAATTACTAATATCTAATGTAACAAGCTCTTAAATAGTATATAGTAACCAAAATAAAGGTGATGAAAGACCTCTCCAACCCACTTTATTACAATCAGAAAAAGATAATCCTATGCTAGAAGCTCCAAGTTTAATGAAGAAAGATATTATTGCTTGTTATACTAAATATTAAAAAATTCTACCAAAGATCCAAGAAGCTAAATCTAGATTTAAGAACCAAAAAGATTATATAAAGATTCAAAAGAAAAATCTAGTTCTAGTGAAGCATCACATATAGGATATTTTTATAATTTTTGAAGACTACCAAGGTAAATTAAAATATCTCAAAGTTACACTAACTACATAAGGAGTTTGGGAAAGGAATAAGAAAGGTCAAAATTGAAAGAGCTTTCCAAGAAGGAGAATATTAGGCATTAGGAAGAGAAATGGTTCTCCTAAACAACAGAACAATTAAAACCCACACCTCAAAAATTTATCAAATGCTCTACAATATTAGAGCTATCGATGTCTAGGAAAACATTATTATAAGACAAATCCTTCCATCCATGGACAGAATGAGGGCTCTCATACTACAAAAAAAGAAGATAGCAACATAAATGAGCTTAAAAGACAAAAAAACATACTTCTCATGTAAATATTATTGGGAAACAAGTCACAAATACTAGAGCATAAAAGAGGTAAAATAGGATGAAGATCAAAGAAATATGATGAAGGTCT
The DNA here is from genome assembly GCA_007115665.2 of Sequoiadendron giganteum. Lineage (NCBI taxonomy): Eukaryota > Viridiplantae > Streptophyta > Pinopsida > Cupressales > Cupressaceae > Sequoiadendron > Sequoiadendron giganteum. Next base: position 37,351,079 of record CM021100.1, on the reverse strand, counting down.
AAGAAAGAAGATGGTGGATACCTTTGATCTACTATCTAAACAAAGAGATATTTATTTAACGAAGTGTGAATTCTAGAAAAATAGTGATGAATTAAAGAAATAAATTGTAGTATTATAAATAGAAGAAGATGAACCAAATCCAAAGCTTCTAGAAATAGGGAAGGAACTTATTAGTAAGCAAGAATAAAAATATTCTATCATAAAAGTTGAAGGTGAAGGGTTATTGATAGAAAAAGGTATGGTAGCAACTTCTAACAAATAAAATTTCTATATTAATGAAGTCAAGGAGAAATACACATCACAAATTGAATGCAAAATTTTCATAGTTAATAATATTTTGAAGTTTGAACCCCCACACTATGAAATAGAATTTTAGAATCACCATATTAATAGGAATGTAAACAAAATAAAATGTTTTTAGTTCTAACATTGAAATTCTTAATCACAAGGATAGTTGTACTAAATTAAATTTCTTAGCTAAAGAAGGCTATCAAGCTACCCTTCTTATTTCAACTCAAATAAGAGCACAAATTTATTTTAGTCATTTCATTATTGCTATCATGGAAGATATTTTAATAAGGTGGAAAGAATGAAAGGTACAACTCATGACGAAGGGAAAAAATATCCTTTGGTTCAAATCCAAAAGTATGGATGCATAAGGATTTGGAACTTGTAATGCCAAAAATCACATCCTATGCAATTTCACATTCCATAACCTCCCCTTTGGCCTAATCAAATCCAATAATGCAATTCCCCTTTTTCCTAACCTTCAATTCATCCCTAACCCCCTTATTTTTTGTTGTTTAAATGAACTTTTGTTGTAGATTCTAGCGCGACTTGCAAACATCTACACGTCATGTAAATCTCTCAAAAAGATTCTTAATTGCATAGTCATTGGGATATTATAAAATTCCTACCTACTTGCGAAGTGTAAAACTTTTGTGGCTTGCATACGTGTCAAAAATGTCCATTTGCATGCCTTTTATCCATTCTAACCTCTCCTTCTTCCATTCTATTCACTTTATCATTCATTCTATTTGATCTCTCATTCACTCTAGATCATTCTTCCACTCTTTTCACTCTCGTTTTCTCAACCTATCAATCTTTTTTGCTCTCTACACCAGCACTTTGAATCTCTTGGCATGTCTCAAGTGTTGCATACTCTCCTTTTGGCATCACTAGCTAGCTAAAGGGAGGGTAACTACATCCTTCATTTCTATTACATTATCAAGTAGCATTTTATAATTTAAACTTGTCTATTTAATTTATTGTTCATTATATTTTCTATCTCTCTACCTAGCTATCCATGGAGGTGGGAACACCTATGCGGGGTTTGACTAAGGAAATCCCCTAAAACAACCCCAATATTTTTCATGTTTCCATGTGTGAAAGTTGTCAAGTTGGAGAATTGTGGGAAGCTTCATTGTGTGGACCTCTTGTGAGTTCTTCTGTTATTTTCATCTTGTCATTTCATTTCATTTTGTTTAATTTATGCATGTTATTTCCTTTTTTTCTATACCTATTATTCTATTAGTTTAACACACCTTTCCATATTTTAGTTGAATAGATAGTTGGCTCATTGTCATCTTTGTTAGCAAATTTTGTTTTCTATTTGTACGAGAATACAATGTGTCATGGGGACATCTGTGTGTCACTCTATCATCCTTGGCCAAGAAATTTTCAATTTTCTCCCAAGACCTCAAAATCCTGCTCTTTTGGTCCCTAAAACTCCCATCCCTTAATTCATCATAAAACATTAAATATAATAAAAACTCCTTAGTCATTTCATCCTTGTCACCTGAGATTTTTGTCCTTGAGGTAGTCGAGGAACACTTTCCCTTAGAGGAGGTGGGAGGGTGTCAAATTTCCTCTACATTTTGGTGAAACCGACATGAACATGTCCTTACCTTTATATTTTGTTGAAATATTTCTTCTCTCTTGTTTGGAAATTTGTTGGATCAAGTGTTGTGACACTTTTATGAGTTTCACAACCTAGTCCACTAATTTTGGGCACTCATAAAAGTGAAACTCATGAAAAAGTAACTAATTTTATTGCTTGATACCAATCCTTATTCTCCCAAATCTCCTACACCCTACCAAATTTTGATGTACAATGTGTGTTCATCGAAAATTTGTTGTCGACATTGAGAAAGTCCTCCTGATAAAGTACCCTTCCTCTACCCATTTGTGTGTCACATTAAGAGAATACCAACAGATAGTGATGTAGTACAAGGATTCCTCCCCATCCTCCTATCTTGATAATCAGTTAGTCATGTCAATTTTTGGGGAATCAACAAAGAATAAAGTCGTAGTGAACATGGTATCTATTCCTATTCAAAAGAACTTTGTAGGACGTAATAGAATATTCATGAAATTATCTGATTCCTACACTAATATTCTTAAAAAATGATTAAAATATGGTTTGATCTCCCTCCCAAAAATAAGACTGTTGTCTGAACCTTATCCTAACTAGTATGACACACAATGTTTTTTATCAATACTGTCAAGTCTCTTGCCACTATACCAAACATTGTGTACATATTAGACACATCATCCAAGACCACATAGATAGTAGTACCATTTGACTCGATGGTAAGAAACAAAATTCAAATAAATATGTAGCCAAGTCTAATAACTAGATGAAAATATACACAGATCATTTCCCTTCCCATTCTGCTAATATGATAACATCTTCTTCTTCATATGTTGATCCTAACCGTTCTAAGTACATGAACATGGTCTCGTTCACTTATATTCATCCTACGATTCATGTGGATAAGATACTCGACATGCCATTCACACCTCACAACTTGCCTATTGATGAGGAACCTTCTGCTCTATACATACCAACTCAAGTCAATAGTAATGTTGTGACCAGTGTTATGGTTGACCCTAGACTAGTCGAGTTAATGTCATTATGGAGAAGACCCTCTTTATTAATAATTTCCATAAAGATAAGTATGATGGGTCAAAGTCCACACTCTGTACTCATGATGGTCTTTTTTTCTAACCTATTGGCTCTATCTCTTTGTCAGTCCTTGTTGGACCTAAATCTCTTGAAGACCCATTTGTTGTGATACCTGAATTTGACTTGTTTAGGGTTATACTAGGCATTCCATGGCTAGTCTCCATGGGTGCAGTCACTTTAGTTGTCCATAAGTGTGAAATTTCCCCATGATGGCACTATGCATACTATTCAAGACATTGGATATAAACCACTTGTGTTAATAGGATGGAATTCAATGATTGGGTATTTAAAAAGTAGATATTGGTTAGGCTTGATTGTTGGTATGAGGTCTACAATAGATGACACCCAAATTCAAATTCTCATTGATTTGGATCTAGTTTGATTCATACAAAATAGAAAGTAAAAATAACTTTCTTAGATCCTTTGGACATAATGGTGAGACCAAACATACTCCACCATTAACCCAAATAAAAAAGAAAAATAATACATCTCTTGAAATCCTAGATCCTTAATGATGGAGATGGTCTACTCCTTGATCAAAAAATGTTTTAATATTGTAGGATTTACATAAATGACTATGTAGTGATTATAATAAAAACAACTAGACACACACAATCAATATGCATACGACAATCATGTTAGTGTAGATAAGGAAATTATCAAACTATTTAACTTTTAGTATATCTAGTAGATTCCTATTCACACTTGTTAAATCCATATTTAGGGACTTTTTAATTTTTATCTCACTTCAAAATATTGAGACACATGTTCTCACCTTTTGAGATACCCAATTCATCTATATATTATACCTTTAACACACTTTTCCTATGCAAATGACACATCATGGACACATGTCCTATACACATGATAGAGATTAAATTTTACAACCACATTCTCATCGCACCTCTTTTATATATAATCAAGGGGTTATCATGTAATTATAAGATTTCTCAAATATAGTACATATTGTATGAATTATCCTTATATTTTGGCATTATAAAAAATATTTTGTAGAAGGCATATCCTTGTTTTGTAGGATATATTAGGCTGTGAGGGTCAAATATTTGACTCCAACATAGTATCGGAGCATTCAATATACAAGAACTTTTACAAATAAAGGATTTTTTAGCTAAAAAATTTCATATCATGTGTTCTAGAGGCAAGCAAAGTCCACCATTATGATTAGAAGCTTTGAGAACCCTAATATCGACTATCAAATCATTGTTTTTTAAGCACATGATACAAATCTATCGTGCAAAATTTTGGTCATATGATTGTACAAATTCATATGTGCAAGGTATATTTTATTTTGTGCTATTTTTTCAAATAATTTTTTTTGCAAAAACTATAAATAAAAAATATTTTCTTAAGTGCATCAAAAGTTTGAAATTAAAAATAAAGGGGTTTTAAAAAGAGGGTGTACTCATCTGTACCTACATAAGTACTATGTAGGTACATGCCACATCACCCTTTTCATAAATTTTTGGTGGTTCTACCAAAGCTCGATAAATTTTTAACTTTAGATAATGATAAACATGGTTTAGATACAATGAAGGAGAGTGCTTATAAGAGAAAACCCTAAATAATAAAGGGATTAGATTATGACAAGTTTTGTCATCAAATTTGATGAGAAAAAATGATCTAATAATAGCTCACTCTAGTTAAAAGAAAAAATCACTCCTAAGTGTAGCTTAAGTGCATGAAATGAATTAGCTTAATAATTAATTGAAAATTAATTAATTATCAACTAATGAATGATTACTCTAACACCCCCCTTAAGTGAAAACTTAGGGAGTAGCTAAAAACCCTAAAAATATAATGTGTAAAATAAAATAATGCATGGTGGGTCTTTACAAACAAGGTTTGATGAGGTACCCATGTACAAACAATCTAATATTTCACAATTGGAGAAAATGAGAAAACTTCATGGGAAAAAATCCTCTCTGAAAGAGAGAAAGGTGAATGAAGGGCTGAAAGAGCCTCCAAAATAATATGAACATGAAGAACATATTTGAAGCATGAAGAATCCATAGAAAAATATCGAATGATGATTGTTATAGTGTTGAAATGAAGAACCTCCTCTGAAATAGATGATCAGGATCAAGAAGACAAGAATTTGCATGAGTGCCCCCAATGAAACTACTCGAATTAGATGAAAAAAATAGGAAATTTTTTGGAGTCGAAGATACAAAAGATACATGTATCTAAATGAGTGACCCCAACAACACTACTCAACATACAATATGCAATTCAAAAATACAGGTATCAATAGTTTGAAGAATACTGATCAAGTGAAAATAGGTCACCTCTAGAAACAAGAATACAATATTGTCCATATGGTAATTTCTCCATCTTATTGAGATGCATTGGTACCCAACTATTGCATCTGCCTAGTACATAGGAACAAGAACTAGATACATAGATCAATCTAACATGAAACCAATGAAACATTAGCACCAACAGTAGAAACCCCCCATAATACAGAAAAGGGAGAGCCATGACATGTCCACTAAAATTGTGTGTTGCCAAGAAGTACATACAAGAGAATAAAAAACATCTAAATGTGCATAAAAGAGTATCTCCAAGTAAAAAGGGTGTGCAAACTAGGCACGCACACATGAGGCAAGAATATCTAGGAATTGATGTTGTCATGGAAGGGAAACTCACTTTAAAAGGGTGTTATAGAAGAATAAAATGCCTACACTTCCATCTTGTGGAACTTTATAACATAGCGTGAGTACAAAAGGCACAACAGGATGTGTGAAATCCCCAAACAAATACACCAAAATGACACTTTATCTCAATGCATCTACAAGAGATAAATTGCATGAAAAATATGTTTGCAATTCCCTGATAGGAAAAAATGTTGGAAATACATATAAAATAGCCACAAACAAGTCATCCCACACAAATAGAAAGTTTTTAGGAGCCAAAACGTCCAAGTAATTTACCAAAATGTGAAAACACAAAAAACTCAATAAAATGTACTTGGAGAAAAATATGGAAAAGTGCATGGACAGTTGTCAAGAACTCTGAGATAATGTTCCAACACTGCTATAATTATGAAAAGGGAGAAACATGTCAAAAATTATGAGCTCGGGAGTGAAAATTACACCTTTGACTTTGATAGGTTGTAGAATACACTAGCAACAAAAAATGATAATTAGACATAATGATCTAATAATAGCTCACTCTAGTGAACAAAAAAAAACACTCCTAAGTTTAGCTTTAAGTGCATGAAATAAATTAGCTTAATAATTAATTAAATATTAATTAATGATTAGCTAATACATGTTTACTCTAACATAAGGCACACAATATTTTTCATGTATCTCATCTCAAGAAGCCATTGGGACATAATGTAATTCCCTCTTTCGAGTGGCTACTATTCAACGAGGAAGGGAAACTTATTTTGATTCTTGAGTCTATCATTGATATCAAGGAGTGTATTCTAAGGAGGAGGAATATCAAAGTGTACTTAGTAAAGTGGAAGAACTTGTTAGTGTCTCCTCATCTTCAGTGTCACCCTAATACATTCAGATTTGATATCTAATGCTTCATTGTGGTTTTTGTCAATTAAGCGAGAAAATTTAAATAAATTCTTATAATTTACTAGCAATCATTCATTCTTGTGAAATGGGTATACCAAAGAGGTGTGGAGGGTCAATTAGGAAAAAATTGGTCTATTTTTTGTATTTGTGAAGTAGATGAGACCAATTGGTGGGCAATTTAGCAAATAACATTGTTTGTGCAACAAAGGTCTCAATAGAGAAGTGATAGCTTTGAATCAACTATGTATCCACTTATAGGGATCCAAACATGATTAAAACAATATTTGAATCAGGAAGATAATCAAGATCCATTACCAATAGGCTCATATTATGCTTGCAATAGGGAGAGAGGGAGAGATAAGGATAGAAAGGGGGAGATATAGAGGGAGAAGAGCAAGAGAGAGAGAGATGAGTAATGAGACACTGATATAAATGAATATAGAGATAGAGATGGAGAGAAAGAGGGATATAGAGAAGGAGAGGGAGAGAGGAATAAATAGAGATGGAAGAGATAAATATATATATAGGGAGAGAATGAGAGAGGGAGAGAGAAAAATAAACATATAGATAGAAAGTGATATGTAGAGAGGTAGAGAGAGGAAGAAATATAGGGGTGGGGAGACATGGAGAGATAATGCGATAGAGATAGAGGGAGAACTGGAAGAATACATATGGAGAGATAGAGATAAAGAGATATAGAAATAGAGGTCTAAGAAGAGGGAAATGGAGAGAGAGAGAGAGAGGGAAGCATGTATAGAGATAGAGGGGGAGAGAAGAAGATAGAGGTATTGATGAACATAGAGTGAGAGAGGAAGAGGGAGAAATGGATAGAGAGACAAAGAGAGATGGAGGGAGAGCTAAAGATAGAAATATAAAGAGATAAAGAGGGAGAGATAGATAGGGAGAGATGGAGAGGAAGATATAGAGATATATAGATGGAGAGGGAGGAGAGATAGAGTGATATAGAGATAGACATATAATGAGATATAGGTAGAGGGGAGAGGGAGACAAAGATAAAGAGATAGACAAGCAAAGAGAAGTAAATATAAAAAAATAGAGATAAGGGTGATAGAGGGAGAGAGAAAGAGGGATAAATATATATGGGAAGAGAAAGAGAGAGACCAAGATATTTGGGAAGAGAAAGGGAGAGAGATAGAGATAGAGAGATAGATGAAAATAATAAAGAGAGAGAGAGAATAGATAGAAAGATAAAGATATAGGGAGGGAGAAATAGGGAGTGTTTGTGTGTGTATGTGAGTTAAAGATATAGAGATAGAGATAAGGAGGGGAAAATAGGGAGTGTGTGTGTGTGAATGAAAGGGAGATACAAAGATAGAGACTGAGAGGGATATATATATATAAATAGGGAGAGGGAGAGAGAGAGAGGTGAAGTGTAGATATATAAAGAGGGAGTGATAGGGAGATATAGAGAGAGATATAGTAGGAAATATAGAGGTGGAAGAGAGAGAAATGTAGGGAGAGGTAATGAGATAGAGATAGGGGAGATACTATCACATCTCGATTTTATTTCCGTATTTTAAAAATTTGAGGAAATTAAAATAATTGAAAAATAGAATTTAGCATTTTATTTAAGGAATTTGATAGAATGCAATAATGTGCAATAATGAAAATTGAAAATGAATTATGCAATTTCCTGATTTATGAAATTATTTCATGAGATTATCAGTTGAAGGTTACTGATAAGTGGACAAGTGTAAGAATGTGTGTGCAGGAAATAGGTTGAAGGATGAGAACTTGATTGAGGTAGGCACACTTAGTCAGATGAGCATGATAAGCAAGAATGGAATCTAGAATATCACACACCACAATAGAATGTGAAATCTGCATATGTTTGAAAAGTTGACAAATTGCATACTTGGTGTGAGAACTATAACTAATGGAAAGAACAAAATTGTTTGGTCTTGTCTCATTTTATCTATTTCAAAAATTATATTCAATGAAATTGAATAGGAAAATTTAATTTATCTTGTACGAAAAAGTGATTTCAATTATTCACTCTTTTGGATGAATTTAAAATGCGATTTGAATAGACAAGTGATTTCATCTATGTATGTAATCTCAAGGATAATGTGTGAATTTATTTGTAAAAGTATATATAATTACATACAAAGTTGTGAATGATTTTCTTTGAATTTAATATCACTCTTCGAAAGAAAGCAATAAAATATCTTGGGAAATTCAAAAGTTTGTAACTCCCACCAAATATAGATAGAGGTTGATTCCCTCATGTGGAGGAGTGAGCGGCCAACTAACATAATGAAGGCTGCAAAAATTGAGTTCCCATATCCTACCCAAAATAGCAAGGGATGATTTGAACTCTGAATGGGGAGAAAAAGCCAGTAAAAAGGAAAGAGGAAGAGGAGGAGGAAAAATTGACAAGTTGGAAGGAAAAAGAAAAGCGATTCTATAGAAGGGAAAAATCACCAGGCCAAAATGTTGGAGGCAATTCAAACTCATTTGTTCTATCCATGCATTATCAAAATGATCTCCTATCTTGTAAAATTTCTACACAATTTTGTGTGTTTTTTGGTGCATGTACAAATCTGGGGTTTCTTTTGTCTGGGAGATTGACTGTGTTGATTTACTATGAAACCCATGAGGGCCGAGCTATTGAAGCTTTGTAATTTCTTGTAATTGTTGATTGACCCTGTATTGAGGTCGAGTTTCACACCCACAATGTGCCATTTTATGTGCATGATGCTTATCCATTTTGGGTCATGGCCTATCAGCCAACCCAAATGTATTCTAGATAATTAGCTTGCATATATTCATCACCCTGTAGGCGACTAGTCGAAGGGCTATCCATTATCATTTTTTTTTAATTTAAAATGAATCTCATTGTTCTTTTAATTCTACCTATCTTAAGGATAGGGTGGTGAAGGTTGCCTGTTATTGTAGAGGTTGAGCGATGCTTTAACTGCTCTTAAATATGGGTCTCACCACCCATTGTAATGTGGTGGCGAGATCGAACAATGAATGATCGATGATAAGAACTCTTTGTGGAACCCAAACTAGCCTACTTAGAGTGTCGGCATTGGAATCAATTGTTGCATCGTATGGACGAGCATATGCATATATATATTGACATATATATATACATGTATATGCATATGAATGTAACACATAAGCATTGTCTCTTTTATGATTGTTGTTGAATACTCTATTATATTTGAGTCGAAAGTATCGACTATTTTTTTTATTTTATTCATGTATTTTTGGGGTGTCACACACCATAAAGGGTTAAACCCGTGGCTTGAAAGATTTTGTCCAAAGTAAATCAATCCCAAAGATATACGATATTGTGTTATCAAGGGATGATAACATGCGTATCGTATCCTCTGGAAGAAATGGTTTTGATGGGAAAAGTTTTACATTTGATTTTAGTGAATACTTTGAATGAAGAAAAACAAGTATAAAACACATAGTTTTGTAATAGAACGATTGCTCTTTACTTTTGTTAATGGGTGATGTATTTATGTTCAGATTCATCGACTTGCTCTTTTATAAATTAATGACTGTGAAAATTGATGTTTACATTGTATCTAAAACTGGAAATAGATGATATTGTTTTTTGAAAAAAACCATCTGTATGAATTGATGCTATATTTCTTCTTTAAATATGAAAGTATACTTGTGTGAAAGGGATTTTCATTTAAATTTTAGAATCTATACACATATTATTAAATCATTCATTTCTAGACATATATGTGAACATGCATAAAGATCCTTTTATGCATGCGCACATACATGAGGTATACCTTTTGATTCATCTTGATTATTTTACTTATTGAGCAAGTTATAGATGTTTTGCAAATGAAACCTGTGAATGTTCATTCACGCATTGCGTTGCCTTCGCAGTTTTCTTTTCAGTTCACGGCTTCGCCTTTTCCGTATCGCTCGCAACTTCTCGATGTTGGAACATGTGGCTTCATATTAAATCTTTTTGTTGGGTCGTATGGTTTTTCATTTTCTAAGCTCCATTTTCTTTATGCATGGCGCTCGCTCAACTCTTTCTGAGTTGGGACCACACTGTGTTTTCTTTTGTTGGGAGTTGGAACGTGTGGCTTCCTATCGAAGTTTTCTTTTGACCCGTCTCACCTGTCTTTTTTTGGGCTTTGTGTGTTTGACGTGTGGCGCTCGTTTGTGCATCCATTATCTTGGGTGTGACGCTTGTGCTTTAGTTTTTGTTATGTTGCCGCGTGTTCCCTTTTGTTGCAACATGTTCTCTTTTGTTGCTGCATGGTCTAGGTTTCTTTGGGGACGTGCTTGTTGGTGCAATGCTAGATGATTGTTCTGTTGGTGTCAGGTCATGAAGATCTGGGTCGTTGATGGCTTCCCCGTGACACCTTTCTCGTTGGGCTTTCAGGTGATGGGTTGGCTTATTTTAGCAACCTTTTTCCTCATTTTATAGGTTGTTAAATAGATTAAATTTCTCGAGCACTAGGAATTAGCCTTTGTAATATTTTCTATTGAACTTGAACTTGCAGACTGTGCCAATCAATTTAGCCTATTTGTTTGATTGCATTTAATAGGATATTAAATTGTGCTTTCATTTCCTGAAGTATCTGAATGTCTATTTTAAAATTTTGTAATCTTCATGCAACTCAATAAAATACAGATCATGTTATTACTCTTTTGTGTTGGCCCGTGTTGTATTGGTTATGCTATGCAAATGAATTGATGTTCTTATGTTTGTTGTGTTCAGAATCATCTATTTGATAAACAATAGTTACTATTCAAGCCTTTGTTTCAACATTGTGATTAGTTAATTCTCTTATGATTTGGCGCATCGCCTTATTTTAGGTTTGATTATTTCATGTTATCCTTCTTACCCTTTACCAAAAAATGAAGAGCTGACTTCTATAAAACCCAAAGGTCACTTAGCTATGCGCACAGGTCCCCCATTAGCTAAGTTTCCCATAAGGCTACTGGCCATACAAATTTTTGCGTCAAAAGTTCTTTTTTTGGCATGTTCGTGGGACACAAACTAGCACGTTCATTTGATAAATAAAAGTGTATGAGCCATAGGCCCATCATTAGGTCTCAAACTACAAGATTCCCTGGCCTGCTTGTACCACCATTAGTTTTAGTTTAGGCGAGAGGTCGACAAGTTAATAATTCACCTCCCTCTTCTCCTCCATCTCCTATGCCAATGGCTGCTAGAAATTATGTAGCTTGGGATGCTAGTAGTCCATTGGTAGTGCCTGTGCCTCCTACAGTATCGAATCCAATCCTGACATCCACTTTAAAGGTTATCCCTAAGTTCTCTAGGGATGATTCAAAAACTTCGACAAAGCACTTACAAAATGTAGTTGATTAATGTTTGGTGCATGGCATTACTAATGAGAACATGCCTTTAAGATTACTCGCCACCTCTTTCAGAGGTAAGACGTTGAACTGGTATTGTACTCTTCTGGCTAATACAGTTGCCAGTTGGGATGATCTCAAAGATCCTTTTTACGAACGCTTCTCAAATGTTGGCGACAAGTCTTCGCTATATCACCAGCTGGCTCATATAAAGCGAGCTCCCCATGAAGCTCTGGCTTATTTGAATGCTCGGTTTCATTCGATTTGGCAAAGAGTTCCTGTTGGTAGTCGACCACCTCCAGACCTAGCGTTCATGTTTTATTGAAAGTCCATAAATGCTAACATCTCTATGATGTTATAAGCTCTTGGGATAAATACTCTACCCGATGCCTACATCCTCGCCATCACTATGGAGAACAATCTTATTGCTACCGAAAAACTAGCGCTAAGACCTATCATGCCATTATTCCTAGAGTTTAATGTTGTAAAATCAAAGGTAGCTTCAACCAGCGCTCCTCCAACTCCTCACCAGTCTATGTATGTGTACTCGGGAACGACGTCGAGTGTGGTTCTGGTGCCTAACCCCGTGACGATTGAAATGAATGAGATGAAGGAGCAGATGCGAACCATAACAAATGAGTTAATTAGTATGAAGTGACAACAATATAGCTACCAAAATCCGACTTACCAAAACTACCAAGGTGGAAAGGCTCCTTTCCAATAGAACTGGTGGTAGGATAGATCGCGCGACAATACCCAAGCTCAACAGAACAACCAGGTAGTCTCAGTGACTATGTCGATGTAGACCGTCCATCCTAGTTCAAGCAAGGAACTAGTAGTGGGACAAAACAATCTTGCCGAGGAAACTAATTCATGGTGCTTCCCTTGTAATGATGCACATATGCCCTGAAATTGTCCGAGTTGAAATTTGCAACAAAAGATAGCAGAGCAACGTAGCCAAGGCAGCATGCCTGATTTCAGAGGCCATACGTATGGCTCACAACAAATGGATAATGCAGTTCTCATTGCTCAAATGCAAGGAATGTCTATAGAGCAAGAGTTAGAAATAGCTCCAGACCAAGCGCTCTTTTCTTGGATGGAAGGAGAGGAGTCGACATTCCTGAATGATATTCTAGTAGCCCAAGTGTCGCAAGTGCAATCGGATTACAATACGTGTTCAAAGCAGAGAATCACTGGAGAATTCACATCTTCGCCGGCTGAGGGTTCACCTAATGCAATGTCCAGTCCGTTAGAAAAACTGTCATCAATTCCATAATAGTCCAAGGTGGTTGTTTTGAATCCATCTCCTCTGAAAGTAAAAGCTCCCATGATCACCCCGACTGTTGCCAAACAACCAGATGCACCAACTGCAAAGTAGAAGGAGCAAGCTATTGTGACTCATCAGTCATGAACGTCGTTCAACGTGGTGGAGCAACTAAAGAAATCCTCTACCAATGTTTCCTTGTGGGATATCATGGCCATCCCAGAGCAAAATATCCTATTACAGAAGGCATTATGGGAGAAGAAGACATGAAGATGTTGGAGGAAACCTCGAAGGACAAGACATCCAAGCCAGACTTGGATAGAGTTTTAGCCAATCAACAAGAAGAAAAGAAAGATAAAAAGAGAGAGTAAGCCTAAACCTAAGCCTTTCTTTATAACACTCATAATTGGTGACAAGTTGTTACATAATTGTATGATTGACTCTTGTGCTAGCACCATCGTCATTCCGAAGAAATTAGTTGATGCTCTGGGGCTCAAATACGAGCCTCTTAATAATGGAGTCATGCAACTTGATGGGAACAAGGTTGAAACCTTCAAATTAATTAAAAAAATTCCCATGACATTATTTGCCTGTCTGAGCATTACTATGAATCAAGATAATATTCTCATCGACGTCCCTCCTCTATTTGGGATATGTTTGTCCCGATAATTCATTGCAAATATTGGAGATTACATGGCATTGGACTGGTTGCACTTGATTATGAGAATGAAGCATGGAGCCAAGATGAAGTTATTGTTGGAATCCTTGCATTCCAAACATGTGGCTGATGAATCCATGATTGATTTCGAGCCAGCACATACCTTAATCACTTCCGGAGAGAGGATCAATATCGAACTCCTTGAGGAAGAGGAAGCAAGTAGCTCTCGGATAGAGTCAAAGGAGGCTCTTTTGAATGAGTTTATAGATACAACCCCCTTCAGAAACTATCATGCAAATGGGCTAGGAATGTATGTCATACATGAAGAAGACCGGATTATGCCCAAAGTGACTCGAGGGTCCAGAGGCGAAGCATCCTCTGAGTTATGGACCTTTCACTTTGATGGAGCAAGATGCAAAGTTTGAGCCGGTGCTGGAATATGTTTGGTGTCTCCATCCAAGGATAAGACCTTGAGGTCTTACCGCTTCTAGTTTGCATGCTCAAGCAATGAAGCAAAATACGAAGGCCTTGTCCATGGTTTGGATTTGGCAAATAGAATGGGCGCAAGGAAAATATGTGTGTTTGGAGATTTTGAATTGGTGGTGAACCAAATTTGAGGGCTCTCTGCTACAAAGAATGTTTGTATGCGATCATACAGACATAGAGTCATGAGATTATTGAAGGCTTTAAGGCATTCAATATCCAAGTTGTACCCAGAGAGAAAAACTCTGAAGCTCACATGAATGGCAACTGTCGGATCTCAATTTGAGCCAGCTTTTGAGTTGATTAGCAACAAAATCTCAGTGCAAGTGATCATTTGGCCTGTGGTCCCAAAAAATGATCAAGAGTGATAGGTTTTTGATAGTGATATTCACATCGCATCATTTCTCCAGTTGTCTAGAGAATTTTTTGATCAACTACAGTCAAAGATTGTCGAGGCCTATGAAGATCAAGTAATCCAATTAAAGTCAAACAAGCTTCCCAGGGGTCTAGTCACTCTCGAGAGTCTGTTTGATTCTGATGATGCAATGAAAGACAAGAAAAAGCTTGTAGCTAATAAAGGCGACTACATCGATTTGCATATCAGAGAAGATAAAAAGCTCAAGGTTGGAAAAGGTGTCTCGCAAAAAAATAAAGAAAGGTTGAAACATTTTTGCGAAGAGTATCCGAGTGTAGTAGCATGGTCGTATGATGATCTTAAGGGATATGATCCCAGGATTATCCAACATACCATTGAGCTACTAGAAGGGGAAAAACCTGTGCGTTAGAGGCAGAGGCTAGTCAATCAAAACATCAAGTCACTCATGTCACATGAATTAAACAAGTTGATTGCATCACGGATAGTGTTTCCGATCAAGCACAACACTTGGGTGTCTAACCCGATGCCAGTCTAAAAGAAGAATGGTGACATACACCCGTGCGTTGACTTTTGAGACCTGAATAGAGTGTCCATGAAGGACCATTACCCCCTGCCTTCAATCGAGATAATTTTGCAAACAGTTGTTGGTTCTGAAATGTTCTCAATGTTGGATGGTTTCTCTGATTATGATCAGATCCATGTGAGAGAGGAGGACCAACACAAAACAACATTTACTACCAAGTGGGGTACATATGCTTATGCTAAAATTCCCTTCGGGCTTTCAAATGCCGGAGCCACTTTCCAACAAGCTATGGATATTGCCTTCAAGGATTTGGTACATAAAATTATTCTTATTTATCTCGATGACCTGACCGTGTTTTCAAAATTAGCCGAGGATCATTTTGATCATCTCAAGCTTGTCTTCTAGAAATGCCAAGAGTTTGAGATTTCTTTAAACCCGAAAAATGTGTGTTTGGGGTCCCACAAGGGAAGCTGTTAGCCTATGTTGTTTCGAAGGAGGGTATCACCATTGATCCGAAGAGATTTAGAGAAATCATGGAAATACCTCTACTTGTCAACAAAAAGAGAGTTCAATCTTTTTTGGGCAAGGTTAATTTCATTAGCCGGTTCA
The DNA here is from genome assembly GCA_007115665.2 of Sequoiadendron giganteum. NCBI lineage: Eukaryota > Viridiplantae > Streptophyta > Pinopsida > Cupressales > Cupressaceae > Sequoiadendron > Sequoiadendron giganteum. The sequence goes on along the minus strand of CM021100.1, from coordinate 37,335,319 downwards.
TTGCAGACTTTGCAGGGATCGTTCGGCTTATCACCTTGATGCTGAAAAAGGACCAGACTTTCAAGTGAACTATGAAAGCTAGAAAAGATTTCGAGCAAATAAAAGAGGTCATATCTTTTGCTCCCGTGTTGATCAACCCAGATTTGTCAAAAGATTTCATTATGTATGTCTTTGGTGGTGGCAATAGTATTGCCATTGTTCTAATGCAAAATGAAAATGAAGAAAAAAGAGAATCACTTATTGCCTTCTATTCGTGCACCCTGAAAGAATATGAGGTGAAATACAACTTTGTGGAGAAGCAATCTTTTTCTACTGTTAAGGGGCTGAAGAAGTTCTGACACCTTATATCATGCAACAAGGTGATTGTTTGTGTGTTGCACCCTAGTGTGTGAGAATACATTATGGAAGGTGAAATCACCTAGAAAAGGGCTAACTGGATAACCAAGATTCTCGAGTATGACATCGAGATCAAGCCAATTTAGGTCGTGAAAGGGAAGGGGCTGTCTGAATATATGGCGAAGAAAAATGAAGAAATTGTTGAGTCTGAAGTCCCTGAACCTGTGCTACTAAATGAAGAGAGCTTTGAAGACGACTGACTGAACGCCCAAATTAATTTTATGCAGATAGGAAGGTATTCATTCGACCTCCCCCCATTTAAGAGGCATTTTTATCAATTGCAAAATAATGGTTATGTAATCTTAGAGGGAGTTCTTTTTAAGAGTAATTTTAATGGTATTTTGTTAAGATGTGTAACTGAAGAGTAGTCTAAAAGGATATTGGAACAATATCACAGTGGCCCAATTGGAGGTCATTTTTCAATAAAAACCACTGCAATCAAGATCATATGTGCAGGTTATTTCTGGCCTACGTTTTTCAATGACTCATATTCATTGGTGAAGTCTTGCAGTGAGTGTCAATTTTTTGTCGAAAAAAGGAAAAATGTTGCTATGCCACTAAAGCCAATTATGGTGGAAGAATCATTTTCTCAATGGGGTCTTGAATTCATTGGCATGATCAATCCATTTTCATTAGTCGGGCATAGATAGATACTAATGACAATTGACTACTTCACCAGATGGGCTGAAGCTGTACCATTGAAAAATGCAACAAAGGTGAAAATTGTAAACTTCCTAGAGGAATTGGTGGCCAAGTTTGGCCCGCCAAAGACAATCATATATGATAATGCTAAAGATTTTCTTGGCTCCAAAGTGAGCCAGTTTGCACTAAATTATGGAGTCTTCCTAAAGACGTCTTCTAACTACTACCCACAAGGGAATGGCCTCGCCGAATCTACAAATAAGAACCTCATCAGGCTAATCAAGAGAATAGGTTCAGAACATCAAAGGGAGTGGCATAAACACCTTCAGACAACACTGTGGGAAAACCGTATTACACCAAAGCGAATATTGAAAAAATATCCTTACGAGATAGTTTATGGGAAGGAGGTGCTATTGCCAATTTCTATGGAAATCTCTCCAATCCAACTGCTCAAGTCCCTTGAGATTGAGAAAAATGGAGCAATGGAGGTGTGGTTTGCAGAGTTACTTAAGGTTCGAGAGAAAAGAGAGCATGCTCTCGAGGCAATGACAAACCGCCAGCAGGTCTTAAAGAGATGGTTTGACAAGAAAATATCTGACCAGGGGCTACAATGTGGAGACTTGGTGCTCAAGTTTAATGAGTGTGGAGTAAAGCCTGGCCAACATGGCAAGTTCAACAACCTTTGGGAAGGACCTTTCAAGTTTACCCAGTGCAAGCGATATAACTCATTTGAGTTAGAAACTATGGAAGGTGAAGCCTTGGGTATTATAGTTACTGGAATACATCTTTAAAAAAATTGATTCAACTTTTATAGTACATTTGTAAATATGTATATATTTTTCCCTGCTTTGTTAAGTTTTGGGTTATTCTCAATGCTTTCTTAGATTAACAACTACATTGGTGAAAATTTGAAATAAGATGAGGAAGGAGCCAGGTATAGAAGATATATATATATATATTGTATTAATCATTGGAAAATTTACATTTGTATACATATTGATCAACGGGGCCATCGGCCAAGTTACAAAATACATATATATTTTCGCTAATGTGTGGCAAAATTTGTCAAAAACAAAAAAACAAAATGGAGACGTCTTTTTCACATTTTCTTCAGGCAGTAGAAGGTCCAACAATAGCAGCAGGTGGCACATGGTGAGGAAACACCATCCTCTCAAAGTCCTTGTACCATTGCACCTTATGGAAGGGTTCAACATTATGCATTCTCATAAGGAAGTGGAAGGTGGCACGAACCTCGCGGCTGTGTTCCTCGTGGGTCTCAAACTCAAAGCCAGACAAGAAGGGCCTAGTTGGCACGGGTCCTCTTCCCTTCAAAAGTCGACGAAGGTTGTGAATGGAAGGAACTCCACAGTCAAACTCTACAACTCTCACCATGTCCTCCATCCCTTTGAGGTAGCGTTTGGGAAAGACCCTCTTTTCAAGGTTCAAAATCTTTCATTTTGAGATATCGATGTCCAACAGGGAATCCACAAAGTGTGAGTTGATGCTGGTATTTACTTTATACTGGTCCTCGTACTCTACACAATCCTTGCCTAGCACCCATTTAATGGATTTTACATACAAAAGTTTTTTAACGCTAGTTATGCGTTTTAAACGCCTGCACCTAATCTTTCCTAGAAAAGTGACTTGGGTCTTTTTGCAGACTAGTCTAATTGGCATTTCCATATCTACTGCTACTCTATCCAAATGATAGATTACTAAAGATGTACTAGGGCCTAATTGCTAAGAATGCCAAGTGCAAATTTGGATTAGCAAGGATGCCAAGGGTCCTATTTATAGATAGTTATCCCAATTAAGCAAGGTATGATTATGTCAAAAGCAAATGGTGTTGAGGAGCCCTGATAACCAGTATTGTGGTGTGTAAAATAATGGAGATAATCAGGTATGATTGCAATTTGCTCAATTCGAGTATTTGAAAGAGAGCTTGAGGGAGCCAACTGTCGACATAAACAATGTTGTTGTCATGTTTAAATCAAAGTAAATCTTTTAGGATGAGGCCTTTGGTTGATGCGCCTGATTACGATCAAGTAATCAATAAATGCAAAGGCTCGCGAAAGATATGGCAATGCTAATTAAGTGCTTTTTCCAAGAAAAATCAAGAGTCGTCGTATGAGAGGTCATATCTCTTATATGTATAGAGTTTTTGGCAGGTTGGCGATCTCTTCGCATGCTTGAAAAAGGGTTAGTGGTGCATGGCGTAACTAATGTAAAAAGATGGCACGTACCCTTACTAAATTGTTTTTCTCAAAAATAAAAAAGACGGGTTGGAGCGCGCGGAAGGAATTTATTGTGTAAGCTTGATAAAGTGTGTAAACCGTCTGAATCATTTGCAAAGAAGAGAAGTGTTTTCAAAAGCTAATCTGCAGAGTTTGCAAAGTCCTTTGAAGATATAAGAAAATGGTTGAAATTGCAGAGAGTTCAACACAGGCCGTAGGCACTGAGAGTATTGAGGAACGAAGAATGCTTGTACCTTGCATAAATATATATGCCCATGATTCCTATGCTACCCTAGGGATTCCAGGAAAGCCATCGTGTCCCTATACAAAGTCAACATACCATAAATTATTAAGCATGGTTTCTCCTAGAAACCAGGCTTTGATATATGAGGATTGGGATAACGTTTGAGATCCTGAATTATCTCAAAACCCCAAGAGCTTAAGGGAGGCTGCATGTGAAAAAATGAAGAAAATTACTAATCCTTTTCATGGATGTTTGTGGAATTGTGGGCTTCCCCAGTACATGGTTCCTTTGGTGCATCATTGTTTGGAAATTGTGGCGGCCTACATGAAATATTTCGACGCCTAGGCGGGAATAATAGAAGGCCAAAAATTTAGGGTTGTAATCTGTCCCCGAGCCCTTCAGGATATGTTATGCATTCCTTTTAACTCTCTTGAGAATGTGGAATATTTTGATATTTCCAAACTTCAAGGTTATTGGAGGACGCTTTGGATGGTGCAATAATTTTATAACACTGAGACGAGTCAACCGTTAGATAATTTCGTCCCTCCTAGCTTCCCACTTGGTCTAGGTGCTTTTAAAACAGGTTAAACCTCCATCTTCTCCATGTTGGTGTTGGTGTGTGGGTTTGATACAGATAGGGAATTTTTTGACTTCTAGATGAGTCTCAACTTTATTCTGAAAAAGAATGCCACGCCTCCGCTGATGGACTTCGAAAAAGTCATAGTTGAAGGGATGTGCCAACAGTTGAGGGATTTTGAACCTGGTTCCAAGTTCAGGTATCCCTCTTTCTTAGTTTATATGATTTTGCATCAAAATCCTGACTATTTCCAGCAGTTTATGCCCCTGGAAATATTTGATGAACATGGCGCGAGAAAGCCAATCTCAACCTAGACTCCTGTCCTTTAAAAAAAAATTGATTACTACACGTTTTCAGACACTTTCCTAGCTCCAACTTTACGAGCTTTAGATTAAAATGGAGGTAGTATGTCTACTCATTTATCATAGAGCCAAATATCGTGGATGAAGGGGCTTGTTCTACCTTGTGATTGGTTCTTCGGAACAGATTTTGTAATTCACTGTATGCAAGGTTTCATCTGGGAGCCTTTCCAGCTCTCGCGTTTTGTTTCTAATAGGGTATTGGCCCTCAAAGTTTTTAGGCAGCTATGCAACATTAAAAATTATTATTGGGGAGGGAAACATCTAACTTCCCATTTGACGTTGCCAGCCATGTTCGACTTTATATCGTTGGTAAAGAAGAGGAGCTCAAGGGTAAATAGCTCTGAGGTTTTATACTCTAAATTGGGTTACCTTGGGCTAATGGTCATCAATGACACCTGGTGGTACAATTCGGAGGGCAATTTGTTAGAGATTGGCATAAAGATTCCACACCAGCCTCAGCCATTTCGAGACCCTCAAAGAAATCAAGATGAGGGGAATGTGAGATTATACGTCAGCCTGGAGTATATTCCTTCCAGCTTGGGTCGATCACCTTGGCTAAAATTTTATCATATAATGGCGAAGCCTAATGCCAATCACAAAATAAATCAATTTTTATGTAGCCAATTGAACAAGCTTCGGTGGAAGCCTGACATAATTAAAGATTTCTGGATGTATAGGCAAGAAATAAAAATGACTGATGGGATCTTTCAAGAGGTGGACTCAGATGACATGTTTGATGATATCTCGTGTCGTGGGCATCCAAACAGTGAAGAATCTCCTAATCCTTTGGATTTCGAGAAGTTTTGTGAAGTGGAAAGTGCAACTCCGGAGCATGGAGAGGAAGTGGCCTAGAGGGCTCCCATAGTTGAGAAGATCTTACACAAGGAGCGACAGTCGGTGGAAAATAGTCACAACAGGAGGACTCTTCAAATACATAGATGTCAGAGCCCACTAGCTCCTCTAGTCACAACGTGAAGAGGCCGAGAAGTGTTGGATGCCACCGAAAGGTTATTGTGGATCTAGGAAGTTCTCTGAAGGAGAAAAGGCCACGAACAAAGGAAGCTGGAAAAGGAGAAGAATCGTTGTGTGAAGAAGTGGTGGTACCTGCTTCTATTCTACAGGAAGCCCAAGTATGTTTTTCCCCTTGTTCCCTCTCTTTTATTTCTTTGGTCTCCTCTGCGTCTGTCCCTGCTATGTCTTTCGCACCAGTTGTTCCTGTCGCTACTTACCCAGGGCAAACCAATATTATTTCTCTTGGGGGTCCCTTTCCATCTCCTGCCTTTTCTCCCACCCTTGAAACACAAATGGTTGCACGTCCTGACCCTCTGAGTCAGCAATTTGTGTCCCCAATCCCCAACATGTTTGTAAGTGCTTCCCTGACCTTTCTTCCCTCCATGTTTTTATCATCTCTAGGTAGCCAATTTATTTCGCCTTTCTCCCTAGAAACTATTACGAGGGCTAACAAATCCGCTGATACTTTAAACACGCTGTCTTTCCTGCTAGCAATTCCTCGGGAGTTCCCTTTTGCTGGTGGGCTAGGTATTTCGCACTAGGAATATTTTTCGTAGGTTGATGCAAACAAAGTCCCTGGGTGAGCCGAATACAGAAAATGAGAGAAAAGGATGCAGATAGACAGGTGGATCCTCTTTCGCAAACCATTTTCAATGAAGGCCAAAATTCATTGATGTTTGCAAATATTACACCCAATGTGATCAAGTCGGTTGGGGAAATGTTCCCGAGCGATTATTCTGTCAATGTCGTAGGGCTGGATTTGCAGCAAGCTTGTCCACAGGATAAGGTTGAACTAATGGAGGATACCCAGAGGGTAGAAACTACCGACTTCCTCAAGCTCAGTCGCTAGACGAAGAAAAAGGATGAGAAAATGAAAGAACTGAAGGGAAAGGTTGATATCTAGGTAAACAAGCATAAGGCCCAGGAAGTCAAAATCAATCAGCTACAGAATGAAAAGAATAATTTTGAAAACAAATTCAATGAGCTTTAGGATTTGGGCGTGGAGGTTGTTCTGACCCTAGAAAAATAGATTGAGCAATGTTGAGGGACTGAAGCAACCCTCCGTGATGAATTGAAGTAGGCAAATGATGGCTTGAAATAGCTTCGATGGAGTATGAATGAAGAAGTAAATGAGATGAATTCCGCTTTGGAGCAAGAAACTAAGAAGCAGAGGCAGGTCAAATTGGCCTTGGGAGAGAAGGAGAGAGAGTTTTATGCTTTGAGGAATCGGTTGTCCGTCCTGGAGGGAAGCGTGACAGCGTTGAAGGTGAAGCTGAGCAACAAAACTGCAGAATTGGATATATTGAGAGCCCAACCTCCTCCACCCCAAATGAACTCGTTGGAGATCTCCAAGGAGCTACATGTGTCATACTGGGATAAGGTCAAAGCATTATGCCTTACATTGCAACCCACTCTAAAATTTATGGTGCAGACAACCAGTTTATGCGGGGTGGTTAGCAAAATGATGCAATAGGTGTAGGAGATCACTTCTGATAAAGTTTCGGAGGCTAGGCAATTATTGGGAAAATTATATACAACCTTCAATGAAGCATTGAGTGGCATGGGAATCGAGGATCGAACAATGGCGACTATGGGCATAAATATTCTCATCTCTATGCATGAAGCCATCCAACATGTGGGAGAGTGTAGGGCCAAGCTAACCCAAATTACTAGTGATATGCAAGCAAAATTTTCTCGCTTAACTCAACGAGGTCTTCCATCACCCTTCATCGCGGATCAAATGGTGGCAGGTATTGACCACATCATTGCAAGGATTGAGGAGAATAAGCAGGATTTTTCCGTTTTCCAATCCTTTGATCAATCTTCGATGACTAAAAATATTGAAAACATAGTGCATCAACTAGCACAACTCTTTTTCCAGCTTGAGTTGGAGGCAAAGGTATCTGGCGGATTGCCTTTTAAGGCAATAATTGATCTTAACATGGCACACAAAAATCTGTGCACTCTCTTTGCGCCATTGACTAAAGTCTGGACTGGCCTTTAGACTGCCCTCTCTCAGTTGTGAGCAATTATGATGAAGTTAGACTGGTCTACGAGACCAGAGTTTCTAGAGTTCTCCATTCCACAGGTGAAATGCCCCCATGAGTCACCAAACTGTGAATGTTTATTCACACACCACGTTGCCTTCACGGTTTTCTTTTCAGTTTGCTTCTGTATCGCTCACAACTTCTCGGTGTTGGAGTACGTGGCTTCATATCAGAGATTTTTGCTGGGTTGTGTGGTTTTTCTTTTGCCGAGCTCCGTTTGCTTTACGCGTGGCGCTCGCTTGACTCTTTATGAGTTGGGTCCACACCGCATTTTCTTTTGTTGGGAGTTGGAACACGTGGCTTCCTGTCGAGGTTTTATTTTGAGCCATCTCACCTATCTTTTGTTGGGATTTGTGTGTTTGACATGTTGCGCTCGTTTGTGCATCCGTTATCTTCGGTGTGACACTTCTGCTTTAGTTTTCGTTTTGCTGCTGTGTGTTCCCTTCTGTTGCCACGTGTTCTATTTTACTATTGCATGGTCCAGGTTTCTATAGGGACGCTCTTGCTGGTGCAATGCTGGATGATCATTCTGTTGATGCCGACTCGTGAAGATTTGGGTCATTGATGGCTTCCCCGTGGTACCTTTCTCGTTGGTCTTTCAAGTGGTGGGTTGGGTTATTTAAGCAACCTTTTTCCTCATTTTATAGGTTGTTGTTAGATAGATTAAATTTCTCGAGCACTAGGAATTAGCCTTTGTAATATTTGCTATTGAACTTGAACTTGTAGATTGTGCCAATCAATTCGGCCTCTCTATTTTCATGCATTTAATAGTATATTAAACTGTGCTTTCATTTCCTGAAGTATCTAAATGTCTATTTCAAGATTTCATAATCTTCATGCAACTCAATAAAATACAGATCATGTTATTACTCTTATGTGTTGCCCTGTGTTGTATTGGTTATTCTATGCAAATGAATTGATGTTCTTATGTTTGTTGTGTTCAAAAGAATCTATTTGATAAACAACAATTACTATTCGAGCCTTTGTTTCAACATTGTGCTTAGTTAATTCTCTTATGATTTGGCGCATCGCCTTAGTTTAGGTTTGATTATTTCATGTTATCCTTCTTACCCTTTACCTCCCCCACATAAAAATGAAGAACCGAATTTGATAAAACCCGGAGGTCACTTAGCTATGCGCACAGGTCCCCCATTAGCTAAGTTTCCCATAAGGCTGTTGCCCATGCAAATTTTAATGTCAACAAAAGTTTCAAATTATAAATCTGGAATAGTATTGAATTTAAATTGCAAATGATAATAGATGAATAGATATGCCAAGTTTGAATGAATATTGTTTGATTTTTTTAAATGGATTGATACAAGAATTCTCGATAGATTATAGAACACTAATATGTTGCTAATGGATGGTCTAAAGTGAGGGATACCCCTTGATATGATAAGATTTATTTTCAGGAATGGGTGCTAGAAAGAGTATATTTTCTTTTCCAAATCTAACCAGAGTCGTATTTCATACAATATGAGCTTGGAAAAAATTTGCAGTCAGAGCTGATAATATAGACTTTAATAGAGATTTTGACAACAAACTTTCATAGCATATTTTCTGTCTAATTTTTTTTATAAATAAAATAGTGATTATTCTGATTGAGGCAATGTAGAAAGGTTTCAATTCTATTCACCATGCCAACATGGAGCAAGGGCCCACTCCTTGAAAAGCACGATGATGTTTTATTTTATGCATTTTGTTTGGTTAAGATAGATTTCATTTTTGCGTGATTTCAATTTCAGCACCTTCGTTAAACACTAGCTAAATGATTACGTGATATGGGTTATGTTACTTTCTATTGTAAACTATTGTTATTTTTACAGATTATTATTGCTGCAGATTGTTATAGTTTATGACATAGTTCCTGTCACACTTTTGATAGAAAGACAAAATAGGAAATTTGAACCAAATTTTCACTAGGAAATTTATGCGTGTTCTAGCTGCATTTTATCCCCACTTGATTCATTGCTTTCCTCCCTTTAGGTATACTGTTGTAACACTTCTCACAAGCTATGATCCCCGGGTTGACACTCTTAGACCAAGTTGAGATCCTTTTTTTTTTTTTACCACCAGTTTTGGCCGATCACAAGAATATGTGTGGAAGAAACATGTTGAAAGATGAGAACTTGATTGAGGTAGGCAGGCTTAGCCGGATGACTATAGTAACCAAGAATGGAATCTGGAATATCACACACCACAATAGAATGTGACATTTGCATATGTTTGAAAATTTGACAAATTGAATTCACACTTGGTGCGAGAACTATAAATAATGGAAAGAACAAAATTGTGCGATCTTGTCTCATTTTGTTTGTTTCAAAAAATTATATTCAACAAAATTGAGTAGGAAAATTCAATTTATCTTGCATGAAAAAGTGATTTCATTTGTTCAGTCTTTTGGATGAATTTGAAATGCGATTTGAATAGACAAGTGATTCCATATATGTATGTAATCTCAAGGATAATGTGTGAATTTATTTGTATAAGTATATATATACACATACATACAAAGGTGTGAATGATTTTCTTTGAATTTAATTTCACTCTTCGAAAGAGAGCAATAAATGATCATGGGAAATTAAAAAGTTTGTAACTCACACCAAATTCAGATAGAGGTCGATTTGGTCATGTGGAGGAGTGGGTGGCCAACTAACATAATGAAGGTTGCAAAAATTAAGTTCCCATATCCTACCCAAAATAGCAGGGGACAATTGGGGGCGGGGGCCCTAGGTCGATTGGCTAAACCTTTCCTATTGCAGGAGGTTGGTCACGAGGTCTATTTTCCCCCACCTCGTGGTACCAGAGGGCATGTTGCACTAGCACCGTCAGTCACGTTAAAATTTTTACTAGGCGCATTGCAATTTATAGGGGGTTGTGCTACCCGATTCCTGTAGTCTAAAAAAATAAATAGCAAGGGACGATTCAAATTCAGAATGGGGGAGAAAAAGACAATAAGAAGGAAAAAATTAGAGGAAGAAAAATCACTAGGCCAAAACATTGGAGGCAATTCAAACTCATTTGTTTTATCCATGCATTATCAAAATGACCTCCCATCTTGTAAAATTTTTACACAATTTTGTGTGTTTTTTTTGTGCATGTACGAATCTAGGGTTTTTGTTGTCTGGGAGATTCACTATGTCGATTTACTGTGGGGCCCATGAGGGCCAAGCTATTGAAGCTTCTTAATTTCTAGTAATTGTTGATCGACCTTCTATTGGGGTCAAATTTCACACCCATAATGCGTCATTTTATGCGCATGATGCTGATCCATTTTGGGACATGGCCTATTGACCGACCCAAATGTACTCTATGTAATCGGCTTGCATATATTTATCGCTCTATAGGCGACCAACCAAAGGGCTATCCATTTCCATTTATTTATTTTATTTAAAATGAATCTCACTGTTCTTTTAATTCTACCTATCGTAAGGATAGGGTGGCAAAGGTCACTTGTTATTGTAGAGGTCGAGTGATTCTTCAACCGCTCTTAAATATGGGTCTTACCACCCAATGCAATGTGGTGGTGAGATCAAACAATGAATTCTTGATGATAAGAACTTGTTGTGGAACTTGCAATGGCCTACTCAGATTGTGGGCATTGGAATCCATTGTTGCATTGTATGGTCGAGCATATGAATATATATATATATATATATATATATATATACATATGAATGTAACACAGGGATTGTCTCTTGTATGATCACTATTGAATACTCTATTATATTTGAGTCGAAAGTATCGACTGTGTTTTTTTTTCTTTTTTCATGTATTTTTGGGGTGTCACACACCATAAAGGGTCAAACTCATGGCTTGAAAGATTTCAGCCAAAGTAAAGAAATCCAAAAGGCATACGATATCGTGTTATCAAGGGATGATAACATGTGTAATGTATCCTCTAGAAGAAATGGTTTCGATGGGTAGAGTTTTACATTTGATTTTAGTGAATACTTTGACCAAGGAAAAATGAGGAAAAACAAGTATAAACACTTAGTTTTATAACAAAACAAGTTATCTTTATTTTTGTTAATGGGTGATGTATTTTTGTTCATATTCATCAACCCACTCTTTTATAAATCAATGACTTAGAAAATTGATGTTTACATTGTATCTAAAACTGGAAATAGATGATATTGTTATTTGAAAAAAAAACCATCTGTATGAATTGATGTTATATTTCTTCTTTGAATATGAAAGTATACTTGTGTGAAAGGGATTTTTATTTTTATTTCAGAATATATACACATATTCTTAAATCAATCATTTCTAGGAATATATGTGAACATGAATAAATATCCCTTTATGCGTGCTCACATACATGCGGTATACCTTCTAATTCATCTTGATTATTTTACTTATTGAGCAAGTTATAGATTTTTTTGCAAATGGAACCAAAATGTAAATTTGGAACAATATTGAATTACAATTACATATGATAATAGATGAATAGATATATCAAGTGTGAATGAATATTGTTTGATTTTGTTCAATGGGATGATACAAGAATTCTTGGTAGACTATAGAACACTAGAATGTTGCTAATGGATGGTCTAAAGGGAGGGATACCCCTTGATATGATTATCTTTATTTTTCAGGAAAGGGTTCCAAAGAGAGTATATTTGCTTTTCCAAATCTAACCAGAGCAGTATTTCATACAACATGAATTTGGCCAAGCTTTGCAATCATTTTTTTATGAATACGAAACAAATTGTGCTATTTACCCTATGTATTATATTGATTTACCTAACATGGAACTTGCATATTCTAAAAAAGTAGATAGAAATGCATGTAGTTAGGCATGAACGAATTCCACCTTGAAAATTGTATCTCTTGATAAGTGTTCCCTGTAGGGTCGGGTATTCTTTGACTGACTAAAGAATTTCAGGGAAGCATTGCTTCGTGGTTGGCTGGAAAAAAACCTCAATCACGTTCTTGTCCACCAGTGGAGGCGAGTTGTTATTAAGGAATCATACCAAAATTCTATTATGTATCATTGATGCAAATGAACAAATTATGTATTTGTAAGAAAACTATGTAAATTGAGATTAACTTTGAGGCGTTGAGTGCTTAGTCAAACATGTATGTAATTATTGACATATGGAAGTGAATATTTCTAATTTATTTGCAATTTATGACATAAAATTGCTAAATGGAATTAGCTATGAAATTTGTGTCACAAATTTGATATTCATGATGTCAATATTTATTTATTTTTAAATTAAATCTAGTTGGGCTGTTACAGATAAATAGAGAGGATGATGGAGATGGAGATGGAGATGGAGATGGATATGGGTTGTATCATTGATGCAAATGAACAAATGATGTATTTGTAAGAAACTATGTAAATTGAGATTGACTTTGAGTTGTTGAATGCCTAGTCAAACATGTATGTAATTATTGACATATGGAAGTGAATATTTCTAATTTATTTGCAATTTATCACATAAAATTGCTAAATGGAATTAGCTATGGAATTTGTGTCACAAATTTGATATTCATGATGTCAATTTTTATTTATTTTTGAATTAAATCTAGTTGGGTTTTCATAGATACATAGAGAGGAAGATGGAGATGGATATGGAACATATATTTCACATCTTTCGTAGACACATTGCCTAGTGAATGTAGCTATTAGGGGGCATCATAATATGCTCAAAAAAATGTATCAATGGAGAAGTGATAGCTTCAAATCAACTATGCATGAATTTACAAGGATCCAAACATGACTAAAACAAAACCTTTGAATTAAGAAGATAATCGAGCTCTATTACCAATAGGCTCATGTTATGTTTGCAATATGGAGAGAGGTAGAGAGAGGAAGAGGTAGCGATAGAAAGAGGGAGAGATAAAGGGGGAAGAGTGAGAGATAAATGGGAGAAGAGTGAGAGAGAGGGGGTAAGGAAATAGAGATAGAAAGGAAGATAGAGATAGAGATAGAGATAGAGATAAAGATAGAGATGAAGACATAGATGGAGAAGACCATTTATTTGTTAAAAAAATTCCTCAAAGCCCATGATGCATTAATTATCAAAAATATATTAGTAAGCATAGGAATTTATTTCACAATGAAATAACACTCAATGATTTTCAAAAGGCCAATAAACCCCATTTGTATGTAATCATGTTTTTCTATATTTTTTCATAAAAAGCCTTGAAAAAAGTATCTTGACTCCACTTTTATATGGGTGGGAGTTAGAGTTATCTTTTCAAGTGGGCTCGATCTGTAGTTCTTCTTGTGCTTGTCTTGTCTTAATTATTTTTTATTTAAATTACTTTCTAATATATATTTAACATATATTTGGAATATTCAAATGTTTAAAAAAAGTAGTTGTATTTAAATAGTGAGAATGATGATTTGTTCTTTATCAATCATTTATCAAAGTTTAATTTTTTGGTGTGATTGATCTTTATTTAACTTGTATCAAGTTGAACCAAATTTATAATTAAAAAATCAAAAGTAGATATAATACGCATAATATATTTATTGGTAATTAAAAATATACAATTACATTAATTTTAGAAAAAAATATTAAAAATTAAACAATTGAAACAATACTACAAATAAAGAATTTCAAATGCTTTTTTTTTTTTTTGCTAGTTAAACCGCTGTAGAGGGGTAGCACCCTATATTGATTGTCAAAAAAATATACAAGATTGCAGTTTGTGACAGAGAGTAGCTGAAAGCTAGTTTGAAAATGGCCAAAAGCTTCTTGACAACTGAAGCAACTACCTAGTTGAGAGTTCCATTTTGCATAAAAACAAAGACTTGATTACATACAGTCTATACTAGTAATCACCTGGGACTAACTAAAGCTAGAAGCCCTTGCTAAGACTGGATAAAAACATAGTACTAGGCACCTTCAATCTTCCTGTATCTCCTCAAGAGCATCTTTCTCAGAATCTTCCAACACCACCCATTTTTTGTAGGCTAGGTAGTTTGCGACCACCGGGCAGTCGGCTTTACACTTATGGTGTGTTGATCCAAGTGCCTTTTCCTCAGGGTCTTTGTCATCCATCAGAATCCATTATTCTCCAGTGCTGAAGTCCCAACAGTGTCATCCCCAGATGGCAGGATTGCTTTGAGCCCTTCATTCTTTACATACCTGAGGGCCCATCCTCGGGGTAGGTTGGTGGTTAGCTTCGTTGCCTTGAGAAGAAAGGTGATGCTCCAGTCTCGCTCATCCCACATTATTTTGAATCCTGCTGGGTCGACTGTCCTGATCAGTGGGAATTTCATCACCTCACGACCCCGTATGCTCAACACGTTGTAATGTTGGGGCATAGGGATGAGATTGTTTTCATCAACATTGTCGAGGGCCCCATCGATATCACCTAGCCAAGTGTGGACAAACACCATTTGGGTTAGCTTCTTCGCTAAAGACTTCGGGACTCCCATGTGGAGGTTGACCGCAAGAAACATGGTTGGGATTTTCGCGTTTGTTCTGAACTTATGGTATGCTTTGAGGAATTCAGGGCCCAACACCTTCTTGGTTGCCCAGAGCACAACCAGATGAGAACAAGACATTAACCCACTGAGTCTTTTGTCCGTTATTTCCCCTCGAAATGCCTGTTGCTGCTTATCGGTATCCAGAGCCAATGATGTCTCCATTTCTTACCAAACAATTTCTTCACGCCTCTGGAGGAAACCGAACTTGATTTTTTTAGAATGCTTAACTTCAGATTGTATATTAATCGGTGGATGATCATAAACCTTCATGATTATTTAACTTGAAGACGCGTCAGAAGGCTAGTGTGAGCTTGTTGGCGCAATGTCGGAGTACAAGATGTGGTTTAATATTTAGGTAAATTTGAGATCCGCACAATCTGCCTAATGCCTTGGGACTTGCTCAAGTAGCCTGCACTTCGCCTACCACTAATGGGCCTGTCACATCCAAAAAGACCAAGTGGTTGTCCTTACAACCACGTGTGATTTTGGTTGTCTTCCTTAGGATTTTGCGGCACCAGAAAGTTTCCCAACACCACAACTTGATGGAGCCTATGTGGTGAGCTCGTATGCTAATTTTTCCAGCTCATCAGCCATGTCGTTCCCTTCTTTGTAGACATGGCTGATTTTTTAGGCTTTGAATTTGGTGGTTAGTTCCTTGATGTGCTAAAGAAGATGGTTTAGTTTCCAGTTAGGGGTGGTGCCATAGCTGATTGAGTTGATTGTTATTAGTGAATCCCCTTCCAAATGAACTTTATGCACCGCCAATTCGATTCCCAGTTACAAACCTTGAGAAGCCACCCTGAACTCAGCTTCATTATTAGTACAAAAGCCTAGTTACAGGGATAGTTTTGTTAGATGATTGCCTTGGGAATCCCTTACAACACAACCCGTGCCTCCTGGGCCTGGGTTACCATGAGCCGCCCCATCAAAATTTATTTTTATCCAGCCTAGCTCTAGGGCCTGCCAAGTTACTTCCGCCCTTTTGATTTTTGTTGGCTTGTTTGACTCGTTTCCGGGTCAATAGTAGCAGTTTTAGGCCACTAAATTTTTTTATTAAGAAATCATCCCAATTTGTGAAGATTCTCTGGTTAGATTTGTTGGACCGGGCATCTTCATTTACTAATTCTACTATTGCCTTTTCGATTTTGTCCCATAACCTTTCTTTGTTTAGTTCCTTATTTTGGAAGATTCTCTTATTTCTCTCCTTCCAAATTTCCCAAATTACCAATGATGGGATGGTCTGCTAGATTTCCCCAAACACTGTTTTGCAATTTTTTTGTGGCCACATTTTGAACCATGAGGATAGGTCTGTTGGAATGGGGGATTGAAGGGCTAGTTTATTCTTTACTATGTTCCAGCATTCATTAGAAATAGGGCAATGCAGGAGGAGACGGTTTGTTGTTTCCTCACTGGCTTTGCATAAAACGCATCTGCCCGGGCCTTGTATGCCGAAGGTGGCTAGCCTGTCCACTGTGACGATTCTTCCTTGGACTGCCAACCAAGAAAAAACTCTTGCCTTGGGAAGGCACTTACTACCCCAAAATAATTTGTAGGGCCATTCTTGGTTTTTTAATGCTAGCTCCTTCACCTTGTATGAGCTAGTAGGAGATCCACACCAACAGATCGTGTCTGGACCACTAGATGGGATGAAGAATTTGTCTTTGAGGATTTTTAATAAGCTATATTTCTGATCTCGGGGGGCATTGAGGGTCTGAATTTTCTTCCAACACCAGGTGCTGGCACCTTGATTATATATTTTCTGACCAAAATCTGCCACTTTATCCTCCCATAGTCTAATAGATTCCTCCTTTATTGCTTCTAGACTGGGGGTGTTGCCTATGGGAGGTTTCCCACTCCAAGAGTCATTCCAGAAGGATGCACTTTCACCACTTTTGATTTCCCAGGTCACATGTTGGGAGATTATATCTTTGCTATCTAGGATGAAGTTCTAGATAGCTGATCCTCTTAGAGGGTTGGATGTAGTGAGAATTTTGGTCGGGGCATCTGAGTCTAGGTACTTTCTCCTTAGGATTTTGACCCATTTTTGATCCCCTTTAGCATGGATATCCCAAGCTAGTTTGGCTCCCATGGCCTGGTTCATAATTGCCATCTATCTTAGCCCTACTCCCCTAACATCTTGGGGCCTATAGACCTTGTCCCAGGCCAATAGGAGGAATTTTTTATGATCTCCTATCCTCGACCAAAGGAATCTCCTTAGGATATGGTTGAGGTCATCTTCCACTGCTTTGGGTAGCTTTAGGTAGGACATCAAATATATTGGGATGGCTGATAGGACTGTCTTGACCATTAGTAGTCTTCCTACTGAGGACAACCATTTGCCTTTCCAAGTTCCCATTCTAGCTTTGCAACTATTAACTAGGTTTTCCCAATAGCAGTTTTTATTGATTCTTGCAAATAGTGGCATTCCCAGGAATCGCCCAGGGAGGGAGGCCACTTTTTGGTTCAAGATTCTGGCTAAAATTCTTTGCATGCTTGGTTGAGTGTTCAAAAGGAAGATCTCTAATTTTCCCCAATTGATGCTTTTTCTTGAAGCCCTGCAGTATTCATCTAAAAAGTTTTTGATAATCCTTGCCTCTCTTCTACTTGCCTCCCCCAATAAGATTGTGTCATCTGCAAATTGGAGATGAGACACTGGCTCCAAACCATTTGCTACTTGGATGCCTTTCCACTTGTCTTCTTTGAATTCCCCTTCCCAGAATTTTTGCTATGATTATAAATAGGGAAGGGGAGAGGGGGTCACCTTGCCTCAGTCCTCTTGAGGATGAGAAAAATCCATGAGCTGAGCCATTCACCAGTACTGAGAATTCAGCTGTGAAGATACAACTTTTGACCTAGTTGATCCAGTTTGTCCCAAAATAATTTTTTTTAAGGACTTCTAGTAGGAATTGTCTATCAACCATGTCATAAGCTTTGAGAATATCCGGTTTCAATATCATCCAGGCCTTTATGGTTTTCCTTGCAGAGTGGATGGTTTCATGAGTTGTGATTATTCCTTCCATAATTGACCTACCTGGAGCGGAAGCCACTTTTTTCTTCTGAGATTATTTTATCCAAAATGACTTTGAGTCGGTTCGCTATTATTTTGGTGACCACTTTTTACACTGTATTACAGAGGGCTATTGGCATGAAATCACTCATAAATTATGGGTCCTTTTTTTTTGGGATTAGGGCTAGGAAGGTGTGGTTCATGGCTCCCAACATTGTCATTTTTTTCCTTGATTCCTCTATTGCTGCTCCTAAATCTTCACCCACTATGTGCTAGAACTTCTGAAAGAAGCAAACTAGGAAACTATCCAGTCCTGGGGCTTTGTCCGAGTTCATCTGAAAGATAGTTTTTTCCGACTTCTTCCAAGGGGATCTTTTGAAATAAATGACAGTTTTGATTTTCATTGATTAATGATGGTATAACACTCAACAACTTATCTCTAGTTGCCCTGTTTTCAGGGTAGTCCTTATTTAGTAGCTCTTAAAAGAAGTTGGTTGCTTCCTTATTAACTTCTGCAGTGGATTAAGCCACTTCACCATTTTCCTTTTTAATTTCTGAAATTTTGTTTCTATTCCTATTTGCGATAGCTAATTTGTGGAAGAATTTGGTATTCCCGTCTCCTTCTTTTAGCCAAGATTCCCTTGATTTTTGTCGCCAATAGCATTCTTTTTTTTTAATAGTTTAGAGAGTTCCTCCTTCAGGGATTTTTCATTTTCAAAGTCCTTTGCATCCATTCCATTTTCTATGACATGTTCATTCAACATTCTAATTTCCTGCTCCACTCTTACCTTCTCCTAGAATATATTTTTGAAGTGTGACATGTTCCATTCCTTGAGTTTAGTTTTGATATGGGCTGATCTTTTACTGATTTTAAAAAGGTTGGTGTTGTCTCCAAGTCTGGTTTCATTCCACCACTATTCAATTAGTTTCGGTAGCTGCTCATCTCTTAGCCACATATTTTCAAATTTGAAAGGGCTCCCCAAGGGTGGTTCATCATGACCAAGGGTGGGGAAATGGGGAAATGGTCTGAACCTGACAGTGTCAACATTTAGGCTTCTAGAGGGGTGAGATGAATGTGTCAAGCCGTTCTCCCCATAGGAGGAATCTGTCAAGTCGTTCTGCAATGTTGGTAAAGCCTTTCCTCCTATTGGACCATGTGAATGTTCCATTTTTGGTGATCATATCTTTTAGGTGGTTGGTATCTATGAATTCCTGAAAATCTTTTTGTATGGCAATTATCCTCCCCAAACCACCCCGTTTCTCCTCATTGTTCAAGGTTGCATTGAAATCTCCAGCTAAAATTCCCAATTCCCCATTTCTATTTTCCAGTTCACTTGTTATTTTGTCCCAAACTTGTTTCTTTGTTGTTGTGGCTATTGGTCCATATATGTTGACACAAAAGAAAGAGGTGTTTTTCTTTAGATCTTTGAACTTGAAAAGTTGCCAGTTATTTTCCTTTTTCTCCACTAAACCTTCTATTGACAGGGGGTTCCACAGGATTCCAAGTCCACTTGAGGCACCTAACGCATCCTTGAAATAACCTTTCCATTGCCTCCAAAAGTCTAGTCTCCTCTGGCTTTCTTCCTTGCTCCATTTTATTTCCTGAATGAGCACAATGTCCACTTTTGACTGGTCAATTTGGCGCTTGACCATGCACCATTTGTCAGGGGTACTAATGCCCCTGACATTCCATGAAATAATCCTTATTCTGCTATGGGAAGGATGTTTTCCTTCCTGAAAAGAATTTTCTGTTGTCCTGAGGCATTACCTGCTAATATCAACTTGGCTTTGTTTGACATCCTGCCTCTTTTGGATTTCTTCTTAAAGTTTGGAGCTTTTATCCGAGATTTTGATTGTTCTAATTGCCTTATTTCTAGTAATTCCCTTGCCTCCGTTTCTTCCCATGGAACCAATTCTTCGTCTGAGTGAAGGTAGCTATCTTCATCTTCTAAGTGAGCAGTAATACCTTCAGTGTCTTGAGGAGAAAAGACAAGTGAGATTGGGGCGGTTTGTACCAACTCTTTTTCTATCCCTTGAGGTGATTGGGGCTTAGGTTCTAGAGATCTTACTTCTTTGGTCAATATCCCTAGTTGGATTTTTATGTCTTTTTGAAGATCTTCGGCCCCTTCCATTAGGGCATTGAGAGCTAGCTCTGTATTACTGGGTTCCTCAACTAGGGGATCCTTGTCTGGTGTTTCAAGATCGTGGGGAAACGACCTCACTTCTCCTGATGATTGATGCTTTGTGTTCAAGTTGGCCTCTTTAGGAAGTGCTTCTATTGAAGAGGAGCTTGGGCCATGGGGATTTAGATTTGTGTTTGTGCTTTTTTCCTCTATGATAGAGAACTTTCCACCATTTGAGGGACCCTCCGAGCAAGAATCTCTGAAGAGACATTTTTTGTGCTCAAATCCTGCCATATTTTAATTTCTTGTTGCCAGCTTCCGTATTTTATTAGAATTTCCAAATTTTTGTAGATCCCAACCTCTTCATCTATTTCCACCAGAATTCCTGCTATAGCTCCTTCTACTCTATTAATGTATTCCTCATTTACACCTAGGCACACCCCTAGGGCATCACCACTTCGAATTAGGGCATCTAAGTTCCAAAATTCTGAAGTCAAGTCAATTAGCTTGATCTAGATGGGAGTTTGGTTTATTTTGTAATTCTAGGGATCAAAATTAACCCTCCAATTCAGGCAGTGAAAGCTATGTCCATTAATGAATAGGGGTTTCCCATTAACTATTTCAAAATTTTAAGTTTTGATCACTAAATTCTATGAGGAAAAAGGAGTTTGGAAGTTGGCTTATGCTTACTTGGTTTTTAAATTTGTTTTTCCACCAATATTTGATCTCCTCACTTGGGCATCCATGTCTCGTCCATTTGGAAAACATCGCTTTCTCCATTAGATGATCTACTCTTCGCTCAATTGTTTCCGAAGGCAAGTGGAAGAGTTTGCTTCCCTAGGGGCAGAACCCGTGGTTTAAATTTGGTTTATTTTGCATGCCCCTCTTGTTCACTTTTCAGGTGAATAGTTCCTTGTCTCTTTGGTTTATTCCTCTTCGAAGATCCCCAAACTGATGATGCATTTTTCCATTGTTAGGGTTTCCCGGGTTTTTGTTTTTCCAAATTTTGCTGGTTCACACCAACTTGTATTTGCCTTTGCTGCGCCAATTCTGGTCCGAGGGTTTTTCCTATCGACCATTTTTCCAGAGCCACCTACACCATTGAAATTCTGAAGATTTCTCTTGATTGATGTTTTGGTGCGAAAGTCGATTGTGATTGTTTGATAGGATTCTTCTATGGTTGTAGCCCGTCGAGTTTCCCGGTTGAAGTTGGGTCGGGTTACACTTGTCTACCCATTCGCTAGTTTCAAATACCCACTAAGGGATGTGTCCTACATTTTGGGGGAGAGCTTCGAGCTTTACCTTCTTTTCATTCTCTTCCTCTAGAACCAAGTCTCCCCAAGTTTTCTTTGTGCTTGCTGCGGATTTTTGCTCCTACACTTTTTTCGCCCGTGAGCGCCATTTTCTATGGATTTATCTATGAATTTCAAATGATTTTTAATGAAAGTAAAATATGATTTATAAAAAACCTAGATGTAATTATAACTTAATTTATTTTTTTAAGTAGGGATTTTATTTCTTGATCCTATGCATGTTCTTGTATGGAATTCCATGGATTTTCTTTTATGCCAGATTTATGCATTAGCAATATAAATATTTTTTCTAGCAATACTTATATCAAGTTAAACAATTTGTAGTCAATTTAAATAGAAATTAGATATAATGACGATAATATATTTATTAATAATTTAAAAATATATAGTTACATTAGAGAGAAAATTCTTAAAAAACGAATAATTAAAACAATGTTATAACATAAATAATTTCTAATGATCCATAATGAAAGTAAGCTATGATTTATACAATAAACTATATGTTTATCCTTTTTTTCATTAAAAAAATATAACTTAAAAAAGAATAGAAGAGCATGTAGATATTTGATTTGGAAAAAAATGCTTTTTAAATTAGTGATATTTTCTTTGATTCATGAGAAAAAAATATAACTTAAAAAAATAGGGAGAGACTGTAAAAATTTGATTTCTAAAAGAAGTAGTTTTTAAAGTAGCGATGTTATCTATTGATATTATCTTTTTTTTTTCTATATTGTTAAAATTGTCAAACGGTCAGATCTTTCTCATTCGTCTTGCATCATTCTAACCCATTTTGAGTCATCGATCACAAAAGTCACCCAATTGAGTTCATATAGGGAACACCTTCGACATAATAAATATTTTGACTAATGTTTCACTTAAGTATTTATTTAATTTTTTAAGGTGACTTTGGAGTTGGCGCCCAAGATGAAATTAAATGATATTTTTTAATAAAATAAGGTGCAATGTTTGTTTGGGCATGGGAAATTGGGAGACATAAGGAATTTTCATAAGTTAATATTTTATTCTATTTCTTGGGCATTGGAGTTGGAAAACATAAAAAGAGTTTTTTGAGCTCATTTTTATTATGCATGAATATTGGAAAGAGGGATATGCTACTAGTTTTCTTCCAAAACTTTTAAAGACAAAATATTTCATGGAGAATATCATCTTCAAAGGTGAAATATCCTTTATGGGTGATTACTAATAGTCTTACATAAGGCCTATGTGTATGCTTTATTTCTAGTGAACTTTAATGGAGTTTTCTTTGAATTTGGGGTTTAACGAATATGAAGACATTTTTAAGGTAATTTGATTTACAATTATCAGAGGTTTTGGTGTGGCCAAAGAATTGTAGCTATTTCATTGCTAGTTGTACACTTCCTAAGGTTGCTTATACCCTTTATTTTGGTTACTGAAGACTATGAACTGGAAGTTTTATTTTGGGTATTTTTTCATCAGACTTCTCTTTGTTGGGCAATCATTTTGTGACCTTGAAACAAGATTTTGTTGTTGATATTATTTTTCAAGAGAGGCCATACTAATTCTGATAGGTTGTATCTCTTCTAAGTGTGGCATGAGGTTTCCAAGTTTGGACGCCTAGGTTTTGTGGAAAAATTTCATTTTGTTTGAGATAATTAACTCCATATTACCATTTACAAATGAGTTTGAGTGGGACAAAATCAGTTTGATGGCATTTGAATTGATGGTTGAGCCACCCTTGTTCTTCCTAGCACTAAGAGTCTTTATCTGTGCTTGACTAGAATCAATTTTAGACTTCATTCCACATGTTCCTTTACCGATTGAGGACAATATTCACTATTGAATTAGTAGTAGACTATTTAGTAGTTTGGGAGGGTTGATTTTCATGAAGGAAGATGATGTTTTAATGTGAACTCAAGTTATCACAACCTATTGATGAACTACAACCGACCTGCAACAACAATAACTATAATATCAGTCATGCAGAATTTCAAAATTAGCCCTTGCTCCCTAGTAGTGAAGCTGGGAGGAGAATCTATTGATGTTAAGTTGCCAATTTTTTAAGATAAAAAGGTTAAGATTTGTTTATTAACTTTTGTTATCATGTTAGCATATGTGGAGTAATTTCTGCCTTGTGTTTGTTGGTAAAAAATTACTATTTATATTTGTTGTTCGTTATAAATGCCAAATCTATATCAAATCATTGCAAATCAAACAAACAACATGCAAAACCGAAACAATTCTCAAAAAGGGTGGAAACTTGAAAAAACAAATAATAGGGGGATCTTACATTCACTTTCCTTCTCCATCACCCACACATTCCTCTATGGGGGGTTCCATGGGATTGGTTCCCGATTCCTATGGTTCCTCCAACCACTTCCTATACAACCAAATTTATGACTGATTTTGGTGAATGAGTAGAAGACTAATGAAGATAACACACATCAAACAATGCAATACAAATGATGACCCATATAGGAACTTCTTAGATCGGTTATTGATCATTTATCACACTTCATAAGCACACAAAAGGAAGGGAATTAGGCAAAAAGGACAACGAGAAATTGAGTCCTAACACTACCCAAGCTAGTTTCTATTCCTTAGTCTCAACCTTGGTAAGTGTAAGCCAATCCCCTCAAATAGGTACCCCCAAAATACAACAAACATCATAAAGAGTGATCATATACTCTCTTGCAACTCTTAGAAACAAGAACTTGTTCTTGTAAGCATCCCAATAGGTAAGAATGTCACAACAACTATGAGCTAAGGTTGTACGATAGGGACTCATAGCACTCTTTCTAGTCTTACTGTGCGAAGGATGGTCAGGTCTACTTTGGATAATGCCTCTATGATATTTGTGTACCATGCTTACTCTTTGGTGGTGTTCCACTAGATGTAGGTGTCTTATGAAATTGAAAAGCTTCATTAAACCTTAGAAGAAACATAAAAATTTAAAAAGTTGAAAACAAAAAAAAATGTATCCAAATCCAAAAATAATTACAAAAGAAAACTTTAAAATGTTGCAAAACAAACAAGTTGTTGATTGTCCCTAGCCAACAAGACTGAACAGAAAGGTCTCTTGAGTGACCATGGCAAAGTAGGATGGGTTCTTGAGTAACTATCCCCCTCAACATAAATGCACTTATAGGGCCAAAAGAGGTGACCCTATGCATCCTAAAAGAAAACCCCAGGTTTTCAAAATAAACTAAATTTGTGTCAAATTCAACAAAATGAAAACATGAAATCATTTCCAACCTAAATAACAATTTAATGCAACAAATAAAATTGAACTTGACAAACATTTTCAAGCAAAAATAGTAAAAGCTAAAATTGGGGTAAAAGAGAGTTTTTTTTCTCAATTTTTACACCTCAGGGACTACAAAAGGTTTAAATAATTGTCACGATCTTGATCATCTTGTTGATACCTCTTTGTCAACTATAATATCACATAATTTCATCACCATTTCTCTGTAGCTCCTCTTTTCTCCATATCTCACAAACACAATGAAATTTCAAATTAAATAATTTTTCTATATATAAGCTTGTTTTTAACCCTTCTATAGGTTGTTTATGCAGAATGAAGGAAATATAGGTAGTATCTCTTTAACCCTACATCAATAGTAAGTGATCTTGTCATTTTTCATCATCACTTTTCATGATTTTCATATTACATGTTTTCATGTATTTCAGTTTTTTGGTCCAAATGCAAGACAACATCAAGTGTGGGTCTCACATTCCCATTACGGGATATGAAACCTAGCTTTCATGTAGATTGTCATACCCAAGGGGGAAAATATGTAAGTCCCCAAAATTATACAGATCAAAAGTTAGATGATAATTTAGTAGTCTAGCCGATGACACATGTGACACATGCTTATTTCTCCTAAGGGATTTTTCTTTCTTGATGAAAGTCTTCTTAGAGCCCTTAAAACCTTCTCCCATATGTATTCCATCCTTGCTAGCAACATAATCAACTTGCACATTGTTTCCTTCCTCCAAAACTAGCATTTTGCACCTTTAGTTGTAGGAGCACCTAAGAGATCTTAGAGTCTCTTGGGTGACCTATGTTAGGCTACAAGTTCACCTAGGTGACTTTCCTGAGTAAAACAAGTGAACCACCTAAGAGGGGTGAGCCTATCATGTTTAGTTGGTGTGTGAATCTTCTAATTTTGGTAACTTATTTTTTATTTTGGCCTCTAATTGACAATCCTCTTCAATCTTGATGACACCAATCACTCTTCTTGACTATTGATCTTCTCACGTTAATTGGTTGTCATCTCCCCTCTAATTGCAAGTTCATTTTTCTATACACATAATAGAGCCAATAAGCATGAATAAATTGAAGAGACAAAACATGAAGAACAAAGTAGAAGGAATTTGGCTACCTCTACATAATTTTGCAAGAAGCTCTACATCTTTTCCTCTAAGAATAGGATTGCCTTTGGAACTTTGCAACACCAAATCCTTGATCTCTCATAGCCAAACTCTATCCTTCCCACATAGTACAAAAAGCTTCTAAATATTTTGGACCCTCCAAGCAATCCCAAATCTTTGAATCATTTGATCTATTATTAGCTCATACAACCTCCTCTTCCCTACCTCCCATTGCCTTCTTTGCTTTCCTTGGGCTTTCAAGGTTCCTTTTGATTTTTTATCATGTAAGAAATATCCTAGTGGTCTAATCCCTAGTGCCCAATTGTTTCGTCTTTTAGGCCAAGCCTTCAAATTTCTATCTACCTCCCTTTTCCCTAATATTAGCTACCTAGTATCCCTGATCCCCAAACCCCAATAGAATTTATCTTCACATGGATGATATCAAACATCTTTGAATTTTGATCCCTACTTCCTCCTCGCCATCTACTTTTAGACTTCTAGACTTTCGTGTCCTCTGATTCTTATAGCACTCAACATTGAGTATGTCAATGTTCTCGACCCTTGATTCCTAATAAATTCTAAGTCCCTCTTTTCCTCCTCTGCTACAATGTCAACTATTTCCAAACTCTGATCCCTACTCCCTTTTCCTTTAGAAGGGAGTAATCCTTTTCCCTATTCTCAACCACATTTATTACTATTTGTGGTTGTTTGAAATGTTTGCTCTCCCTACTCCCCAAATGAAATTAGGTACTTGGTAGCCTCAACCTCATTCCCCACTCTTACATGACAAATGAATCTCATTTCCCAACACCCTACACCTCATCATTCCCTTTCTACTCTCGAGCCTTCGAGATTCATAATGCTTGCCTACCTATTAATATTTATCCACTAGGATCTTGATTCCCCATCTCTTGTTGCTTCTTCTTTCCAATTTCCCCAAGCATATAGAATTTCCTCTCCCCCTTAACCAAAATACTTGTGCACTCTAAACCCCAGCTCACAATTCTCCTTGGCATCACAATTTATGACTCATTGAGATCCCAACCATCAAGGTTGCAAGATATTATTTTTTACCTCTATGCATTGTTCAAGCATGAGTTTTTGCAAATCCCTAATGTTTGTACACATTGCTCAACCCCTCCCTTGCATTGTCTAGCACACCACTAATGCTCGAAGGTGACAACGATGAACACATTCAAATGGATTGTTCCCATCTAAACTCCATCTGACTCCATAAAGGCATGGATCCAAACGTAAAGATAGGTGCAAATAACAAATATGAGTATGGATAGCTCAAACACCTTAAATGTAGAACCTAGGCACCACAAGTCTACAAATAGGTCCTATACTACTTTCTAAATGGTGGGGAAATATTTTAGCTGCTCTAGGTCATCTAACACCAGACCCAAGGTAGATTTTCATGCAAATAGATGTGCTAGTGCATTGAATTCCTTGACTGATGAAGAAATTTTGCGAACCTTGATGAGACAAACATAATGGATACAAGTGGAATGCTATAAATGCAAGGTTGAAGATGATGAGGCCGTATAAAGCCTATTTTTTAAATAGCAAAGTAACTACTTTTTCCTTCTCTTATACCCTATTTATGTGGATTTAGGAGTAGATTAGGAATTATTACTTATTTAAGATAAAAATAAGATAGTATACCTGTCTAATTTGGGTTTATTTGATGTTTACTATAATGTTGATATTCTAGCCCCCATGCTTGGCCAAAAGTTGTATATGCAAATAGGAGCGATTTTGGTATTTACTATATCATGAAAGACACAAGGATCAAAGCCAAAAAGTAGTTTTTGAAGAAATTAGGAGATACCATCATGATAGGCCATCAAGATGGCTCAAAAAAATTTATTCTAAAGGCCTAGCTCTAGAAATCATGACCTTGGATTTTTAAAAAATAGAGATAACTTTGGAGAATATAACAACCACTCATTGTGCAAAAGAAGCAGTAGAGATCAACAACCGACATGTAGTATAACCGAAGGAAACATGATGATAAATATAGTTTGATATTGAAGAATCATTCCCCACATTTCATGACATATCAGTAGCTTGATCATTATGAAGAAACCATTCTTTTAAATATTTAGTTATGAATGAATTCTTTAGTGTCCAAGTTAAATTACAACATCATAATGTGCATAAGCACAATTGCTAAATTATAGGAGACTTCTAAGGAAAATTCCATAGAGCTTTCTGAATAATCAACCTATCGAACCCAAAAGAAGGGGTTAGGAAATTTTAAGAGCAATAGAAGAAGTCAGTATAATTTATACAACAGTTTATCATGCAAAACTTGTAACTTTTATTCTGGTAATAGAAGCATAGCATTATTGCAATCTTGATTATTTCGTAGAATCAATGTGTTAATTGTTAAATGCGTTAGTTAGCAACAGTCTCATTTCTCCAAAGGATCCAGGGCCACTCTCTTAGGGGAAGAAGGCTGATAATAGTATTTTGTAATTAATGTTTCATGTGGTATTCCTCACAGTCAATTGTAGTTTTTTAGTGCATGTTGGTATTTTGTAGTTTATAGTTTACGTGGTTACATAGTAGTTCATATTGTTGTTGTAATTTGTGTAGGTATGTTAATTGTTTCAGTTCTTTTTCATTATGATTAATGATTTGGAAATAAATTGAAAAAAACCATAAATTATTTTGATATTAAAAAACTTAGTTTCATGTTTCCTACGATCTCAATTTAATATAAGCAATTAAATTCATAGCTTAATCTTTCTTTCAACAACTCTGATTTAGCATAAGCATTTAAATTTCTAGATTAAACTCAATTTAGCAATTTCAATTTAGTTTGTGTGTATAATTTCATTTTGTGGTAAAATCACTCATAGTTTAGGTTTCCAACCCCTATTGCAGATAACCTTAGGACATCACCCTAGTTTGACATGATAAATCATCTATTAAAGCGGAGGGGTCAATGACAACTCGTCACTTTTTGGCATCATTGTCAAGGACCTCAATTGTTATTAGGGAGGTTGTTGGGAAAATTCAACTAGTAGTTTTTAGGAAGTAGAGTTTTGATAAAGAAGTAATCCCTTCTTTTGCATGGTTATAAATAGGGATTGTCTAGGTTGATTCACAAGAAATAACTTCCACACTACATACACTAATAAAAAAATTGAGCATGAAGTAAACTTAAGGGATGTAGTCATCTAAATCCTTAGAAGTTTCACAAGGACAAAACCTCCTAATCCAAAGTGAGTCACCCTAGGAATAACAAAAGTCATGAATAAAGTTTCCAAATAAACCTAGAAGTTAGTCAACCAAGCAATCTTATTTATAGGGAAATAATAATAAAGAACATATAGAGAATAGGATGTAAAGAACATTCACCTACCCTATTACTCTAAATTCTGACAAGGAAGCTCGTATGAATAATATTTCCCCCTTCCATATTGCCTACCTTTAGAGGTATAGCTTTTGAGGACCTAGACCAATTTCTTTTTTACTTCAACGTCCTATGCCAAACATATGATTGCAAAACTGAACCTCTCAAAGATGTGTAGGAATTATTCTAGGACAAGGGGAGGAATTAAGAAATTTAAGCATGCAAAAGCCAATTAATGAAATAGGGTAGTTGATGGAGGAAATTACAAATTTAAAAATTGATATTTTAGTCCAACTGAATACCACACACACTAGGCAGGATTCAGGGCAAAAATAGAACTTTAGATCCCTTGTTGATTTATTCTCCTAGATTTTGAAAAATGCACATCTTGAGGGAGTGTACTATAAATAAAATAGGCATTTGTCATGTCTATGAGAAGAACCACCTAATGATGCAATATAAGCTACTCGATACCATTAATATTTGGATTTGGATGAAGAAAACTCCCTCAACAAAGGATGAACTTAATTATATGAGAGAATGGTGGGTGGAAAATTTTCTTTTAACCAATCCCTACATCAATTCCAATGGTGCCCACCTATGAACTGGAGTGCTAATAATTACTGTGAATGGTGAATCTATACCTGCACAAACATAAAATTAGATCAAAGTGCAAGTTAGAGTCAACATTCCCCATGAAATTAGATTGAAACATCAAAATAGGAAATAGAATGAAGAACAACACAATAAAAGATAATTAAATCCTATTCTAATGAACAAATTCTCAATCCCATGGGGGAATTGGTGACATGTTGATGTGGAAAATGGCCCTTTCCTAACTCCTTGATGTGATTTGATGATCTTTGATGATGATTCTTGATTCCTTGATACAAAGTGATGATAACCTTGATGACTTTGATATAAAACTATGAAATTCGAATGCGATGGATGAAATTGAGTATAGTAGACTTGCTTGGATTGTGGATGAAATTGTGGATGATCAATTCAATAGGAGAGACCCTCTATTTATAGATTTGAAGTATGGAAGATTGAAGGATTTGGATGAATGTGAGACTAAAGGATAGACCAATAGCATAATGCCACTTGTCATCATGCTAATGAATCTTGGAGGAGATGTGAAGGTGGCTTGTGTAAGAGGATGTGTAAGATGCATTTAAAGCTAAGGTGGCTCAAGAAAGAGGACAAAAGTCTTTTGGGGGGGGAAGTCAAATGGGTGGAATATTCTAGTAATATGCCACTTTTTTGAATGAAGATAGGTAATATGTAAATTAAATAAATTGATTTACATGTGCACCTTGGTTAGTTGACCAAGGTGGACTTACCCTAGGGTGAAGTTAAAAGCTAGAGGAATGGGGGATTAGTGTTAGGAGCTAATTAATTTAAGATTAATTAACTTAGATGGAATTAGTTGATTTGACAATTTGACTTAGATTTTAGGATTTAAATAAATCAAAGTTGAGAGGAATAATGGATTAAGATTTAATTAAATAAAAAATTGATTTATTTAATTAAAGGGGGAAATAAAAAATTGATTTATTTAATTAAAGGGGGATGATGTCAGATTAAATCAAATAAAGATTAATTTATTTAATTTAAAGAGATGACTTTAGAGATTAATTAAATAAAGTGCATTATTTAATTGCAAGAGGGATTATATGATTAATTAAACATGATTTATTTAATTAATAGAGGAGAATGACTTAATCAGATGAATTAGATTTATTTAATTAAAAGAGGAAATATGTTGAATTTAATCAAATAAAGATTATTTGATTAAATTAATTAGTAAAGATGATGATTTTAGAAAGAAACGATGCTAGTAAAATCGTGATCAAGTGTATATGATCAATTTGTATATTTTTCGTGTCTACAATTACTTTGCACCATGGTCTTCACAACAAATGCCACAACAATGGGGACCCCATGAATGCACCAACCAACCATAGTCCAATCCCTAGTGACTTCATTAACCTCAACAACAATGGTTTCCTCCAAACACTTCAACACAATGGAATATGCAATACAATCAACCCTACCAAAGACCAAGATGGTTTCAAAACATTGTTGCTTGCTCCTTCTAACTCACAAAATCAGCATCGTGATAGGTTGGTCACCCAACCACACTTCTTGCCCAACCTGTGGCTAATCCCAAAAACAATAGATAGCCCACACTTGTCTATATTACAGATCAAGAAAACATAGCTGGTGCTAATGCCATTCACTATGAAAACATCCAACTGTGATCGAGAATATTTTTATAAAATCCTCGTCTCCCACCATAGTTGAGATCATTGATAAGGAGGAGATTCTTGAAAACAAACTTAAAACCACTAAAATAGAATCTGATGTTTCTCAGGGGATTTTCTAGAGCCCATCTATTTCCTTTGGAGCCTCTTTGGAGCCAAACTCTAGAGTTCCTCAAGGATCATACTTTAGAGCCTCTCCAAAGCTTGTTTTCGATATGTCTTGGGTGCCTCATTCTAAAACCATTCCTGAGTGTGCACCATTTTTCAAGAGGTTAAGATTAGTATTAGATCTGAAATCATCTTTGGCGTCTATATCTCCCAATGAGTCGGAACTCATACAAGAACTTAAAAGGTTGACCATCAAAATTCTATTGCTATAAGCTATAAAGGGAATTCCTACGTTAAACTAGCTAATAAAATGATTGTGCATTAAAACACCAGGAAGGAAGAAGAAATATCCCGTTACCATTCATGTAGAAGGTAGATTGGCTAATCTTTTCTCAAGAAAATTGCTTCCACCACTGTGATCACATTAACTATAGGGGAG
This sequence comes from Sequoiadendron giganteum, assembly GCA_007115665.2. Lineage (NCBI taxonomy): Eukaryota > Viridiplantae > Streptophyta > Pinopsida > Cupressales > Cupressaceae > Sequoiadendron > Sequoiadendron giganteum. Next base: position 37,303,378 of record CM021100.1, on the reverse strand, counting down.
ACAAATATTTCAAATGTGTTGGCTGATCTAGGGGCTGCTATTAACACCATGTCAATAGATGTGCTAAAATATTATTCCTCACTAGATTGCAGCCCACTAGCACCATCTTCAAAATTGTTGACTAATCAGGTGCCATTCCTAAAGGTGTAACTGAAGATGTTCCAGTTATAATAAATTCATGGGAGTATCCGGCGGCATTTATGATACTCCACCATGAACCCCTAAGAATACTTATCTACTAATCCTAGGCAGACCACAGCTGGCAATTGTTGATGCCTTCATATTCTATAGGTTAGGAGTTACAGCCATCTCCAACAGAATTAATGTCAAGATGCATACAATTATTGATCTCTCCCCAACAAATTAATCAACGGTCTCATTTTAAACTTGTTTAGACAGGTTAATGAAAATTTAGATGCACCATTAATGAGTAATCTTCGTACTGTGCGAAATATTTACACCTGCTAAATCATTTAATGAAGCCCTGGTCTTGTAATCTAAATTAACATACTTTGTTAACGGCATCCATAAGAGCTCATAACTACATTAGCATTTGAATCCAACAAAAAGAGATTAAGGAATTCAGACATTTGAAAGACACTGGTTATTTGCTCGAACAAAGGATTTCCGAATCTATCCAATTTTGACAGTCTGTTGCACTCAGCCAGCAAGTTTCTAATTTTGTCTCCGTTGTTGAATTAAAATTGAGTCAAATTGAAGGTTGTCTTTACAGAAAAAATTTGGGGTTTATTTGCTTTGCTTGTGAACGAGGGATTCTTATGTGTTAAATATTAGAAATTGATAACCTTAGAAAAGACCCTAGTCTAGATTCACAATGTCTTCCAACTCTTCATAGATGTCAGCTTCCTAGGATTTGATCAACCAATTCCCTATATTGCCTAAGAAATTCAAAAATTCATCAAGAAAGGGGCTTTTAACGGATCACTTGTAGGATGCGACTGCATAAATTAGGGAGGCAAATATTCCTAGCACAGGATGGGATTTATGTAAGTATTTCTTTGATAAATCTTTTAAACCCAGCCCTATGAACAATCCCTAGAGATTTGATTTGGAAAATTTGGTTGTGCTCAATTATTTATTAAATGAAGACCTACTAGGGTATTTGTGTAAGCGATAGGGCATAAATACCAGGGAGGTCAGAGCCACTGGCAGAAGGTTTTTGTTGACAGTCAACAAATAGCTAATTAGGGCTACTTGTACTTGTCATTGTTCTCCCACTGAAGAAAGTTCAACCTGCCAAGAGTGTCGATACACCTAGTGTACCATTTCATACTTCTGGATTTGTTGTCCTCCAAGACTCGAGCAATTACAAAGTTTATGTTCTGTCAAGGACAATTGGTCATTAGGTTTAAGCTAGACATCAATCATTTATTCGTCGAGTAACCAAAGACTAGTGACCTAATGAGTTGAGAAAACAACAATCACACTTACAGAATTACAAAGTTTATGTTGTGTCAAGGTCAATTGGTCATTGGGCTTGAACTAGATCCCATCATTCATTTGTTGGGTAACCACAGACTGGTGACCTAATGAGTTGAGAAAACAGCAAGCCAACAATAACAAATCCTTATGTATGAATTGAGGAAACTTCGCATGATCATTCTACTCTCTAAGATTTGGGTTGCAGATTACACAATATGAGTTATATATCTTGATTTTATCTCAAGGTTTTAGTAGGAATATGATCACTGTACACAGCCTATTAGATGATGCATTTAGAGAGATGGAGTAGAGTTTATTGCAGTACCTCCGAGTGCAACATCAAGTTTATGCTTGTTATACAAGATTTTCATCCGTTTATCTTCAAACGAGCATCCTGAGGGTGGAAATAGTTTTAAAAAGAAATGGCAAAAAGACTGCATTGTAATGAAAGCAAATATATTATAATCATTTCATATGCCTACTTATGTTTAATCTGAAAGAGAAGTAGCAATAATAACATTAATGGAATGCTCCCCAATCAAATTTAGACTTGACCAAACTGAGAGAGAGGAGAAGAAAAAAAGATAACAAATCAACATTGTTTGGTTCTTAGGGGGATTCCATTGCACTGTATTCTTACAGCAAAAATCAAAGCTTTCTCTCATGGGCATGGATTTGCATTAAATCACCGCCTTTTTCTGGCATCCCAATCGGGAAAGGTTGAATGATTTTAAAAATTTACACTTTTCACTATAATCCATCAATTCAGAAGCAAGGTTTATGGTATTGTGAATATTAAGAGTTTTTTTTGAGTACCTCCCAGGAAGAATTTTGCACTGAAACAAAATAGCATGCATCAATCACAAAAGTAATGGCACATTTGTTCTCTGCAAGTTGTATTTTTATTTAGCAGAGCACTGAATGGTGGGATTACAAAGTACTGACCAGCTCAATCTTCACCATTGAACCATAGTGCTATGAAATCCAATTTCATGGCATATGAATAGAAAATTGAAAATAGCTGCTGATTTATAACATCTGAGAATGGATTGCCTGTCAACCAAATACAATAATTGGGAAAGCGGAACCTAAGCTAACATTCGAAGTATCAGGACACGTTGCCACACGAAGTGTCTACATAATCTGAAAGAAACGTGTAGTTGCTTACACTCAAAGATCTAGAATAGCAACCTTCAGTACTCCGATACCTGTACGTCTGTTGGGTGCTTCCCAACCCACTGCTGACTAAGTTCTTCTGAATAACAATATAGCCCTCTGCATTCTGAGTATTATTTAAGGAGCCGAAAAAACTATTCGTTGGGGCAACAATGGAGATATCCATATTAAATCCATTTGAAAAGTTTGCCGTCTCAAGAGTGGTGTCATTACCTTTGTCCACCTCAGCAAAATACATATATGTCGGAAAAGACCTTTCAACTTGAGCAGATAATAGTATCCCTGTGGCCGCCTCAACTATAGCACCACTTTTAGCACCTATACTTTGCTCCACAATCTGTACGTCTCCATTGTTTTCAAAACTCATTGAATTTATATACTTATATTCTTGTGAAATGTGAGTAGTTATCTTTCCCAGAGATGATTCTACCCAGCCAGAGTGGGAAATCTTCCTGTGGGCAGATGTAACAAAGGATCCATCCAGGCCTTCAAAGTTTGATTGAAGATTGGTCTTTAAAGGGGAAGCCTCATATTCAGTTAAATTTCCACTTGTTTTTGCACTCTTGTTATCAAGCCATAAGTGCAAATTTGCATCCACAAACCACACACTGAGAGCATTGGTTACAGTAAAGCTGATCTTGTGCTCTTCTCCATCTAACAATTTTCCCAAAAAAGGCGTGATTTCTATTTCATAGCTAGGGAGACTAAAGGACCCAATACCAGAAACAGGACGCCAGAATAGTGGATTAATCCCTCCTGTATAAACTACAGGAAAAGGCCACACAGCACCAACCACTATATCATCTACCAAAACCACTACCTCTCTAAAAGGCCCATTACCTGCCGTATCGGTCAAATTGTTAGCCTCGATATACACATTAGGGGGGTTGGCGTACCAGAACTCATCATCTGAATGGAATGAAAGATAAATCTCCAAAACTGCCCTGTAAGCATTAGGTGTTATACGCAATGACTTCCCCTGAACATCTGATGCATTTTGTATTTGGAACCAGGCGCCCTCACTCTGTGAATAGGGCAAGGAAATGGGCATAATCAAATCTGCATACCCATGAGGATGCAAACCCATCTCCCCCTTCTCTTCATAAAAATGGAATGTTATATTGACATGATAGACCCCAGTATAAGTATTATCTATTATATTATTAAGCTTCACTTCAAGAATCTGAGGACTCTTCAACAGTGGGGAGTACTTAGTTATATCCTTGAGAATAGTCCATTCCATTCCTGTCTTTATGGGCTCTGCAGTGCATGTCCTGAGGATCTCCACCCCACTCAACCACACCCCCGCAATTCTATCGAACTGCCTTCCTTTACATGTTGCCTTCCACTCCATAACCACTTTACTCCATTTGTCAGGGCACCATTTGGGGGGAGTATACTCCACTGTCACTGGAGGTTTTCCATATGTGTACCCAAAATCATATTGTAAAACATGGATCGAGCAAGGCCTCTCCTTGGGAAGTTCAACGGGTTTTGTGACCTCAAAATATACCATTGGGGGGATTTCATTTCGAAATTGAGTTTGACTAACCTGGTATGCGGATCCTTCAGTTTGGGGATGAATTTGACTCTCCTGGTACTTGACTGTTTGAATTTGATCCGAGATCTCCCTCTGTCTTCGAAGATTCACATGTGCAGTAGCTTCACTGGCCATCATTATTATCATCACAAAAAGTTTCCACCATTGCAGATGAGCCTCCATTCTGAACATTTTCTAACCAAGTATCTGATGAATCTCCTAATATAAGTTAATCCCATACTCCATGGTCTCATACAAGCCAGCAGATTCCATGTATTTTTTCCTTGAAAATAAAAAATGGTAGGCAAAATCGATGTTCGTCTTCATTAAAAGGCATGTGGATTCGATATCTTCGAAGGCATACAAGATAGATGTGGATCCCACATTTTCTGGGTGGGGTCAATAACTGTGGGATGACTGTTAGGTCCTTCTTTTATGCAGGGAAATTAAAAAAATAAAATTAATGCTCGCCCACTTTAAGGATAAAGTCTTGTTTCAATTTTTTTGGGGGCATTTTTGTGGGCAATCATTGCATGTAGACATGCACTCTTGTTTTCTACTTTTTTAATTAAAAATGCTTTGCTTTACCATAAAAGGCCTACACTGTTGGAGGGAAGTAATGTGACATCAACTTCATCATTTTTTTAAATTTTTTATTATTGGACTAAGAAAATCGTCATCCAAGAGGAAAAAACCAAAAGGTCGGCAAAAATAAAAAATCACTTATGCAAGAAATCTAGGAATTTTCTTATTGACTACTCTATCCAACTCATTAGAATTTTAATATAAACACATCGATATTGATTAATAAAAACAATAAAATTTCAATGTAAACTTCACAAAAAATTGTTATAATTTTAATGAAAAAATATGTGTTGTGGTGAATTTAGTAGATTTATGTCTATTCTTATTTATTTTGTAAAATATTTTATAAATTATATATTGATGAACGATACATTCTCGTGTTTAGTTTGGGTGATGGTTTGATATCTATTTCATTATATTTGTTCTACACTTACATGCACCTATTTCCATACATTCAACTTTATCTCATCTTTATTGGAACAAAACCAATTACAATGGTCATTTTATAAACACACACCTTCATACATGTATTATCTCCACAATATTTTCACTATGATGTCCAAGACCAATCTCATGCCACTCAGGATTGATTCAAAGGTGCTCAAGATTGAACTTGGAATTAGAATCTTCAAATTCAAATTCCAACACCCATTCGTACTACACTATGAGCTTACTTGGTACACGTTTTTTAACAAATTGTTGCTATGCATTTAAAGACATTCAATGTGCATTAATTCATATGCAAATTATAGAGAAAAATTGATATCTTGGATTTAGAGCTTAAAAGGAATCTAGATCACACTTGAATTTACTAAAGGAAAATATAGACCATTTGTATGCTTGTGTATGTTGTCTTCAATTATTCACTTAGAGTCATCAAGACAATTTGGTTTGGCCTAGGAGAACTTGAACCTAGTGATTCGATTGATTTCTAAAGCCATTTGTGAACAATTTCAAACCGATGATAAATATGGTTACCACATTTAAGGCTTCCATAAATAAGATAGATGTTACAATTGACTTTAAACTATGTTTGTATTTTTTTTACGTAATCCTCCACAATTTGGACTTGGAAGATAGAGTAAAGCTAGTAACTCATAAAAAAGTATTCACATCAATATTGACTCAAAAATAAATATTGTAATTTATTTTCAAATATTACATTTACTTCAAAGATTTCAACAATAAAAAGCATCAACATAAAAATTCAACCTACCACATTTTCTTCTTTAACTCCAAAAAAACAACAAATTATTTAGCGTGGATTTCCATATCAATGAAGCCATTATGACGCAATCATGGATATAAAGTCTAATGAAAAATAATATATTCATGTATTCCAACACACATATAAGTAAAATATCAATATAATACACAATAGAAACATATTTAAAAGATAAATGAGATGTACATTAATGATGATATAATTAGATTCTCAATATTCAACATGCATATTTGTACAATCATAAATGCTCTAACACAAGTTACTATCAAAGTTTAGAAATGGGTGATCCCACAATAGTGGGTTACAATTCCTTTCACGAAGAAAAAATGCCAAAACTCTCCCATGAAAAAAATTTCAGTTTTCTAGGGGTTCGCTTGAAGGGGGGTTCGAGTGGGTTTTCTCGAAGAGGGGTTTGAGTGGGTTCGAGCGAACCCCTTTGTGATGAAAACCCATTTGATGGGGTTTTTTTTAATGCAATCAATGGGAAATGGTAAAAAGGGGGGTTCAAGCGAACCCCCCTTTTAGCAAACCCCCTTCGCTCGAAGGGGTCCAAGGGGGTCGCTAGAAGAGGGGTTTGCTCGAACCCCCCTTTTTTGCCCTTCTCCCCCTCCTCCACCCATTTTCTGCAAAAAATTCCCTTTCTGCACTTGGGTTGAAGATGAAAATGGAATCATCTTCATAGACCCAACTAGATGATGGTAGTCCTCAGAACAAGCTATCCATCAAATACAATTTTAATATATTTTGGTTTTATTATGTTTTTTTAAGTTTAATTAAACATAATTTTTTCACCAAAAATCAAGCTCTTTGTTCTGCAGATGTGGAAAAAAGTAGATTATCAAAGACAATTCTGAAAAATATCTATGCACTAGATATTGATGTCCTTGATCCAACAAAAAAAATTGATACATACAAAAAAAATTGTGTTAGCAAATAAACCTATGTCTAAATTGTAACTGGTTTGACTTCAAAACTTAATTAAGAAAAAATATTCAATAAAACACTATGAAACCAATTGCATGCACTAGATATTGTAGTTACAAATTTAAATTTGAAAAAAAAAAGAATTTTATCTTTCATAGAAAAAAATTATGTGTTAGCAAGTACACACCACTCTTTAAAAATGGTGTTTACTACTAAAAATTAGTTTTCAAAGTAGATGGAAAAATTAATGCAATTTGATTCCAAAATTTAAAATATATATATATATTTAGAATCTACAAACAAAATGTCACAAATCACTAGTTTGCATCATCTTCAAATTCCTCATGATTTAGTAGCTATAGGTGCTTGAAAGAGAAGATTTAGTTAAAAAAATCAGTTTAATGTCAAGTTTGGCCAAAAAGTGTAACTCACTACTGTGGGATCACCCAAATAAGAATTACTAGTTCGATCATAAATATCTACAAACTATGTGCCAATTTTCATTAATTAAGAACCTTAAGCCCATAGTCAAACTAATATCCTCTATGTTTGCTTCATTCTAATAATCTTATTATTTATAGGGGTCCCTTTTGATGATAAATTACTATCAAATGGAAGTTGATGAAGCTTCTTTCATTAAATTTCTTGGGACCAACTCAAAGTATTCAAGTCAATGCAATATTCAAAATTTAGTGTGAAACATAAAGGAGTCATTTATACATTACAATCTATTGATCAAGAGGAGTTATAAGGTTAATATTGTGTGTAGTGAGATTTATACATTGGAACTTAGATGTGGTTCTAACCCTGAACCTCCTTAAGTCCCATAAACTTGAAAATTTTCTCAAATTCCACTATAAAGTTTGAACAATCTTACATTGTGGAATCTTTATATGGGACTAAGAATGCAATGTAATAAAGATTGGCAAGAAAATACCTATAAAATGAGAGTTATCTTCTATTGTACGAATCAAACAATTAAAAACCTATATACAACAAAACAAAGCATGAAATACAATATTTATGGGTGATGCAAGATCACTCAACATCTAAGATGCTCTTGCACCAAACATATAAGGTAATCAAATTTTGAGCACATTGCTAAAACAATAAGAGCATAAGAGAGGTTGTGGCGGCCACCACAACTAGCCCACTTCATCTTCAAAGAGACATGAATCATCATCAAGTCCCATTCCCTTGCATTAGACTAGATATTCCTTCTTCCTAGTTCTTTTGTTTATATGTGCATTCAAAATATACTCTATCTCATCTTTAAACCTCTTAGGAACCTATTGTCTCTAATTAGACTCCTATAGCAAGAATATATATGTATCTATATCTTCAACTCCATTGAATTCATATGGGTCAACCACATTAAACAACCAGTGAGATATCCAAACCTTCTCATATTTCATTTCCAAGCATTTAAAAAATATCTTTAGAACATTCTACAAAGGTCATTCTTTTTTGGTTTCAACTTACTATATGTTCCTCTAGGGCATCTCTCCTTCCTCAAATGTACCATGACTATCTCACCCTCTAATTCATTAAATATATTATCTTCTATACTTATCCACACTTGCCTTATTAGTACTTCTCTCCAACTAATGCTTTACCAATGAATGCATATCATATATGGCTTGTACAAAATATTTTATCTTGAAACATAGAAAAAGGGGGTAGGTGAGTTATGTGTGTGGTGAATATAGAATGATTAAAAGGTTTAAACACACCTAAACTTTTCCTAATTTCATTAGAAAAAGAGATCTCAAAGGGGTAGGGTTGAATTTTAACCATAAGGTGAGCCAACCCTATTTTGGGATCTGTTGTTTTCTTAGACATAAATGACTGATTTGCTATATGTGGAGATGATTTAAAATGCATTAACTAACTAAACTATATGACCTAATGCTTGAAATACAAAATTTTATGATAATAAAAATGAAAACCAAAATTTGCAAGCAGATCTGAGAAGGTCAGAATGGTGTGCACTTGTGCCAAAAAGCAGGTTTCAGGGTCTGTAGCTGGACTGGTTCACCCTAGGGTTGAAAGGAAGCTGGGTGAGCGAAAACAACTTCCTACACTAATCTAAGTAGGGCAGAGTTACAAAATTTTCATTTTAACACCTTATGTTGTTATAATATGAGATACACATAAAGCATAATAGAAATAGAACAAGAACATAAATGTAATAACAACAAATATACGTGGGGAAAACCCTTTCGAGTAAAAAAACCCCACTCTCCAAAAGCATAATACGTTCTATATTACTTCAAATAATGAATACAAGATATCACCAAGTACAAAGCTTCTTCAACAAGTGCTTCAACATGAACACTTATTCTGGAGTGATATTGACAACACTTCATTACTTGGAATCAAACTATGCATTCTACAACTCAAGGCACTCAATAAATATTAGAGTGTTACAAGCTTCAATAAGCATCTATAAGGTAAGGGGCATCCAAATCCACATATCCTGAATTCTCACAGAATGTTGAGGTGCAGTAGAATAACCATGAAAACACAAGGCATACTCAGAATTACCCCGTAAATATCTGAACACTCTCTTTATCGCATCCCAATGTACTCATCCAAGATTAGCCATAAAATGGATAAGGACTCCCACTTCTTGGGCAATGTCTGGTCTCGTACACACCATCGCATACATCCGACTTCCAATTGCGCTCACATATGGTGCTTTGGTCATGTCCTCCATCTCAGTAGGAGATTTTGGACAATCATTCACATAAAGCTTCATCCCTTGCATCACAGGAATGCCTAACTGTTTACAATCTACCATGTTGAATCTATCCAACATCGAGTTCACATACTTTCTCTGGCTTAACCAAAGATTTTTGTTAGCTCTATCTCTCATGATTTCCATTCCCAGAATGTACCTAGCTACACCTAGGTCTTTCATCTCAAACTATGTTGACAATTGAAACTTAAAATCTGAAATCATACTTTTACCATTCCCAATAAACAAAATATCATCTTCGTATAGGATAATAATGAGAATGTGACCATTATCAGCTTTAAAGTACACACAATGGTCAGATTTAGATCTTTGAAATCCCAATAACAACACATAGGTATCAAACTTCTGTTACCATATTCTAGGAGACTACTTCAAACCATAGAGAGATTTCTTCAGTTCGCAAACCAAATTTTCTTTACCTTTTCAATGAAATGCTCTAGGTGTGACATGCAAATTTGTTCCTCCAAATCACCATGAAGGAATGTTGTATTCACATCCATTTTTTCCACTTCTAAGTCATATGCAGTTGCAAGTGACAACATAGGTTGGATAGATGTCAACTTTTCTACAGGAGAGAATATCTCCCCATAATCAATTCCCTCCACCTGGAAAAATCCCTTAGTGACCAATTATGCCTTATACTTCTCAACACTGCCATCAAGACCACACTTTTTCTTGAAAACCCATTCACAACCAACAAGTTTATGTCTAGTAGGCAAAGGTACCAGATCTCAAGTCTTGTTTTTCTGTAAAGAAGCCATCTCTTCATCCATGGCTTGCATCCAAGAATCTAAATCTCTCATACCCAATGCCTCTCTGACCATCCTAGGCTCATTAGTATTACTAATCAAGGTAAAAATGCAACTAGAATCCAATAATGAATAACCAAATCTGTATGGTTGCCACCTAACTCGTGTAGACCTTCTCAAAGGTTGAGGTTGCGGTTCTTCTTCTTCTTCAAAACTTTCAGAGCTACTTGAGCTCTCCTCATCATCAGGTCCAAGAGGAGTACTTGATTCTTCTTTCTTCAAAGTAGGTGGAATCTACACTACCTCCTTTTTTTTCTCCTCTTTCTCTGGTTGTAGCTCAATAATAGAAGGTTTCATCTCTCTAAAGATCACACTTCTGCTGTAGACAACCTTATGAGCTTCTGGATCCCAAAGCTTGCACCCTTTCACATTGACACCATAGCTGATAAAGATACACTTAACAACCTTGTTCTCCAAATTAGACCTCTTCTGAATCGAAACATGAGCGTAAGCTTCACAACCAAATGCTCTGAGATGTCTCATCGAAGGATTTTTACGAAACCATGCCTCCATGGGTGTCTTACCAAAAAATGATGATGTAGGAGATCTATTGATCAAATTACATGTAGTGGCTATTGCTTCAGTCCAAAAATTATGTTCAAGGCTAGCACCACTCGACATACTCCTAGCCCTTCCATCAATGTTCTGTTCATCCTCTCTACAACTCCATTTTGTTGTGGAGTGTAGGGAGTTGTCTTATGTCTCTCAATCCCATGCTCTTTATAGAACTTGTCAAACTCTATGGAACAAAACTCACCACCATTATCAGTCCTCAAACACTTAATCTTTTTTCTAGTTTGATTTTCTACTAGGGCCTTGAACTCCTTAAACTGACTAAAGACTTTAGCTTTACTTCTGAGAAAATAAACGAATGTCCTTCTACTGTAATCATCTATAAAAGAAAAAATATATACAAATTTTGATAATGAAGGAACATTCACAGGACCAAAAAAATATGAATGAACATAGTCCAAAACCCCAGAGGACTACTAGAGTAAAAAGAAACACGGTATTGTTCTCCATATACACAGTGTTCGCAAAAGTTGAACTCGAGATTACAATCATCAAGGCCTTCAACAAGGCTCTTATTTTTTAGGGTTTGAAGACTCTTCTCACCAATGTGACCAAGTCGTTGGTTCCATAACATTGTATTCTCTATAGGAAGCTTCATTTCCATGGAATGAGCACCCTTAGGTACCCAAAATGCATGACCGTCGAATGTAGCTGAAACATGCTTCTTCTCTGCATGATCTGATGGTGGGGATAAAGAATCCAAAGATCTCTTCTTTGGTACATTAGAAGAACTATTGCACTGCATAGTGCATGCATCAAGCTAAAACAAAGTACCAATACAAACACCCTTAGCCAACACCATAGCCCCTCTAGTAATCTTACATAATCCACCAAAGAAAACAACTTGCACTCCTGAATCATTCAATTTACTTACAGAAAGCAAGTTTTGTGCCAAACCTAGGATATGCAAGACACCATCAATCCTCTTCACTCTTCCATTAGGAAATCTAATTTTGACTCTTCCACAACTAACAATATTCAGATGAGATTCATCACCTAGGTACACCTCTCCACCATTGTACTCCTCATACTTTGAGAACCAATCTCTATGAGAAGTCATGTGAAAGGATGCACCCAAATCTATCAACCACACATCATTTGATGCATGAATTTCCAAGGCTACAATAAATGCTTCTCCATCATCTTGGGATGATTTCTCATATTTAGAATTAGAAAAAAGACTTGTTTTTCTTCTTCTCCTCCTTCTTGCAATCTTTTCGAATGTGACTAGTTTCACCACAATTCCAACATTTTTCCTTGGATTTCTTACTAGGAAACTTAGATCTCCCTAGAGACTTTGACTTTGATTTCTTGTCTTTCTTTTTGCTTCTCTCTTTTGGTCTGCCAAAGACTACAAGGGCCTCCTTAGACATCTCATAAGACTTCCTTCCAATCTCTTCAAATAATAATGAGGCAACAACCTTATCCATCTTGAAGGTGGAATTAGTGCTTCCAATAGCCATTACCAGGTGTTCCCAAGAGTCTGACAATGAACACAAAAGGAGCATGCAACGATCTTGTTCATCAATATTGTCTCCAAAATAATCCAGTTGTGCAACCAACAAGTTAAATGCCTTTATATGATCTGCTACGGACCCTCCATCTTCCATTTTCAGCGAATACATCTTCTTTCTCAAGAAAATATTGTTTACCAAGGATTTAGCCTGATAGATATCACCAAGATTCTTCCACAGAGAAGCATACGTTTTCTCTTCATGGAAATTCAGGAGGATGGAATCAGCCAAGCAGAGTCTAATAAGACCCTTGGCTTTCCTATCCATGAGATCCCAATCTTCTTATTACATGCTTGATGGTTTGGTTCCATAAATAGTAGCCCATAGATCACAGTCTATGAGTGTGTCTTACATTTTGAACTTTCACAACTCAAAATTACCATCGTTAAACTTCTCCATCTCAATCCTACCAAATGTGCCTGCCGTCTCTTTCTTGCAACAAGGTAATGAAATACACACTTCTGCAAAACTCCCACTAAAACAAAGATTAGCTCAAAAACCCCTTCTGACCCAACAAAGGAACCAAGGTTGTCCAGACTCTGATACCAATTATAGGGAAGCTGGGTGAGCGAAAACAACTTCCTACACTAATCTAAGCAAGGGAGAGTTATAATTTTTTTGTTTTACCACCTTATGTTGTTACAATATGAGATACACATAGAGAATAATGGAAATAGAACAAGTACACAAATGCAATAAAAACAAATATATATGGGAATACCCTTTTGGGTAAAAAACCCCACCCTCCAAAAGCACAATACTTTCTCTATTACTTTAAATAATGAATACAAGATATCACCAAGTACAAAGCTTCTTCAACAATTGCTTCAACATGAACACTTGTTTTGGAGTGATACTGGTAGCACTTCGTTACTTGCAATCAATCTATGCATTCTACAACTCAAGGCACTCAATAAATAGAGTGTTACCGTCTTCAAGAAGTATCTAGAAGGTAAGGGGCATCCAAATCCACATGGCACAATATTCAATGCCTTAGACATGCATTTGGACACATGTCCAACATTCTCTTACACCCCTTACAATGTTCAAACATGCAAATATTCTTCTTCCAAGCTTGGGTGCCTAGAATATGCTAAAAATAGCTTTTGACAAATGCCTTGCAACTGTCATAGAATATGCCATAAATCTACCATAGAATCTATCATAGGATATGTAAGAGAATTTTTCATAATTGACTAAAAACAATTGATTCTCTTACAACCTGTCATAACCCATCTTGGGTGCCAACTTTCTCCATGCATTCAAATATGCCTTATGATGCATCATAGAATCTGTCATATGTCATAGATTCCAAAGTGGGATGCCTATGTCCACATGGGATGATTATGTGTCATCCAGTCACCTCCAATGGAGATGGCACCCAACCGTTGGGTCCCATTTAATGACATGACACCATAGGAAATTAAATAATATAAATAAATACATTAATTACATCAAATAAATCAATATTAGGAATCTAAGGTTGAGACACCTTAATCCTAACAAGGGTGAATGGGTCTTGGTGCAGGGGTCCAAAAATACTTTTTTGCAATCCTCTAATCCTAGATCTAAGCTTTTGATTACTCCAGGTTTGACTGTCAGAAATCCAAAAATACAACCTATAGGCGAGTTTCTGTAGCTTGACAACAATGATGAAAAATTTGACCACTTTGCAAAATTGCTCTTTTGATCCACTTTCAATCCTTCTTCACCTATAAATTTACAAATACAAAGAGAGAAAAAAAATGTTTGTTTTTGGGTGAATGGGGGTTTGCCTCAATCAAACCCCATGTTGGTAATTAAACTTTGATAATGAAATAATGAAGGAATTGATGAATGAAATTTTTATTGTTACAACTCACCAAACCCTTAATGGATACCCTTGGAGGACTGAAGTCAAACACATCACTCTAAGGTCTTCTATCTTGTATAAATTGGCTTGATCGATCGATTGATTTGATGCTTGAATGCTTGAAACCTACATCACAATGTTAGCTCCAAAACATGAACACCCGTGAATTTTGACATGATGATATGATCTTGATTATTGTTGTAGATGACTAATAAATCTACTCTTCAATCTTCTTGACAATAATATTTTCTATAGGATTTCTCTCATAAAGTGTGTTAGATTTGAATTGATAAAATAACTATGTATTTATAGGTGTTTATCTAATTTGTCAAAAAATAGATTCCAAAAACCAACAATTGAAACTTGAATTTGAATCATTAAAATGCTGCCAAAAACATATTAAAAATTGGGTCCTAGGACTTAAAGGGGACCCATTGGGGCCTAGGACCCAAGTCTAGGACACTCAATTTCCAAGGTATTTTAATTACTGTTAGTAATTGTTTAATATAGGTTTTCCTTTCGAAAAAAGGAATAATAAGGCTTTGGAATGCATAATTTAGGTAATTATAAGCTTAATTAAGTCCAATTAATTAAGGGGATGGAAACACAATGTGAAATTGTAAAGGAAAATTTTCTACACTACATTTAGCCCCCACTTTAGTGAGAGAATGAGCCCACACTCAAACTCACACTAAATTAGACAGATAAGTCAAGAGAGGTCTAAATGTACAATTGTTGGAAGGATAAGATGACAAGGATCAAGGAGGATGATCAAGCCCCCAAGATCTAAGATCTCATAGCAAACAAGAAAAGGCACAAAGAGACACATGCATGAAAAAGCGACATGAGATACACAATCATACAATGTAAAAATTAATGCAAATAGAAAAGGAAAAGAAAAGGGGTGGATCAAGCCTCGACTATTTGTCCAATAGAGATGGATCAAACCTAAGTTGTTTGTCCAAAAAGTAAACGTTCACAAGTGAAAAATCATTGTCCATTATGTAAACAAAATACTCACGAGGGCTGGTGAAAATACAATATACAATAGGTGAGCCCTAAAGGATGAGAAACACACACTAGGTCTACAAGGTGTGCACTCATTAAAAAAGGGGTGGTACATGGGTAAAGTCATCACAAATTTTTTTTGTGAACCCATAATTCAGTTCCAAATGATCAATGATATGCTAATGCTACACTAAGTCCATCCTTTGTGAACAAAAGTGAAGCACAAATTTCAATATGTTCATGTCAAAATGAGAATTTCAATGAAATAATGCCAATGCATGTCCCCAATTTAAAGAAATTTCTAAACACCATGTTGTGAACAATTACTATAAATTAGAAAATGATAAAAGTCAATTGTTAAAAGGAACATAAGAGCTTATTTGAAAAGCCCCGTGCCAACGATATATTTCCAAATAAAGCTACACCATAAAGAAGGGTTGCCCCCACATGCAATCCAAAGATAATACATAAGGGATCTACAAATTTGGGGTTAGCGTATGTCTTTTCTATAATGATATAATAGAGCTCAGAACTGTCATCATTCTCCAAATACTCATAGAACAATAAAAACAAAGGAAGAATGATGCATAGAGAGTTAGAAGACAAACAATCCTTTTGGATCAACATGGAAGAGACCTAAATGTCTCAACGTTTTGCATTGTCCCCAAAAGGAAAACACTAGACGGAAGAAAATAATGTTTATGGAGGATAGAAGAATAAATATACAAATAGAAGAATGCCATGACAGGTTTGCTTCCTTTGTATCCTTGCACCAACAAAGTAACAAGGGTCATACACAAAAAATCTCACAATCATAAAAGAACAATAAGTATCACAATACGAGGGATCACATTACACACATGCAATCACAAAGAACATGAAAAGAAGAGAACGAAAAGATTAGTATGTCACATGCGATCCAACCTAATGTAAGTCGTCTACATCCCAATCTTTCTCATTGTATATAAAAGGCGGATAACTAGCCTAAGGGGCAACGATAAGTGCCATACTAGGACAAGGCTGTCAAACCTCCTTGCCCCCCAAATGTAGGACAGGATGAGCCGAGATAAGTGTTGAGAAGGTGCTCCTTGCAATATGGAAATGATTTACATGAAGTGCAATACATGTAATAGTGAGTATGCTATGATTCTAAAACCATCACATGGCAAGAAGCAAGATGTGTGCATGCTATCCAATTATATGGATAATATCATTTTCATCTATTAGCTTCTTTAAAGCACAAAACTCATCAATAAGATGCCCAAGAGTTCTACGAAATGCACAATAATTCATGTTTGTACTTTTTCCTTTTTTGTTCTCTCAAATAGGTGGAAATATAATCAATCCTAGATGGAGGAGTTGATCCATTTTTCATTCAGTGTTGGTTATGGTATGCAAAAATGGTAACTTCTTGATTTCGTAGGGCTTGGGTTTCTTACTTGATTGGGAAATTGATTGGTGTGGAGGGGGAGGATCTTGATATCCTAATCCCTTGATATCTTCTGATGGATTTTTTTATAAGCAATTGATGGATTTCATGTTCATTTGTTATGTTACATCCTTGTTTACTTAAGATTCGAAAGCCTTGTCCATAACTCTCTTCTAGGTTGATAGGTGTATCAATAACTCGATGGGCATATGATGTAAGAGTATCAATTTTGTCATTGTGAATAGGTTCCTTCATGCTTGATAGTTTAGGTTTTTTTTATGATTCAACTTTAGGATGCAAAAGGCCAAACATCTCAAGTGGTGGGATGATAGGAGGTTTTGGTTGTTGCATGGAGGGGTAAAAGGGTGCATTGTTCTCAAGGTTACACAAGAAATTTTGTAAGAATTCTTGCATGCTATCTTCATCTTCACTTAATATGTTAATCTCATGGGGACATTCACTATAAGGAGGTGAAGGATCATGAATAGGCTCAATTGTATTAGGATTATCACCAAACACACAACTTGAGACATCAACCAAAGATTTTAAGGACATCAATATTTTACCAAAACTCATATCCATTATAAAGTTTGATGTAAAATTTTAGATTTGATGATTGTAAGATACAAAAAGAATCCAGAAATGATTTCTTTTGAATGCAAATTTTACTTGTGAACAATGCACTTTTTTTGATCAACTGACTTAAATGCAAACAACTATAGAATTTTTTTTTTTCTAAAACTAAAATTGAGAACTACAAATAACAAGAAATAAAGCAGACAAAGATAAATTTATGCTCAAAAATTTGGAAAATTACTTGTACAATGAAAGGTTCACCCAAGGGCGAATGGGTCTTTGTATAGGGATTTGAAAAATTAAATTTTGATTTTTTGAGTTAATGTTTAAATTATGTGTTTTAGGTTGCAAACAAATTTTTTTAGTTATAGGTTTCTAGAATTTGATGATTAAATTCAAGTGCAATTTGATGGAAAAGTGTGAGCAAAATGATAACTTTTGAAATGTAATTTTGATTGGATTTTCCTATTTAAATGACTTAAAGATGCCCTTGATACAAATAATATGCAATATGTATGCAATATTTTTAGATTTTTGTGAATTTAAATGATGTAAAAATGCAATTTTGAAACCCTAAATGAGATGCAAAACAAACTAATGCAAATCCTATATCTAGGGTTTTAGAGACTTCCAAATCAATTTTTTTGATGTACAATGTCAAATTCACCAAAATGTAACATCAAAAAAAGGGGTAGGTGAGTTATGTGTGTGTTCAATATGGAATTATTACAAGGTTTAAACGCACCTACACTTTTCCTAATTTCATTAGAAAAGGAGATCTCAAAGGGGTAAGGTTGACTTTCAACCTTAAGGTGAGCCAACCCTATTTTGGAATATGTTATTTTCTTATGACATAAATTTATGATTTTCTATATGGGGAGATGATTTAAAATGCATTAACTAACTAAAATATATGACCTAATGCTTGAAATGTAGAATTCTATGATAACAAAAATGAAAACCATAATTTGCAGGTAGATATGAGAAGGGCATAATGGTGTGCACCTGTGCAAAAAACTAGGTTTCAGGGTCTGTAGTGAGACTGGTTTTCCCTAGGGCGAATGGGTCCTAATGCAGGGGTCCAATTTTTTTTTTTCAATCCTATGTTCTCAGACCTAAGATTTTGTTTCCTCCAAGTTTGACTGTTGAAAATCTAGAAATAAAATGTATAGGTGATTTTTTCATAGCTTGATAATAATGATGACAACTTTGAAAACTTTGCAAAATTATTCTTTTGATCCACTTTCAGCCCTTCACCTATAAATCTACACATACAAAGAGAGAAGAAAAATGTGTGTTTTTAGGTGAATGGGGGTTTTCCTCAGTCAAACCCCATGTTGGTAATTAAACCTTGATAGTGAAATAATGAAGGAATGAAGGAATTGATGAATGAACACTTGCTTGTTACAACTCACCAAACCCTTAGTGGCTACCCTTAGACGATTGAAGTCAAACACATCACGCTAAGGTCTTGGATATTACATAAATTGGCTTGATTGATTAATTTTATGCTTGAATTCTTGTTTGAATGATTGAAACCTACATCACAATGTTAGATCCAAAACATGAACATGAACACACATGAATTTTGACATGATGATATGATCTTAATTATTGTTGTAGATGACTGATAAATCTGCTCTTCAATGATCAAATGACAATAATATTTACTATAGGATTGCTCTCATAAAGTGTGTTAGATTTGAAATGATAAAATAACTGTATTTATAGGTGTTTATCTAATTTCTCAAAAATTAGATTCCAAAAGCCGACAATTGAAACTTGAATTTGAATAATTAAAATGCCGCCAAAAACATACTAAAAAATGGGTCTTAGGGCTTAAAGGGGACCCATTCACAAATGGATCCTAGGACCTAAGTCCAGGACACTCAATTTCTAAGGTGTTTTAATTAGTGTTAGCGATTGTTTAATATAGGTTTCCCTTTCAGAAAACGGCAATAATAAGGCTTTGGAATGCATAATTTAGATAATTAAAAGCTTAATTAAGTCTAATTAATTAAGGGGATGCAAAGATAGTGTGAAATTGTATATTTGACTTCTAATTATGGATGGTGTACAAAAGTTATAGTTTAGTAATGTACCCAACTATTGATGGTGAAAATGACACAAACAACGTTAAAACAAAATATTTCTACTCTATTTCTCTTGAAAAAGAAAGAATACATATAGTAGCCTAACTCCCAAGGTCCTGGTAGTTGGTTCTCAACTGTCTGGTGTCACCCAATTGGTCCATGCAACTGTAATATTCAAGGGGCCTGTGTTGGTAACAAAGAATGCAAGCAATGACTCATTTTACCGAACTATTTTAGTAAATCAAGGGGGGTTTCAAACAAAAGAAAAAGATAGATCAAAGGGTAAACCAGTAAACATGAACAAAATTCATCTAGCATCCAGACATATATCTTCAACAATGAATGTTTTCCAATCAGATCAAGAAAACCAAAGCATGATACAATTCACAGAATAATCTATACCATTGTATGCATCTAAGGTGCTTCATTTTAATTCACCTATCACAACTATTTCAAAGATTTTTTTTTAAAAGAACACACATTTTTCATTGCCAAGATCATAGATCAACAAACTTCAATAAATTTAATCCAATGATAATCTAACAAGATAATCCTCAAATCTGGTTTCTTCTAAGGACTTTCATCACAAAAGAAACTCTTATGCTTCAGCACAATCACTGGCATACAGATAGATTATAACTTATCAACCTTATCAAGTAAAATTTAATTCTAACACCATATTGCAAAAAACTGTAATTTTATTTAACTATAAAAATCAAGTAACAATGTATCTCTGTAATCACTACGAAAAATTCTTCCGTCCCTTTGTGAACCTCAAAACCTTCGACCAAAATTTCACCTACTTCTTGATTTAACTTGTCAACCCACCTATCTAACATCTTCGCTTTGCCCCTTACTTGTACTAAATCATCTACCTCCTTTTTGCTCAGCGAAATTGGAGTCTCAATAGCAACTACTTGTGATCTTGGAGAGGAGACACTTTTCAAAAAGGAATACAATTGATCTAACTGAGCCTTAATCTCATCTTTCTTCTGCTTATCCTTTAACATCCTTGACCTGGTTGTCAAAGCTACCACATCAATTAGATTCATCTGCTGATCTCTGGTAGGCCTTCCCAAGTTAACAGTACTTAATTGATAATCCGTTAACTGCATGTCTCCTACCTCCTTTTCTGTCATCGGTATGGCACACTCAGCAACAATTTCTCCCTTGTTCACGAGCCTGGTGGAGTGTAGGATCTTGGCCTTATTTTTAGGCCTTTCTTGTTCAATCTCCTTCATCATATCCTCCCAATTGAGAGGTTGTGAAGGTGTTACTGTTCTTTTCTGTAGGTCCAATTTCAACCAAGTGGGAGCACATGGAGCAGTAGTCATCATAGTGAAAGAAGAATCAATAGTAGTAGTAGGGGGTGGTTGTACATTTACTTAGGGTTGAGAATCAACCCTTGGTTCCTCTTGTTGTTCTTGCACCACATGCATTTGTACAAGCTTTTCAGCCTCTTCCCTATCCTTTTGTTCTTGTATCTTCTTACCTTCTTCTTTCTTCAATCTCTCTTCCTCCAATCGTTCTCTTTCTAGTTTTTCTTTCTCCAATCTTTCCTTTTCTAATCTCTCCTTCTCTATTCTTTCCTTTTCCAATTTTTCTTTATCTAGAGCTTCTTTTTCTAGTTTCTCTTTCTCTAATATTTATGTCTCTAAAGCTTTAAGCTTTTCTGCCTTTTCTTCTTCTTATTGTTGCTTTCTAACCAGCTCTTCGGTGTCCTTCTCCTTTCGCAATCGTTCTCCTTCTTCTTCCTTTCGGTGAGCTTCCTCAGCAAGCTTTAACTTGGCAACCAGGACTTCTTTCTCCCTCTGGTATCTTGCCTTCTCTTCCTCAAGGTCATGAATCTTTTGTATTAATTCTAAATTATCATTTTCCTCTTTAACCACCTTGAGTTCATGCTCTTGTTTCCTCTGTTGCCTCTCTACTTCATCAACTCTTGACTTAGCTTCAATTTGTTGCTGCTGTAGTATGGCATCAACTTGTGTCTTGGCATCAATTACCTTTTGTTTCTCTATTGCAGCAACTTTTGCATCAACATCCTTTTTAACTTCTTCAAACAATGCCCACTACTCCTCTTGTGTCATTACCTGTTCAGTATCCTCCTCTAGAGGCATATTCTCTTGCACATCCTTCTCTGACATAGTCTCATCCGAGTCTGTTCCAACATCATGAATCTCTACCCTTTTTCCCTTCATGCTTTCAACCACACTATGAAGAGCCCCCTTTTGAACTTCTTCATTTTGCTTCTTTGCAAGCGGGACTTGAGTAGAAGATTCACCTAATGTAGGTGTTGAAATAACATATCCTACTTGGGCATCTCCTTCTTGTGTCTCTAGTTCATCATCTGCTGCTTCAAGCTCTATTTCTTCAATATCTCGAGGAAGGAACTCCAAAGGCTCTTTGGGAGGTGTCTTTCTTTTGAGCCTTTTATACCCTTTCCCCTTTTTAGGAGTTGGTCCTTGAGGAGCTTTGGTTCTTAAAACCAACCATTGAACACTTCTATCCAAGACTGCTCTTCCTATCTACTTAATATCAATAGTTTCCTCACTATCCCAGTCAGTTGGATCCAAAATTTTAGTTCCAATGTTTAAAGCTTCATAACATGGATCCAATACCACTCCATCATCCACCAATGTGTCAGGAATGTCATTCTTGACTCCAAACTCTGACATGAGTGCGATAGGTAATCTTTCATAATTATTCTTCCTCAAATCATACTCATCCTGTCGGTCACTCCATAAATCTTCTAATAAACTAAAATGCTTGTCAAACATAGAAGGCAACAAGGCATTCATCTTACTTTTTAGGTCAAAATACTTACGAGTTGTGTATAAACCTAACTTTAACTGTATCAACTCACTGCAAACCACCTTTGCTCCTACCAAATGCTGACAACTATACTCACCCAACTTCATGGGGAACTTGTGACATCCTGTCTTATGTTTTAATCCAAACCAAGCATTAACCCCAAGAGCCTGATATACAAATTCCATTAACACTATCTTGTTATTACAACATCTTAGCAATAGACGTGGATGGCCTTCAAAACCAGCTAGCCTGAAATATGTAAACCTAGGGTATTGAGTATACCAACATCCCCATTCAGCAATGAATGCCATGGCCTCTTGACTTAGTCTGTACCCTGCATCTCCATTGAGTTGGTTAATGACCACATATATGAATGCATCATTAACCCTCCTGTATTGAGTCTCAACAACTTGTAGGGACAATTGATTATAATGCTCCCACACCTTCTTCTTCCCATCTAACACTCCCATTATCCCCACTCTGTTCAAACCTGGGAAGATACCCAACCTTGCTGCTGCATACACAATGTAAGAAGTCATGAAAAAGCATTTAGTCTCCCTTATGTTGGTCAACTGATCATGAATGACATCTGATACAATCATCATCCAATCAAATTGATGAGTACCATTTAAGATTACTTGGATAAAGGGAAACATCCACTCCTTGAAATGAAAGGCATCTCTCTTCCCAAAAGCCCTAGACAACATCATTATTATAGCTGATACTTCTTTATAGAAATCTTCCCTTTTTGGTTGGTCTTCCAGCTTGGTTAGAGACTTCTTCTCTGTCCTCAACCACATTTTATTCAAGTGGGACTTGTTGGATTCCTTATATTTACTATATTTATCCAAGGCCTCTGCCTCATCCAACTGCACCAAGTTCTTGGGATCCGGGACATTAAATATACTATGAAACATATGAGGAGTAAGATCAATGATTACATTATCCTGGGAATCCATGCATTGTTGGGTAGCAGGATTGTAGGCACTGGCTGCTATTAAGATCAACTCCGGGCACTGGATTGATAAGGGAAACAGAGTGATATGAGCCAAGCTAGAATCAACAATTCTTTCTGTTCTCCCTATTATAGCTTCAACAAAGGTTTCTGCATACAACTCCTCAAAATTGTATTGGCCCAAATTTGTATCGGTGATGTATGACCAATTTGATTCTACTTTGCTCACTGTGACAACAGGACTCCTGTGATTATACCTCAAGGTATAAGGTAACTGTTCTAGCTTGATCTTCTTTGGTTTGGCTACTGCTTTTGATGTTCCTGTAGGCCGGTTCCTTTGGGAGGCTTCTCCTGATGTTCCCGACATCCCTTTAGCTTTTCTGCAACAAAACCTCTAGTTAGATCTCTGAATAAACATCTCAAAATGTGTCTTAAAATCATACCTTTCAAACATACATTGGAGGCGGAAGCAGGCAAACAACATCCTAAACAATCCTCTTTTAACATATTGTCGGGCTCAAAGGAAAAACTATTTCTGATATTCTACTAACAAGAAGCGGGCTTGGAGTCAAAAATGGAATAGTGATCGGAACTGGAACTGGAATGGAAACTGATTCGGTTTCCTTCAGATTTTCTATTTTCATATTCTATTTCGGTTCCGCTTTCGCCAAGGTTAACATTTTCATAAAAACTTCTTACTATAAGCGGAGTCGAAGACATGATGGAAAATGGAATTGACACTAATCATAAAACTCATCCAAAACTCTAAATCAATTCCAATCTCGCTTCCGCCTATGTTGACCATGACGTCATCAACGATTTTAACAACTTAACGCATAACTTCATAATTAAAGACTAAGGTCATATTACACAAAATGAGGCTTAAAATATATCATGAAAAGACCATGCCCATATGATCGTGAGGCGACTGCATTTTAGGGCATCATATTTAATCATTTTCAAACGTGATCTCAGAAACGCAAAACCCTAAACTAGAAAATGCTATATAAAACTAGGGCACGAATTTAACCCTTCTATTTTAACCAAATGAATGTGCAATAAAATCCTAACTAAAAACTAGATTCTACCAATTCTAACTCACTATAAAAACCTAGATTTAATCTACCTCACTGTAAAAACCTAGATTAATCTACCTTAATGTAAAAACCTAGATTTAATCTACCTCACTGTAAAAACCTAGATTAATCTACCTCACTGTAAAAACCTAGATTAATCTACACATTTGAAACCCAACACAACACAACGTGATTATGACAAAATGTAAAAACAACCACACTCAAACTCACCAAAAACCAGAAATGCAAACTAAAACAAAACCAAGAACAACAAACAATAAAGATGCAAACCCACTGAGATAGCGAACTTTCCCAAAAATCAAAACAATCAATCACGAACAGAGAACATGAAAGTAAAAGAAATAAAAATAGGAATAGGAACCCTACCTTGAACGTAAAACTTGGTAAACCTTATGAAGAAATTCACAAGCAACTATCTCCTCCTCTTTCAATCGATTCTCTAAGATGAACTCCATTGCTGCTCCACTACGCTCTTTTGATTTCTTAACAATGATAATAATAACCCATTTAATCCTTTAATCAAGGTAAAAATTAGAGTTTCTACCTATGCATGGCAGTTGTCATTAACGCATTAAATGCAATTAAGCGGAGTCGGAACTAGAGAAGAATAAACACTTCACTACAGTGCGACTTTAGTAAAAAGTCAACGACCAAGAAACGGTGGGAGCGGAATCAGAATGGAAATTGATTCTGAAATTTAAGGAAATTCCCAACTTCGTTCCTATTCTGGTTCCAGGTCTGCCAACAAAGCAAAAAACAAAACCAAACACAAAAACAAAGCAAAAAGACCGAAATGATAAAAACTCAACACAAGGACTTAGTCTAAAACAAAAGTTGAAAAAGCAGAGGCAGAGATGGGATGGATATTGATCTTGCAATTTTGAACAAATACTGACTTTACGTCCACTCCGGTTCCGGCTCCGATAAAGACAAAACAAAAGGTAAAAGAGAAAGACCATCGGGATGGGGATCGAAACGAGTTTTGAAAGAAGTTTCAGAACCCAATTTGGTTCCGGTCTCGATTCCAACAGACTAAACCAAAGAAAAACAAAATGTTAGAAACAAAAGACTCCAAACTTTGTTTGAAAATCAACAAAAGATAAAAAACACAAAGGGGGACCCATTTTGACCAAGGCAAAAGATGGGGTGGTTATGCAAGGCATAGCACCAACCTTTTCCACAATTTATATTAGAAGTGGCTCAATAACTTAGTATCCTTAGTTGAGGTGATATTTTGTGACAACTCAAGTATCTTCACAACTTCATTGAAGAACAAGTTTGCAATCCTAGAAATATCAATCATCCTTTGGAAAAGGATGAATTGCACCATATTTTAAAATCTAACAACTACAAATATGGAATAAATACCCAGGTTTCAATCCATGGTAGTCCAAGGACAAAATCCACGGGAAGATCCTTCCAAGGCTTTTGTTGGAATTGTTAATGACTTAGAAAACCTTGCATTTTGGGGAACACCCTTCACAATTTGAAAACAAAATCTCTTAACAAATTTTCTAACATCATATGATATAGTGTTGTAAATTGCATGTGCATTGCACCTGCTCTAATTTTGATATTTATGATAAATTTGATATCTTGATTTTAAAGATTATGATTCAACGATTGAAAAGATGAAGTATTATCAACTTATGGTTTGAAATTATCATAATTACTTAGAACTATAAAACTACGTGAAGTGTCTACACGACGTGCTAGCATCCCACAATTTTTTGAGATTCAAAAGCACATATTTTGTGTGGCTTGTTTATGATGCATTTTGTAACACTTGCATGAAAGAACAACAACTCTTCTCGCATGTTCGACCAAACAAAACTCCTTTCTTTTCCATTCTAGACATCAAATTTCTATTCTCTTAAGCAAGTGTTCTTTAGCTAGGGGAAACTCTATTGAAATACACCTAGCCATTGAAGCTCTCTCATAGAAAGTACTCAAACTCTTTTTATTCACCTATGTTGGCAACAGTCCAAGCCTTTTCAACTAGCTCTCATTGCATTATCCATTATGAATCTCAAGGGAGGAAGACCAAGGTTATTGATAACTCTCTCTTTTCCATTTTATCAATTTAATATTATTTTGCACTAGTAGGATAATAATCTTTAAATTTTGATATAGACTTTATCATTTATCAAAATCAATAGAATATCTTGGTGGTTTTCCCTATAGACCAAGGTTGACACCATATCTCTATTTTATCTTGAATCTTTACTTTTAAATTCCTAATGTTGCTAGTATTTAAAAGTAATCATTTATCATTATATTTTTATCAATCCGATATGGTTGTATATGGAGGTAGAAATACTAAAATGGGGTTTTGACTAAGACAAACCCCATAACAACCCCCCAACATTTTTCTTGTTTTGTTTGTGTGCAAGTTGGGATATTCTGAAAACTGGTAACAAGCATTTTGCATATATTTTTATTATCTAACTATGTTGAGACAATAACACTACGTGTTGGAATTTGAGGTCGACAATTTTCTCATCTAGTTCCAGGTTCCTCTTTGTCTATACTTTCATTTTCTATAATATTTATGTTTTGGTTTATCTATAATTTAGCATTTCTGGTTTCTTATTTCTAGTTATCAAGTTACAAATTTGTTTCTTTGATGCAAGTTAATTCCTATTATGATTTCTATTCATCCTACATTAGAAGTAGTAATTGAATGTTTATCATTTAAGGTAATTGAAGATTTTGTTATTTGATTTATATTTTTTTGTACTTGTATCAAAACTCTTATTTTACCCATTGTAAGTGCCCAAAATTGTATGAGTGAACATATGAGTATGATGATGATTTAATAGTCCAACTCATGACCCACATTGCATAATTATTTCTCCTCATATATTTTTCTATCTTGATGGAAGTCCTCTTAGTGAATTTATATTATTCTCTCATGCGTTTTCCATCCTTTCTAGTCACATACTCAATGTGCACAACATTTCCTTCCTTTGAAACTAGGACCTTCAATTGTAGGATTGTTTGGGATACCTTAAGGTCACTCAAGTAATTCATGTTAACTAATAGGGTTTCTTAGGTGACATTCCCTAGTAAAAAGGGTGACCCATCTTTTGAGAGGTGTGACCCTATTGTGTTTAGTTTTCATGTGAATCTTCTAGTTCTGATAATCTCTTCAATTTTCCTTTGATTAATAGTCCTCTTGAGTCTTGGTGACACCAATCACTTCTCTTGACTATTGATATTATCTCCTTAATTGATTACATCATATCCCTTTTGATTGCTATTTTATTTTCCTATATGAACCACCCCACCCCTCATTCATTCATACACATAAAATAGATCCAAGAAGCATGAAGAAAGTCTGAAGAAATTCGGCTACCTCTACATGATTTTTCTATATGATTTGCACATTTTTTCACCAAGAATAAGATCACCTTTAGAAGTATACAATCCACCATGCAAAGCCAAATCTTCTATCTCTTATATCCAAGGCTTAGCCTCCTCAAACAATATAAGAAACATTTAAATCTTTCATACCTTCCAATCGATCCCCAATATTTGCATCATCTAATCCTTCCTTCCATTGTGGGGAGCAATCAAAAGTTAGAGAGGAGAGAATACAACATACATGATGATCCTCTAAGGATGCAATTTACAATAACTCCAAAGAAGCTCTTGAGGCTACAAATAGGTTCCATATTTAGATTTATTTTATATAAGTTTTGTTATAATAGATTGAAGTAGTAATTAGGACATCAAATTTTGGTCAAGGATTGTAAAAATCTATTATTGATAAGCAATTACAATGGAATCCACAACTACTTGAATAGATTAGATATATTTAAATTGCTTTGTTAGACTAAATTAGACTAGAAGCTTCTTTTATTTTACCTATTTCAAAACTCTCTACAAATTCAAAAATCAAAATAGAGACTTGGTTCCATCAATATTAAGATTAAAACAAAGTGAATACCAAAAAATATAGAAACTCAATCAAAATCATTTAATTGTATCAATTAAAAATACAAAAAGAAAAAAATGTTGCTTAATAACTAAATACTTTTGGGAAAAATACAAAATGATAGAATAGATTTACTTTTGCATGCATTTAGAATATTCATTTGGATATTTCATTGCAATTTTTGAAAATACAAAACAAGCAAACAAAATCCCTTGATAACATTATGAGGCATCTAACAAAGATCAAAACAATAAAAGTAAACTCAACAATCAAACGCCACATGTTATTAAATACAAAGCAAGTAAAACAATCATACAAACACATTAAAGCTACTCTCTTGAGTCTTTCATTCCTCACTTGGATTCTCATGCCTAATTTGTCCTAGAATAAGGAAGATTGGGTTGAGGTGATTTTAGATGAAATTAGGATAAATTTACCCATACAATAAAACTCAACAAAAGAACAAGTAAAAATATTAAGGAAAATCCATGAAGCCAACAAAAGGAGGCACCAGAGAAGAATTCCATGTAAGATAACCCACTCTTTTGGAGGAATTGATTAAAATAAAGGAACAAAGGCTCAATACCTACTACCTCTTTGCAACTAACCAACTCAATAGGATTAGAGTAAGTGATCTATCTAAAAATGAATTAAACTAAATAACTTGAAACTTTTCTTATGTTGGAGGCCCTAAGGGAATCATGCAAGACTAACTTACTATGATCTAATTTTGTTTGAAATCCCTAAGGGAATTATGCAAGATAATACTTATGCTATTACATATTCGTGAAGGCCTCAAGGGAGTCATGCAAGTCAATGATGACACTTTATTTCTAATACTTGGTAGATACCTTTGTGGTTTCATTGGGTCATTATCACCCAATGTGTTCTAGTGATTTCCTTACACAAGTGTGATGTTATGCCAATTGATTGTGTTGATTTTGGTGGTTGTTACAAATGTTGTCTTGTGTTTTATTGGTTGAAGTCCATAACCCTTATATGCCCTTTTTTTCTTGGAATGTGTGGTACCATGATTTGTATCTTCCCCATAATTTCATTGTGTATGTGTGTTTAATTATTTGATCAAACATCTCTCAATTTAGAGGGGCAGACTTAATGGTTCCACATAGTTGGGTAGTAGTACCACCATTAGGGCCAGTTGGATTGATGGATAAACATGGAGAGCATGCAAATTTATTTTATTGGTGGGGTAGGGTAGCTCCTTTATGGTATCTTTCATTAAGGAATGTGTATATTCTAGACTTCTCACTCATTGGCCTAGTTCACTTTGGAGACATATATAAACTTGTAGTCCATGAGAAATTACCCAATTTGGGGATAATGTTTTCATTGAATTATTTTACTTATAATTTTATGTTTCAAGTAGATATTATGTGTAAAATGGAATTTCTTGATATGCTCATTTTTGAAATGCTTTGTAGATATAGTCTGATTTCCATGTTTTGATGATATTGACATCATGTTGTTCAAAGTTCCAAAAGGAGTTCAAAGTTCCACTTACATTTTGTAAGATGAAAAATGCAAATTAGACTCAAAATTCCAAATTTCTTATTTCTCGAGATTTGGAGTTGTCTACATAGATTGCATGGTGTTGAATGCCAATTTGACTCTGAAGTCCAAACTCTTTGGTGGTCAATGTTTAGCCTTGGAGTGTAAATTCACAATATTCAAGTGTGAATCAAACACTTGAGATTGAAATGCACAATGTAGGTTAAACTTTGAGGTCCAAAGTGCTTGAATTATGAAGCTTGGGGTTAGCAATCAAATTTTACATGTCCACATTTTATTAGTTGAAGTCCAAATCTCAAGCTTTAGGTTACTAAGAGTTAGAGGTGGAGTGAGTGCTTGACAATTGTAGTTTACAACTTGGAATATGAAGTCTAAGGTGTTGCAAAATGTAACTTGTATCTCAAACTCTAAATCCACCAAGCAAAGAAATTTGGGAGAGTTGTAGGAGGCTTAATAAACTTGCACCTCTTTATCGTATCATAACATGTTAACTCAATGACCTTGAATTGGTTAGTTGAATTCTTTCATTGATTTTACCATGATTAGTGCAAAAGTGTGCTTGCAACTTGTTTCATGGTTTATTTCATGGCACCTTGTGTACGAAAAAAAGATTTGTGTCTTGTTACTCGTGACTTTTATATAACAAATAAATGTCTGGCTTGTTTTCTTTCGTTAATGTCTTGAGAAAAATATTTGGGTATTATAGTAAGAGTCTTAAGTTTCTAATTATATGTTTCCTTTACTCAACCACAAATTCCCAAAATTATTTATGTTATTTATCCCTTACAATCCTACAATTCAAAGGAATCTAATTAAAAATTTAAATTGTTCTTAGTCTTAACTATTACCAAATCTAGTCCAACATAAAAGCAAGTTTTTAGGTCTACAATACCCTATAGAAGTTAATGGGAAAATCTTCTCAAATTATCTATAATAGTGGGAAGGTCATAGAAGATTCTAGTACCCATTTGGTTACATCTAGTGCCTTACTTGCCTTACCTAACCTTCCGTGGTAAACCATCACTTCTTACTAGTAGTATGTGATTAATTTAAGGGGGTTCCAAACTCTAATTTTGTAAAATCAGAAGCTAAGCCAAAGCAATAAAATCCTAAAAATATAAAAGCATTACTCAATGTTAATACTCTTAGGTGGAGACCCAAAATCAAAGCTATGAGAGTAGCATTCATAAGTAAAAGGAGTTAATAAAAAAAGCACATAGACACACAAACTAGGGGAAAAAACCAAGAGTCTAGTCTACCTTCTAAAGGAAAATTTGTTAAGGACACTTTCCTTTACCCTAAGCTTGACATATTGACCATGTTTTGGTTTAAGTCTAGAGGGTAGTAATACAATTTGTTAATTTTCAAATGTCAAACTATTTTAAGTGATTATTCTAGACTAAGACTAGTCTCTAGCCTTCTACAAAATTCATAAATGAATTGTTTCCCCTCCCATTCTCATTCACACTTGATTCCCTAAAAGTCTCTCAAAATCTTAGTAATTCATCCTATACAAGTCAACCTACAATCTTGTAAGTCAAAAATTCTATAAAGAGAAATCACACTATTAGTACCATATGCATATCATGTTAAAAATATGTCATAGAAAAATGACCTATAAAAAAAATGTGAATCCCCATTAAATATTTGATGCATTCATACATTGCACGAATCAAATATGCTTTAATAAATATAGAAAATTAAAATCATGATCATTATATCATGTCTATCTCAAGACATATCATTAAAAAAACTTAAATTCTAAGAAAACCATGTGCACAAGGGAAAGAAAACTAAAGATATTGCCTACAAGCTAAATATAGATCAAATTCAATCTCATCAAAGCTACATCATAGATAAGAGTGTAAATAAACTAAATGTATAGGCTCCATCATGGGATAATTATAGCCAAAATAAGTGCAACTAGCTTAAAATATCCCCATGTAGGAGAGAAAATTCAATAAGATAATGAAGTGTCAAGTGGCACAAGGTATCAACAAATGCCTGAAGGTCAAATTTAACCACAGATCCTCCATAAATCTTTCTCTATTGTTTCCTCTTGCTCTTTGTTACATATGGTCTCATAGGTGTCCTCTAAGTTTGTCCATGAGAAGAGATTGTTGTGTGAACTTGTGTGTGTGTGTGAGAGTGACCTATTGTCTTAGCTCGATAATGGGTCAATACGTGCCAACTAACTAGATGGTAGCCATCTTTCAATAAAGTGTTATTTGACTCCAATGCAATGATCCTCCCACATTGTGATGCAATATGTTCTAGCTAGAATGGTAGGTAGGAGCAATAATATGTGTCGCCTACCAATGAAGGAATCCTTGCATCCTTTGGTGGTTACTCATCCCCCTCTTTAGTCTTAAGAGTGAAACCAAAATTATTACCATCCTTGTCATCCTAGTCACTCACTACATCATAAATCAAGTGACCCATGTGTGGTTATGGCTATATTTGACCATATCTTTATAAATATCATGTAATATGAGTCCCAAGAGTAAGCGGGGTCTACAAGGGTACTCCTCACTATATTGTATTCACCTCCTAAAAGGACCAATAGCATGGGGCACTAAGGGCCAACATGTTGGGTAGTCATCACCAAGTTACACACTTTTGAAATGGATTGAATCTCAACCATGCCATTCCTATTTGTCAAGGAGGTCACTCCTTGATAGTAGGATAGTATGGCCCTATCTCTTGTCCACCTCCGCTCCAAGTCAATATACGAGCTTATGATGAACTCACTATTTGTAAGAGTCAACACTATTAGTGTTTCCACATCAAAGAGTCTAAATTTGTGCCATCTCATGGCTCTAGGAAGTGTAGGATGTATTTGCAGAATCACTCATTTATATGGTCTAATGTGCTCAATAATCCACACTATAATAAAAGGATGATGTAATGTCATAAATTGTCACCCTTGACAATTTCACACTAAGTTTACCTCCCCCTATGTGCATAAACCTAATTGTGCTTATAATTTTCCCATTTTATTATCGTTTTTGGGAAATTAGGCAAATTAGAAATTAATATTTAGCATTTATTAAATGATGTAGACAAGGCCTCAAAATAATAGGTTTGAACTAGGGTACCCAACACCCCTGTCCAACCTATTTTGGCTTAATTTAATATATGTCAGTTACAACATTTTAACATTTGAAAATCCAAAGTCAATTGTTAGGTATCAATAATTAATTAGCGGGAAATTAAAGAAATGCACATAAATACAAGTCTTTTTCATCATTTTAAATCCTAACAAGAGCTAGAAAAACTATTGAAAAATTGAGCATCCTAAAAGTAGTCAAGGCAATGCAAGGGTAGAATTAACAAAATTATTACAATGCTTTCATCAATTAAGAGCATGCTTTCAAGTCATTAGAGATGAGAAAAAAAGAAGAAGCAAAAATGATTTAAGCATTATTATGATCTATCATGCAATTATTATGTAGAAGTATTAAGTTATCCTCTACATGCTATCTACAACAATCTATTGTGTTTTGTGAACTAATATTTTGAAGTCCTATCAAGCAATCAAGGCATCCATCAACCAAAATTTGTGGCAACTTGTGGTATGACATCACTTCATCAAGGATTTGATACCAAAGGTAACATTGTCATTTATCATTTATCATTTATCATTCTAGTCAATTATTATTGTTATTTGCCTCTGCCTGACCTAAGGTATGCCCTCTTGATCATCATCATTTGTTGTATGTGGAGGAAGAAATACCAAAACTGGGTTTGACTTAGGCAAGCCCCTATACAACACAACCTTTCCCCCTCTTTTCATGCGTGTAGGTCAAATCCGAAAGTTTCATTAGTTGAAAATCATAGGAAACACATAGTAGATTGCAACCTACATTTCATAATTTTCAAATCCCAAGAGGAAGCATCTTAGTCTAGGGCGCCCCACACCCCTGTCCCTATAATTTAGCCTTATCTTTCAATCACATGTTCCTCTTTGTATTCCATTCTCAAAAATGAAATTGTTCTATGGTTTTTTGTTTCCATCTACATGCGATAAATTACATTTTCAAATCTAGGGTTATATGTCAAATAGGCTTGTTAAACACACATCAAATTCATCATCTCCACAAATCAAAAAGGACACAAACCCTTGGAGATTGGATCTCCCTTGTGGCAACAAGCTAATCATCAACCCTAGTTAATTTTGTGTCCCAATGTGAAGTCAAATGAAAAGAGGTCAAATCCTAGTTGGATCTAGGATCACTTTTCCTACATCACAGATGACTAAAGGCAAGTGCTCCCCATCGTGCAATATGGTAAAAATCTTCATAAACCTAATATGTCAACTACCAATCTTAAACTATATCTCACTCGACCTATTGAATAATTAGTGCCCAACACTACTAGAGCATGGGTGTCTTCTTGTCTCCCAACAAGCAAGTGAATATCAAAATAATCAAGACCTTCCATAGGGGCAAAATAACCTACAAAGGAACTAAGGAAAGCTAGATCTCCAACCCATCCCCTAAACTATAAATTCCTAGAAAAGCTACCAAAGCTAGTCTCTAGTCCTTATACTCAACCTTGGGAAGTGTAAGTCAATCCCCTAGAATAGGGACACCCCAAATATAGTAGACACTGTAAAGAGTGGTTATCAACTCTCCTACAACTCTTGGAAATTTGAGGGTGTTCTAGTAAGAATCCCAATAGGTAAGAATGCCACAACAAATATAAGTTGAGGGTCATACAATATGGTCAAGTCTACTTTTGATAGTGCCTCTATGATATATGTGTACCATGCCTACTCTCTAGTGCCATTCCACCATATGTAGGTGTCTTATGAAATTCAAAACATTCGTTAAACCTTAGAATAAACCTAAAAAATGAAAAAAATGTCAAATTCCCAAAAAAATAAAAAAAACCAAAATCAAAACTACAAATAAAAAAACCCTAAAAACAATACAATATAGACAAGTTGTTGATTGCCCCTAGCCAACAAGATTGACTAAGGTCTGTCAAGTGACTTGTGGGTCTCTCATGTGACCTTGGAAAATTAGGGAGGGTGCTCAAGCACCCTCTCCCTCAAAACAAGTGACCCAATGGGGCCCAAATGGGTGACCCTACTTGTGCAAAAAGAAAACCCTAGGGAGTCAAAATAAACTAAAATTGTGTGAAATTCAATAAATAAAAACATGAAAGCATTTCCAACTTGAAAAATAATCTAATGCAACAAAAAAATTGAATGGAAATTTTCAAGAAAAAATAGTAAAAGTTAAAATTGGGCAAAGGAGAGTTTTTTCTCAACTTTTACACCTGAGAGACTATAGAAGGTTGAATAGTTGTCATAATCTTGATCCTCTTGTTGATACCTCTTTATCAATTGTAAGCTCACACAATTTCATCATAATTTCTCTATAGCTCCTTTTTTCTCTATCTATCACAAGCACAATGAAGTTTCAAATGAAATAAATTTTGCATATATATGCTTGTTTTTAACCCTTTTGTAGGTTGTTTATGTGAAACAAAGAAAAAACTGATAGTATCTCTTTAACCATGAATCAATGATAAGTGCTCTTGCCATTTTTCATTATTTCCATATTACATATTTTCATGCATCAAGTGTGGGTCCCACATGCCTATTATGGGAAATGACACCTAGCTTTCATGCAAATTGTCATACCCAGGAGGAAAATATGTAAATTCCCAAAATTATATGAGTCAGCATGTAAGTTTGATGATCATTTGATAGTCCAACTCATGAGCCACACAATGTTTATTCCTTAGGAAATTTTATTTCTTGATGGACATCATCTTAAAGCCCTTAAAACATTCTCTCATGTATTTTCCATCATTGCTAGAAACATACTTAGCTTGCACATCATTTCCTTCCTCAAAAACTAGCATTTTGCACCTTCAATTGAAAGGGAATCTAACAGACCATAGGGTCACTCATGTGAACCATGTTAAGCTATAGGGTCACCTAGGTGACTTGCCCTAATAAAAAGAATGGGCCACTTCTATGTGTTGGGATTAAGGTCTCTCAACCTTAGAGTCCTAATATTGATTTATTTGATGTAATTAATGTATTTATTTGTATTGTTTAATTGCCTATGGTGTCATGTCATTAATTGGGACCTGTTATGCCTTGCATAACCACCCCATCTTTTGCCTTGGTCAAAATGGGTCCCCCTTTTATGTTTTTGTCCTTGGTTGATTTTCAAACAAAGTTTGGAGTCTTTCTTTTCCAACACTTTGTTTTTCTTTGGTTTATTTTGTCGGAAGCGGAACATGAATTGAATCGGGTTTTGAAACTTCTTTCAAAACTCATTTTGATCCCCATTCCGATAGTCTTTTCTTTTGAGCTTTTTTTGTCTTTGTTGGAGCCGACGTGGACGTTAAATCGGTGTTTATTCAAAATTTCAAAAAATCAAATCCCATCCCGCCTCCGCCTCCACTTTTTGGTCTTTCATTTTACCTAGGTTTTATATCTTAAGTTTTCTTATTTCGGTCTTTTTGTTTTATTTTTATGTTTAGTTTTATTTTATTCTTTGTTGGTGGAATTGGACTTGGAATGGTAACCAAGTTGGAAAATTAAACAAGTTTACGAATCAGTTTTTATTCCGATTTTTCTCCCGCCGTTTCTTGGTCGTTGACTTTTTACTGAAGTCACACTGTAGTAATGGGTGAGTTCCTTCCGTAGTTCCAACTCCGATCTATTGCATTAATGACAAGTGCCATGCATACGTGAAAATTTGAGTTTTATTTTAATTAGGGATTAACATATTGTTATTATCACTATTCTTAAGAGATTGAAGAGCGAACCAGAGTTGTAGTGAAGCTTTTGTGCGAGTGAATTGATTGATAGAGAGATAGTTGCACGCAGATTGCTTCAAGAGGTTAGCCTATTTATTTGCGTTTGAGGTAGGGTTTTCTATTCTCGTTCTTCTTTTTACTTTCACTTTTTCCATTTTTGTTCGTTTTGGATTGTTTTGCTTTGGGACAAGTTCGTGATTCTCTGTAAATTCGTAGGTTTTGACTTGTTTCTCTTTTGTTTAGGATTTCTTGTTTTTTTATTTAAAATTTTCTAGTTGTTTCTCGTCTGTTGTTTTCAACACGGTCATTTTCACGTTTTAGTCGTGACAGAATCGTGCTTTAGTTTTTAAATACGTAGATTAAATTAGGGTTCCAAGGTAAGTAGCGTTTTGTTAAATCTTGTTTTTACTTAGGAATCTATTGCGCATTCGGTGGTTATTTTAAATAAATAAGGTTAAAATTGTGCCCTAGTTTTTATATCGAGGGTTTTAGTTTAGGGTTTGTTTACGCTTTCTATGTTTCATGTTTTAATTTAAAATATGATGCCCTAGAAAGTACAGTCGCCTCTCAGTCATATGGGGAAGGTCTTATTAGGTTATGTTTAAGCCCCTTTCGTGCAGATATGACCTAGCCTTTAAAATTATGAAGTCATTTATTGAACTGTTAAAAGACACTTATGACGTCATAATGACCTAGGCGGAAGCGGGATCGAAATCGATCTAGACTTTGAACAATGTTTTTCCAATAGGTATCGATTCCATTTCCATCTTGTCTCCGACCGCTGATAGTGAAAAGCCTTCTTTCAAAATCACGATGACCTTGGGGGAAGCGGAAACAGAACCGAAACAGAATATGAAAATAGAAAATCTAAAAGAAACCAAGTCAGTTTCCATTCTGGTTCCGGTTTCGATCACCATGATAATATTGACTCCAAGCCCGACAATGTTGTAAAGAAGACTTGTTTAGAATGTTTTAAGTTTGGTTTTTCCTCCGATATGTATATAAGGGTTAAGGTTTAAAAGAATGTTTTGTGATGTTCATTCAAGGATCTAATTAGAGGTTTTGTTGCAGGAAAGCTAAAAAATGTCAGGAGTTTCAGGAGAAGCCTCCCAAAGGAATCGACCTGCAAAAACATCAAAGGCAACAGCTAAACCCAAGAAGATAAAGCTAGAGCATATACCCTATACTTTGAGGTATAATCATAGGGGTAATGTTGCCACTGCAAGCAAAGTGGAATCAGATTCATTTGATATAATTGATACCAATATGGGCTCATACAATTTTTAGGAGCTGTATTCAGAAACATTCGTTGAAGATATAAAAGGGAGAACTCAAAGAATAGTTGAGTTTGGCTTGGCTCATATCACCTTATTCCGTGTATCTATCTAGTGCCCATAGTTGATGATGATAGCAGCAGGGGCTTACAATCTAGCCACTAGGCAGCGTATGGATGCACAGGATAATGTTATTATTGATTTAACTCCTCAAATGTTTCATACTATGTTTAGTGTCCCGGATCCAAAGAACTTGGTACAGTTGAAGGAGGCAAAAGATTTAGAGAAATATAGCAAATAAAAGGTGTCCAAAAAAACTCACTTGAATAAGAAACGGTTAAGAATAGAGAAGAAGTCTCTGACCAAACTTCATGATCAACCAAAGAGGACCGAATTCTACAAAGAAGTATCAGATTTGATCATGATGTTGTCTAGAGTATTTGGGAAGAGGGATGCATTTCACTTCAAGGAGTGGATGTTTCCCTTCATTCAAGCCATGTTGAATGGCAAACAACAATTTGATTGGTCAATGGTTGTCTCTGATGCTATTCATGACCAGTTAACAAGGATAAGGGAAACCAAATGCTTCTTTATGACTTCTTATGTTGTTTATGCAACAACTAGAGGAGGTATATTACCAGGTTTAAAGAGAGTGGGGATATTGGGAGAGGCAGATGGACAAAGAAAACTATGGGACCATTATGATCAATTATCTTTACAAGTATCTAAAACACAACTTAGAAGGGTTAATGATGCATTTTTATATGTGATCATTAACCAACTTAACGAAGATGCAGCATATAGATTGAGCCAAGAAGCTATGGCATTTATCACGGAATGGGGATGTTGGTACATTCAATATCCCAAGTTCACATACTTCAGGCTGACTGGATTTGAAGGTCATCCACATTTGCTCCCAAGGTGTTGTGGCAATAGGATAGTTCTAATGGAATTTGTATATCAAGCTCTAGGGGTTAATGCCAGGTTTAGATTGAAGCACAAAACATGACGTCATAAGTTCCCCATGCAATTGGGTGAACATAGATGTCAACATCTGGTGGGAGCTAAGGTAGTGTGCAGTGAGTTGATACATCTGAAACTAGGCTTGAACACAACTCGAAGGTACTTTGACTCGAGAAAGAAGATGCATGCTTTGTTGCCTTTTGTTTTTGATAAGCATTTCAACTTGTTAGAAGATTTATGGAGTGACATTCAAGATGAGTATGACCTCAACAATAAAAATTATGAGAGGTTACCCGTCTCACTCATGGTAGAACTTGGGATCAAAGATGATATCCCTGACACTTTAGTAGATGATGGAGTGGTATTAGATCCATCATATGAAGTGTTAAATATTGGCACCAAAAGCTTGGATCCGATGGACTGGGATGGTGAGGAGACCATTGATATAAAACAAATAGGGAGGCTAGTTTTGGATAGAAGTATTCATTGGGTTGTCCTAAGAACCAAAAATTCTCAAGAACCAGCTCCTAAGAAGGGGAAGGGATACAAAAGAATCAAGAGGAAGTTGCCTTCCAAGGAGCCCTTGGAATTCTTTCCTCCTGAAATTGAAGAGATTGAGCTTGAAGCAACGAATCAAGATGAACTAGAGACACAAGAGGGAGATGCCCAAATAAGACCCGTGGCTTCAACACCTACATTAGGTGAGTCCTCTACTCAAGTCCCACTTGCAAAACAACAAAGTGAAGAAGTGAAAAAGGGGACTCTTCATGATATTGTGGAATCCATGAAGGGAAAATAAATAGAGGTTGAGATCCATGATGTTGGAATAGACTCTGATGAGACTCTTTTAGAGAAGGGTGCACAAGAAAATATGCCTCCAAAGGAGGATACTAAACAGGTGTTGATAGAGGAGGATCAGTGGGCGCTATTTGAAGAGGCAAAGAAGGCCTCAGATGATCAAGCACATGCTACAGAAATAGAGAAGCAAAGGGCAATTGATGCCAAGACACAAGCTGATGCCTTACTCCAACAACAGCAGGTAGAAGCCCAACAAAGAGCTGATGAGATGGAAAAACAACAAAAACAAAAGGAGCAGGAGCTCAGGATCAAAGAAGAAAATGATAAGTTGGAGTTAATACAAAAAATTCATGATTAGGAGGAGGAAAAGGCGAGGCATCAGAGAGAAAGAGAAGTTCTGGTGGCTAAGTTGAAGCTTGCTGAGGAGGCTCATAAAGAGAAAGAGGAGGCAAAATGAGTGCAAAAGGAAAAAGATGTCGAGGAACTAATCAAGCAACAACAAAAGGAAAAAGAAGATGCAAAAAAACTTAAGGCATTAGAGGAGGAAAGAAATCAGGAACTTGAGAAGAAGAGGTTAGAAGAAGAAAAGAAGAAAAGGGAAGAAGAAGAGAAAAGGATACAAGAACAGAAGGATAGAGAGGAAGCTGAAAATAATGCTAAGGCAAATGTGGAGGAAGAGCAGCAAGAGAAACGAGGGGTTGATTTTCAACCTCAAGTAAATATGCAACCAACCCCTACTACTACAATTGCTTCCTCTTCGGCTATAATGACCACTACTCCAGGTGCTCCCACTTGGTTAAAATTGGATCTTCAGAAGAGATTAGTGACACCTTCACAACCTCTTAATTGGGACGACATGATGAAGGAAATTGAGAAAGAAAGGCCCAGGAAGAAGGCCAAGATCCTACATTCCACTAGACTCACCGACAGGGGATAAATTATTGTTGAATGTGCCATACCAATGATGGACAAGGATGTAGGAGACATGCAATTGACAGATTATCCGTTGGGCACTGTTAATTTGGAGAGACCTACCAGAGATCAACAAATGGATTTAATTGATGTGGTAGCATCCTCAACCAAATCAAGAATGCTGAAGGATAAACAAAGGAAAGATTAGCTTAAGGATCGGTTAGATCAGTTGCATGTTTTCTTGAAAAGTGTTTATGCTCTGAGGTCACAACAGGTTACCACTATTGAGACCCCAATTTTGCTGAGTAAGAAAGAAGTAGCTAATTTAGTATAGGTAAGGGGCAAGGCGGAGATGTTGGATAGGTGGGTTGATAAATTGAATCAAGAAATAAGTGAAGTATTGGAAGATAGTTTTGGGGTTTACAAGATTACCGAGGAACTGATAGAGGAAATGAATCAATATGTTAAAAAATTGGAAAAACAAGAGGAAATGTACAAAGGATACAGTCAGAAATTGAAAGAAGTTAATAAATTTTCAAAGTCCACTCTTCTGGAATAGTCAATACTTGAAGAAGATAATAAATATTTCTTGGAAAAGACTTCTTGCATACTCTGGTTAAGATCAGATTTTCTATACAAGCAAAAAAATGAAGTTCAAGTTTATGTTAAGGATTTGAATGAACAGTTTGAGGAGTTAGAAGCGATTATTGCTATCATTGTGAATGTGGATATACTAGTAAAGGAAGGCCTACCTTTAAGCCAAATAAAAGAGAAGTGGGATGAGAGGTTTAAAGAGGTCATGCAAAGAGGAGATGATGGTGAAGATTTTCTGATAGATCGATTAATGGACATTAAAGAAGAGATAAGGGCAGCTAAGAGGGAGGTAACGAAGCTGAAAGATATGAGAGGGTTTGCTGTTGCAGAGTTGGAAAGGATTAAGTTTGAAGACAACTGGGTTGATGGGCCAGAATTGGACATACTACAACAAATCTTCTCCAGTTATGATGAGTACATTGCAAAACAAACTTCGCATGCATAAATCTCATCCATACATGGCTTTCTTCTCTTCTTTGCATGCAAGACTGGCAGTTTTTGAGGCGCATTGTTTTCTCTTCTCTCCTATCTTCTTTTCTTCTAGTTTAACTGAGTGATAAAAAATGGGAACTAAAGATCAAATTGATCTGAGTTTCCAAGAAGACTTAATTCTTGAAAAGATGGAACGACCTAAAATAGAAGAGGACTTCAGAATTTTGTATATCTATAAATACCTGTGAGGTATCATATTGTAAGGGTCGGCTAATAGAAAATAGAATTGGCCACCTGATAGTAGGAGATCAAATTTTTCATAGTTGTTACAGAGATACATTGTTACTTCATTTTATAGTTAAATATAATTACAGGTTTTACACAATATGGTGTTAGAATTAAGTTTTACTTGATAAGGTTGACAAGTTATAATCTATCTGTATGCCAATGATTGTGCTGAAGCATGAGAGTTTCTTATGTGATGAAAGTCATTAGAAGAAGCCAGATTTAAGGATTATCTCGTTAGATTATCGGTGGATTGAATTTATTGAAGTCTGTTGATCTATGATCTTGATGATGAATTAAAGTGTGTTCTTTTGGAATCTTTGAAATATTTGTGATGTGTGATTGTGACGTTAAATTAAGCACCTTAGATGTATGCAATAGTATGGATTATTCTGTAAATTGTATCATATTATTGTTTTCTTGATCTGTTGGAAAAACATTCATTGTTGAAGATATATGTCTGGATGCTAGATAAGTTTGATTCATGTTTACTGATTTACCCTCTAATCTATGTTTTTCTTTTGTTTAAAACCCCCTTTCTTTATTAAGAATAGCTCGATGAATAATTTATTGCTTGTATTCCTTGTTACCAACACAAGCCCCTTGAATATTATAGTTGCATGAACCGATTGAGTGACACCAGACAATTGAGAACCAACTATCAGGACCTTGGGAGTTAGGCTACTAGATGTTGTCTTTCTTTTTCAGGAGAAATACAGTAGAAATATTCTGTTTAAACGTTGTTTGTGTCATTTTCACCAACAACAAATCTGACGCTAGAAGGAGGGTCTGAAGGAACAAGCTGGCTCGCATTGTGTCATTCTCATTGAAGAAATTACAGAGGATTATCAGATCCTCTACTAATCCTAAACCATTTGAAGAACTTCAAACCCCGATCAAACCTAGACCCCATGCTCGTAGGGTATTGATACCTACATTGCCTGCACCACTTACTGCACCTGAATTTCCTCCAAATCCACCCACACCACCACCAGTTCAACCCAAATCACCACCACCAATTAGGCCTGTGTCACCACCAATTCGACCTACATCACCATTACCTGCTCAACCAATCCTACCCATGGCTTATTTTGTGAATAACCCCTGTCCGTTAGGGACTATCCAAGAGGAATTCACGATTTACCAAAGAACCCAAATTTTTTTTGTCCCAAGTACATACATGGCGAATCAAGAAGTGTTGAGGAGCACATATAAACGTTCAAAGATGCTTGTACATGAGCTCAAGTTGCTCATCAGGACGTGGTATGTAGATTGTTTCTTTATTGTTTGGGCGATATGACATATAACTGGTGTGATCACTTTTAAAATGCTACTCCTAATGTGAGATGCTAAACAAAACTAATGATGCAATAATAAAAGCAATAACACTAAAAGATGACACCTCAATAAGATTAACCTAAGCAAAGAAGTAAGATAAAACAATTGATGATTGAAGTTGGTTATACCTTTCCTTTACTGCTCCTTCCTTGGTTGGCCCTTTGATTCTTGAAGAGTTGTGTGCTCCTTAGATGAAAATGGAGTTGAATGGATGCAAGATGCAAGATGGATGAGAATGCTAAGTGCTATGATAGATGAGAGCTCAAATGGTAAATTTGCAAGAGTTTTGTTGCAAAACACTTGATCTCCAAATTGAGGGAAATGAGGGGGTACTTATAAGCTAATTGGAATTCTCTAGAGAATTCAACGGTTATGATTGATCCAACAAGATCAAGATGAAAGGCTATGGTAAGTTGAGGACTCACAAGCCCTCACATCTTGACATGTGGAATGTGAGATGTTTTAAGGTGGAGTGATGGAAATGAAGTGGAAGAGAAGGACAATAGGTGGAAGAGAAGTACATGAGGTGGATGAAGGACAAGTACTTTTGAGGTACCTTGGGAGATGAGAAGATTCCTTGGAGGAATAAAAGTGAATTAAAAATTCACAATGATTGGAAGATTCTAGTGGATAAGAGAGGGTTTCCAAAAAGCTGGAGATTTATCACATGTGGGTGATGTGACAAGTCCAAGGTTCTAGAAGCCTTTGGCACATGTGAAGTGACAAGTCAAGGCTTCTAGAATCTTGCATGGGGATGGGGAAGACCTTGGAAAGACAAAAGTGAATTAAA
This sequence comes from Sequoiadendron giganteum, assembly GCA_007115665.2. Classification (NCBI taxonomy): domain Eukaryota; kingdom Viridiplantae; phylum Streptophyta; class Pinopsida; order Cupressales; family Cupressaceae; genus Sequoiadendron; species Sequoiadendron giganteum. The sequence continues at coordinate 37,259,365 of CM021100.1, read as the reverse complement.
AATTCACATGGGGAAGAGAGGAGTCTTGGACAAATAAATGTGAATTAAAAATTCACATGGGGAAGAGAGTCCATGCTAAAAAGGGTAAGTGGGAAGGTTGACTAGAAAAGGTAAGCCAAATGTGGCTAATGATTCTAATTAAGGTTGTACAAACACATGATTAAGATAATTAATGAGGGATTAGAGGCAAGTGGGAGATTATGGAGGATGTGACACTTAATCAAGATTAAGTGGTGCACATCCTAATCACAGATTAATTAATTTAATCTAGATTAAAAGAGGGTTATGGAGAATGTGACAAGGAGAGAGAAAGAGGGGAATTAAAAATTGATTTCAATCCAAATGGGTTAAAAGACTAAATTAAATAATTTTTCATATTTATTTAATTTAGAGAAGAAAAGGGATAGGGTAAAGTATTTAATTTATTTAATTACATACTTTAGGAACCTTAGGCAGAAAATGAAATAATGATTAAATAAATTATTTTATCATTATTAATGAAATAGATGAATAGAGTAGACGATTTTGATCATATGAAAGTGATCAAATTTGGATGTCTACATTTTTCCCCTCTTCAAAGTACCATTAGAATAATCGTGCTTCGAAGAAAAGAAAGTGCAGATGACTCTATAAAGGAAGTAATCGGAAGATGATGCCCCAATGTGGGGAGGAGGACTTAAGTTGTCCAATTAGTGGGGGAATGGATGAAGATGCCCCAATCCTTGAAGTGATTGACTATGGCAAGGAAAATGGATAAATGTGAAGGATATGCCCCCTCGAGAGGGTGACGGGGAAAAAGAGGGGTCCCGGGCGACATCTCGATAGGAAGAAACAAATGGTATGGTTGGAAAGAGGGAAAAAAACTAAGCAAATGATGAAGGAGGAAGAGATGGGGGAAAGGATGAGAGATGAGAGGGGATATGAAAATGACAATGTAAGGTGATGAAACAAAAAAATGATGATAAGCGATGGGAGATAAAGGTGAGCACAAATGGATTCAAGGAAAAAGGTGATGTTTCCCCAATCCAGGTACAAGCCAAGTTGGGTGGATGGTTGATGGAGTGTTGTTGACGAGGGAATGATACATCCCAAAACAACACAAGGATAGGGAAGGATACATCCTGATGAAGATGAGGATGAGTGTTGTTGACAAGGGAATGATACATCCCAAGACAACACAAGGATAGGGGAGGATACATCCAGATGAGGAGGAGGATGAGTGTTGTTGATGAGAGAATGATACATACCAAAACAACACAATGATAGGGAAGGATACATCCCGATGAGAGTGTTGTTGATGAGGGAAGGATACATCCCAAAACAACACAAGGATAGGGAAGGATACATCCCACAAATGATAAGGATGATGATGATGATGAGGATGATTGGATCAAGGCTTGTAGCAAGGCTACGACCAAGAGTGTGATTAGATTATTTGAATGGATGAGGATGGGGGAGATATGCAAGATGATGAAATGGAAAATGAAATGCAATCCTAATGCAATTTGCCATCTTTAGAGCACTGATTTTTTCTATACATAAGACACTAGGCATCAGGGTATGTAAACCAAGACGAATTAGTGTCTAATGCATAAAACAAACACAACAAACAAGAAGGCTATCCCAACACCCCAAAGTCACGATGACTTTGGTTGGGCCAGGTATTGGAATAACCACAAGCACAAAAGTATGCCCTAGCATAACACAAGACCTCAGGGATCTTGGTGGGTACTACGTGGGACAACCAAGAAGACAAAAACAAAGAAATGAGCAAGATATGCCCCTATGTTTACGAGTCAATGCACACCATGATATGATGGAATCAAGGCGACCATGACAAGTGATGATAGGGAGCTCAAATGATAAACAAAATTCAAAAGCATCAAAAGATCAGAATCAATTTCAAACGTCCTTTGCCATAGGATCAAAAGGATGGATGGGGTTGATGCGGTCTGTTAGGAAGGATACATCCTGTTGAGACCAAAGATGGAGGATATATGGGTTGATCAACATAACGCATAATACCGGAAACCGATTGGATCTCATGATACGAATAACTGTGTTTTATAAGCACTAGCTCGGATAGGGACATACTTGATGACACACCAAGATGAAATGACATAAGACTCAACTGAAAGACCTAGGGGCTCGAGGTTTGATCAAAGATCAACCTTGCCTACGTGAAAGCGCAGAGCCCTCGTAGTTCAGGATAAAAGACCATGGATAAAAGCGGAAAGAGGACAATGAAGACCTCGATGGATGACAAAGACCAAATGGAAAAAATGCCCAGGGGCCGATCAAATGATGGACCTTGCCTACGTGAAAGCATAGTTCGACACAAGGCCAAAGACAAAATATGGAAGAGGACAAGACAGACAAAAGGCAGAACCCCAGGGGCAGATTAAATGATCGACCTTGCCTACGTGAAAGCGCAGGGGCAACGTAGTTCGACACAAGACCAATGACAAACAATGGTCTTGCAGGATAAATGGAAAAAAGGATGGAGCTGATATGATGAGACAAGTTAGACTTGTAGGATTGGATAGGATGATAGTTGATATGTGTAAGATATGTAGGATATGAAGCTTAGGGATGGGATAGGTAATCAGATCATTAGAATATGAATTGGAAAGGTGAGATGATGGATAGATGAGCGATGAAGATATGAGAAATATGTGGTAAGTAAATAGATAGGAGGGATGAATTATGATGTGAATGGCATTGGGTTGCATGTGGGTTGCTAGATACCAATGATAAGGGATAATAGAGGGGAATGGATGGATGGATAAGAAGATGCTAGGATAGGTGGATAGATGAGATGAAGATTGAGAGGATATTGTAAAGATGTGAGAAATAGATAGGAATGATGATAGTGAGATAACATGGCATTAGATTTCATGGGGGTAGCCGATAGCTAGATACCAATGACAAGGGATAATGAGATAGGGGGAAATGGATGGATGGATAAAGATGGGGAGATAGAAAAATGCGAGGTAGTTGGATAGAGGGATATAAAATTGGAGGGATGGAATGGAGTATTGGATGGATAAATGGATGGGATGACTAGGGGATGAGAGTATAGGAAGATAAGGATTGGGAGATGGCAGGGATTATTGTATGGATAAATGGATGGGGGGGGAAAGGATGGGTAGGATGGGGAGATGGAGAGGATTCCCTGAGGAATGGATGTACGATGTCTCAAGGAATAAGACACAAAGAAGGAGATGCTCCCACTCTAGATGTGTCATGTGTGATGAGGCAAGAGGGAAGGAAGATAGAAGGATGGGGAAATAAAGGAGCGAATGGATATGGATTGTAGTAGGATGGGAGTATAGGAAGATAAGGATTTGGTAGATGGAAGGGATGACTAGATGGATAAATGGATGGGGAGGTAAGGATGGGCTAGAGAGATGGAAAGGATTACTTGGAGGGATGGATGGACGATGTCTCCAAGGAATTCATTGCAAATAATGAGATGCCTCCACTCTAGATGTGTCATGCATGACGAGGCAAGAGGGATAGCAAGATGTGTGGAAGGAATATGATAGTGTATGGATGAGGGGAATATATGCCAAGAGATGTCCAATGAATGTATATAGGTTTTCCCCTATCTTTATCAAGATCACAAGGAAGATGGAGGGACTGGATAGGATGCGAAAGATGGTGGGTAAGATGTGGAAGATAGGTAGATGTAGGAGATGGAGGAAATGAATGTGTAAGTGGGTATTGCCCCCAATTGTGGAAGGAGACTAGATGGGGGATTTACGCATGACGTCTGTTTGCCAGGTTTTCATCATGGTAGTTATCCAAGGCACTTATTGTCCAAGTTTTCATCATTGGATGAATGATGTTCTCTTTTTTTCTTTAATTTATTTTTTTGACTTTTTGAATTTTTGAGTAGGATACCGGTGAAGATGGATGAGGATATGGATTCAGAAGACATATGATAAAGTGGATGGATGAAGGAATCAAGCATCAAGTTCCAGATGAGATAAAGAAGAGCCTATGTGTAAAGCAACTATGCGGATGTTGGTACAACCTTATGAGAATGAATGGATTATGCAAGAGGATGGATTAAAGGGATTTGATGGGGGAGACAGAGGGGATAGTGGATGGGATGTTGTAAATTGTATGGATGGAACGATGGAGTAGATGTGTGATGGGGGAAGGTGTTTGGGACCAACATTGGCACATGTGATGGTGGATGCGAAAAGATAAGTGGATGAATAGATGGAGAGTGTGGCGATAATGGAGGCATTTGGATAGTGAATTTTGGGATGTAGGGACCCAAAACAGATTTAGGAGATGGAGGAGGTGAATTATTTTGTGGATGTCATCATGGATTTTTCATTTGAAGGTATGGCACCTTTTTTTCTTTGGGATCCACATGGTTTTTATTTTTGCTTTGGTGGGCCTTTGTGGCCTTTTGGATTGATTTGGATTTTGGACTTGATTTTTATTTTCTTCAACATGTCTTGGGAAGGGGACATCGGGAGCTTTAGATTCATGTGGACATTTGGATTTATACATTTTTGCTTTGGCATCCAAAGTGCTTTTAGTAGCAAGGGGATAGATGCGAGGAGATGGATGATGGGGAGCGATGGAGGTAAGGTTATAGGGATTACGTGTAGATGGATAATGTGTAGGTATGTGCCTTTGTTGATCCTGATTAGGAGTTATGAAGGTAGGATTTTTATGTTGTGTACGAGGGAGAGGGGGTGGATGAATGAAATGATGAATAGGATAAGATGGAGGGGGTGATTTTGGGATATAAGGACCCAAAAGAGACTGTGTATATGGAGGATGTGTGGGGTCTGATGGAGGGATATAAGAACCCATAGTAGATGGAGGATGAGAAATGATGGATAGAGGGACACAAGGACCCAAAATGGATTTAGAGGATGAGGGAGGAAGATGGATAGTTGTTTTGAGGTAATATGATGGAGGAGGAGGGATGGCGGCAAAGGATTTAGTAGAGCGACGAGAAGTGCCTCTCGTTCCTTTGGAAGAGGATCGTTTAGGATTACGGAGCTTGTACCAACATCTTTAGAGTACGGGTTTTGGGAGATATATCCAAGACCATGTGTACCTGGATGTTCTTTGACCTGAATGGGTTCTAAAATGCCTTGCTCATGAAGGCCTAAACCTTTTCCTTGATAGTTCATGTTCTCGAGCATGTGATCTATGGTAGGATGCTTATTATTTTGGAAACATGATGCGAGTGTGTTAGCAGGTGGAGGAGGAAAGGTGGTGCATAGACATTGTTTTGCTTCTGCAAGAAGACCACCATGGACACATGTAATATTACCAAGGTGATACAAAACTGGCATTGGGATGGTAAGACTAGATGGCGATGAAGGATCATGCGATGGAGATGAGGGGATAACAACATTAGGAGGAATGAGTGATAAGGGATAATGAGAGGAATTGGGGAGTACAATGAGATCTAGATTTATGGTAGAGGATGATAAGGGCTCATGAGATGGGGTGATTGGATCTTGAAGGAAAAGGGGATCATGGGATGGAGTGGAGGAGATAGTGTGATCTTGAGATGGGGTGGATGGGAGGATAGGATCATGACTTGGTTGAGGATATGGATCATGAGATGAAATGGACGGAAGACTATGTTCTTGAGATGGAGTGATCTTGATTTGGAGGAGGGGATATGCTTGTATGCTTTGGATCAAGCACTTGGCATGACTCATCTTGTGTGGGATGTATGATGATGGAAGAGTGTTGGAGGGACTCCTCAATTGGGGGAGAGAGAAGGATGGAGGATTCATGAAGGTCATTGGATTGAAGTTTGTGAATATTAGGACTAGGAGGAGGGGATTGGATGTCTTCAATGGATTTGGTGGATCTAGTAGTAGAATATGGGGATTCAATGGATTCGATGGGTTTGACCGGCTCAATCGTTTGGATGGTGGTAGGAATGGTGATGAGAGGGATAGGTGTAGGATGGAGGAGGGCCTCATCACTAGTGATAGTACATGATAAAGTGCGAGGGAATGGTGTCTCTTCTTGCATGAGTCCTTGGTAAACATTTGGAAGGGATGTAGGATTTAGTAGAGTGATGGGAAGGGATGGAGGATTAGGATTAGGGATTGGAGGATTAGGATTAGACGTGGGGATGGGATTGGATGGAGGACTAGGAGGAGATGGAGGATTAGAATTAGATGAAGGGATGGGAATGGATGGGGGACTAGGAGGAGATGGAGGATTAGGATTAGATGAAGGGATGGGAATGGATGAAGGATTAGGGATTGATGGATTAGGATTGGATGGAGGAATAGGAGGAGATGGAGGAGTAGGATTAGGAATTGGAGGATTATATGACTGGATGTGTGGATGAGGATTAGATGTAGAACTAGGAGGAGATGAAGGATTGTGATTAGGATTAGGAATTGGTGGATTAGGATTAGATGTGGAGATGAGATTGGATGGAGGACTAGGAGGAGATGAAGGATTAGAATTAGATGAAGGGATGGGAATGGATGGAGGACTAGGAGGAGATGGAGGATTAGGATTAGGAATTGGAGGATTAGATGTAGAACTAGGAGGAGATGAAAGATTGTGATTAGGATTAGGAATTGGTGGATTAGGATTAGATGTGGAGATGGGATTGGATGGAGGACTAGGAGGAGATGAAGGATTATAATTAGATGAAGGGATGGGAATGGATGGAGGACTAGGAGGAGATGGAGGATTAGGATTAGGCATTGAAGGATTATATGACTGGATGTGTGGATGAGGATTAGATGTATAACTAGGTGTAGTTGGAGGAGATGGAGGATTAGGATTATATGGAGCAGTAAGATATAATGCGGGAAAAGGTGGGGTGATGTAGGAGAATGCAAATGTTGGATTAGATTGGGATGGGGAGTGATAGTAGGAATATGTGGATGAAGGATTAGAATGGGGAGATGCAGAATTAATGTAAGGGTATTGGGATGGGGGATTGTGATAGGAAGGTGTGGATGTGGGATTAGAATAGGAAGATTGAGGTGGTGAACCATCGTAGGAGGACATGTATGGTGGATTGGTGTAGGACGATATGGATGGTAGATTAGGATGAGAGGATTGAGATGGTTGATTAGGATAGGAGGAATATTGGTATGGGGGATTGTGATAGGAATGTGTGAGTGTTGGATTAGGATGAGAAGATTGGGATGTGGGATTAAGGTAGAGGTATTGGGATTGTTGATGATGATGAGGATAAGAGAACGTGGATATTGGATATCCCTTGTCAAGGGTAGCATAAGAACCGTTATTAGATGTGGATGAAGGCATGGTGGGATAGTTTGAAAAAGTAGTGGGATTTTGGGAGATGATTGGAGAGAGCTTACTAGCAATGATAGCATCAAGAGGATCTATATAACAATCTTCATGATCAACAAGATTTTCGTTATCGTCATCAACGAAGTTAGGATTCCCCTTGACTACTATTATTGGTCGTGTGAGAGGGGGATAAAGATTCATGATGGATATAGATTAGAAGGAAAGAATAGATGATGGATAGAGAACTATGATGGATTGAAAGCTAATATGGGGATTAGATGAAAGCTCAGATTGGGATTGAATAAAAACTCATATTAGGATGATGGGATTAACGCCCAGATTAGAACTGGATTGGAGCTTAGATTGGGATTGGATCAGAAGATATGATAGGATTGATTTGAAACCAATATCATGGGTTTTAACTAGAGGACATAAGGTGTTGACAATAAGATTTTTGCCAAATTTGACAATTTTAAAAAATTGTCAAATTTTGCCATTTTAGGAAACTTCATAGGAATATGTTTGAGAGTCCAAGTTTTTTCCAAAAAATACCCAATACTAAGATAGGATGAATTGTCCACTAACATACCAAATTTGAGATATTGATTCAGAGTTATTAACCAAAGTGTTTTTTCAAAAACTGAAAAAAAACACAAAATTGTGATTTTGAGGGTCAAGATGAAACTTTGGGGGTTCGAAAATGTGCTAAAAAGGGGTCCAACCTATCTTAGATAGGTTGGAAATCCACATGCCAGCTCATAACGCATGCCACCCGTAAAATTTCAGTCAAAACCCACATCCGAGTCAAAAGTTATGGCCTCCAGAAGTTTTTGCATAAAAGTCAAAACCTTCAAAATTGATAATTGGAGTGGATGATTTGATGACGTATCAATTTGATGATTTGGATGAGGATTGACGGATGGATCAATTTGATGATGTAGATGAGGATTGAATTGATTGAATTTGTTTGGATCAATTGATGATTTGGATTTGATTGGATGATGAGACTTTGATTGGATTTGGATGATGCTAGATTTGGATAGATGAATGTTTAAGATGATCAAATGGTCAAACGAAGACTTGAGGTGGTTAAACAGAGGTTTGGAATGGTCAAATGGATGAAACTGTCCGTTCAGCAAGGCGTATTCGCATTTCTACAGTAAAACTGTCAGAAACGTTGGATCATAGGGGCGTATCCGCACTTCTGCAAAAAAAATGTTGAAACAGGGGGGCAAATCTACCCTTCTACGGTGGAAAATGCTGAAACAAGGGGGCAAGTTCACCCCTCTGTAGTGGAAAATTCTGAAACAAGGGGGCAAGTTTGCCTCTCTGCAGTGAAAAATGCAATTTGGTTTGGATGAGGGATTTTGGCAAGGACTTAAAATGATTCAATGACGGTTTGACTTATCAAAATTTGTTGGTTTTTCACAGAAAGACACTTTGAACAAGCACAATCCTATAATTAGTGTTAAGGGGTATGGCCAGCAAAGGTCTTACTCTAGGATGAACAAAGTTTCTAAGGAGTCTTCGATATACGCTCGGTATGTGAGGCACAAACTATGAACACCAGTCCATCACAAGCATGAGTTGAGAATCCCAACAAGATACTGAAAGGCTCAGACCAACTCTTTACGTCTATCTAGGTATCACCCTAGCTTCAACGCTTCGCCAATTACGACGCAATTGGATTGGAGTACAACTTTGGCTTTTCCCCCTTTATATACCCTGCTGGTACGCGTGGTTGGGATTGTCCCTTGGGGTGATGAAATCCCCAAGCAGGTCCCACTAAGAAGAAGACACTAATCGTTTCCAACTACCCCTTTCGGATCCGCACAAAAGTGCAAAGGAAGAGGGTGAAAATGAATTAATGCCCCCTTACGGTAACACAAATAAAACAAACACAACAATCAACCAATATTACTTTCCCCTACTTATACTAAGTAAATAGATAAAGCAGTAAGGAAAGATTTCCAAAAAAAAAAGAATAAAACAAAGGCTCTGCAAGCAAATGTTAGTTGTTTTATCTTTTTCCCTTTGTGATTTGTAGCAAAATACTCAAGATATCAGCAAGAAATCTGACTTCACTCACCAACAAACAGGGTTAGAGGATTAGAGCACAAAATAGCAAAAGAAAGAGACAAAAACGAAGCTAAAATGCCACTTTTTTACTTTCTCGAACTTGCTGTTAAGGGAAAATCCGCCCCTCTACAGTGAAACTTTAAGCAGAAAATGAAATAATGATTAAATAAATTATTTTATCACTATTAATGAAATAGATGAAGAGTAGACGATTTTGATCATATAAAAGTGATCAAATTTGGATATCTACAACTTGTACCTAAATCTGCCCCGGGGATCCATTCTGGGTTGGACAGATTTAGAAAATGCATTCATTAACCAATTTTGGGTTTATGTAGACCCTGCCATCTTGTATCACCAGTTTGCCAACATAAGAAAGGAACATCATGAGCCACTACCTCCATTCAATACTAGATTCCAGATGATGTTTCGTAGGTTGCAAGAGCCTTACTTGGTAGCTGAGAATATTGCCATACAGACATATTTAAAGGTTGTTGATCCCTTGATTGGCCTATTCTTGCATAGAACTTATCAGCCTGATTAGATTAACTCTTTGTCTAAAGTTTATCATCTGGCTATCAAATTACAAGAACAGATAAGTCTGCAATTGAGAGGTTTAGGAGCAACTCTTCTTCCCATGAATTATCAGATGTCTAACCCACCATTGTACAACACTATCCCAGGGATGTCTTATTCCCAATATGGACCTTTGTCTGAGGTACAAGCTCCACCTACCACGCCTTTTTTCGAAAATGGCATGCAAGATTCTTCCCAACAACCTCAAAATCAACAACAACAAGCGGGAGGATCAACCCATGTTCATTCCCCAGCCATAGTGCAAAATGTGCAAAATGAAGAAATTGTTCAACTAACTAGTGAGTTAGAGACTCTCAAGAAGACTCTATCTCAAATGTCTAATGACATGGCACAACTTAGGCAAAACCCTCCCTACAATCAAAATCAGAATTATCGGAACCAGAGAGGTTACAACAACCAGGGAAATTACTCCAATCAGAATGAGAATCAAAACAACAACCAGAACTTTCAGAATCAAAATTCCTCTAACCAAAATTACAAAAATCAGAACAGAGGAGATAACCAGAGGTTCAACAACAACAATAGGCAATGGAATATTGGACCTAACAATGGGGGAGTTCCCCATAACTATCAGTCGGGTGAGGAGAGACCACATACTGCTAATGTAGCTGACCTCAATTTCATGATTAATTGGTGCAGGCTACATGATACTGCAACACATTTTGAGGTTAATTGCCCTCAAATGAAGAAAATTGTAAAGATTGCACAAATTGATGCCCATCCTCTAGTAGGAAATTCCAATCAGGATAATGGGCCAGTAAGTATTGCTATGACTTATGAGACAATTGAGGAGAAATACCAATTTCCCATGCAAGGCGACAATGGGCTAGAGGAGGATGTGTAAAATGCCCAAGCCTTTCAGTCTAAAGGTGGTCATTTTCTGAGAAATTAGAATAAGGGCCCATTTACTACATCTGCACCTCCAAACAATATGGTCCCACCTAATCATAATGCAGATAATAATCTACCACCACCAAAGGGACCTTTTGATTCTCAGAATAGAGGTAATCCGCTTCATTTTCCTAAATATCAAATCATGAATGATTTAGAGTTTGATTTTATTGTAGAATTACAAAGGCAGAAGACATAATTGTCATTCTTTGACATCATGAAGTGGTGCCCAACTCAACGTGAAGTGGTATTGGAGGCTTTGGAAGAGGCAAATCGCTTAAAAGGAAAATGTAAAGTGACTCCAACAAAGGAGACAAATGCAGCCATTTATAAAGGTAAGACCAGTACCCCATCTTTTCTTTTAAGTTTAAGAATTTTTGGAAAGAATTTGCACAATTGTTTATTGGACTCTCGAGCATCGAAAAATGTTATGCTCTTTTCAATATGTAAGAAGTTAGGATTAAGTCCTATCCCAACCAATAAGAAGGTGATTCCGTTGGATAAAACTAAGGTTAATGTTGTAAAAAAACTAAAGAACATGCATGTATAGGTTGGATCAGATCCAAAGATCTAGACCTACATAGATATCCAAGTGGCTGATATCCCAGAAACATATGGTATGCTCCTAAGTCGGGAGCTAATGAAAAGTATAGGGGGTATTTTTCCTTGTATTTATCTCACATGTGGCTACCCTAGAAGGGGGTTGAAACACAGATAATGATTGAAAGTGAACCAAGACTCAAACACATGATCACAGAGTATGATGCTTCAAATGAAGTAGAATAATTTGAGACTGAGATAGGAGTTTACAAAAAAGATGAAGTCCTTACTTTCTCTGTGCTTAATCCTTGGGATACATTGCCCCTAGAGCACAATGACCCAATTATTTGCATCAACCAGCAAGTTCTAATAAGGAAATTGCAACAAGATAAGTTGGTTTTAGGAGAGGAAATTCATTTGAGTAGCTTATTACTTTCTAATTGGTGTAAGATTCATTATCATAATCATTCAGAGTTAACATGTCAATCATGCTTAGATTTCTTAAGTCATGTAGACCAGCCTTGACAAATATGTCAAGAAGAACCCCAGATCCCTATCAATGAGTTTTCTTTTCAAGTCAAGGATGCTACCATCCTTACCAGGACTAGCCTTTCTCAAGAGGGAGACTCCTTGTCAGTTGAACAGACTCATGTTCTGAGGCCTAAAAATCAAGAAGAGGTCGAGGTGTCTCAATTCCCATTCAATACACCTACCCCAGATAATTTTTCAATGCCTAAGGCATTGATGAAAGATGAGTTGGATTGCAATTTAACTCAAGAAATTGTTCAGGAGTTGATCTCTGAGCAAGTTGAAAACATAGAAAAATCTTTAAGTAAGCTTTGTCCCAAGTCAATTTCTGATGACCAGCAAAAGCCCGAGCCGCCACATATCTCCAGTAAGTCATCCCTTGTTGCCCCTAACAAGAAAGTACTTCTAGCCAAAGACCAATTGTGGACTCTTAAATTTGATGGTTCCAAATCTAAAGTAGGAGGTGGAGTAGGGATTGAATTAACCAACCCGAAAGGGAAAACTTACTTTGCATCTTACAGATTACAATTTGGCTGCACAGATAATGTGGCCGAGTATGAAGCACTAGTTCGAGACCTTATATTTGCTCATAAGAAGAAGGTTACTGCTCTCGCAGTTATGGGAGATTCTGAAGTCATTGTAAAACAGGTGCATAGCCAATATACATGTCATAACAAAAGATTGGCTACATACAAAAATAGAGTATGGAATTCGATTGAAGACTTTGATGCTTTTGGGATTAGTTTGATCCCTAGAGAAGCTAATCAAATTGCAGATGCACTTGTTGTTGCTGCTAGTATATTGGAACCTATGTAAGATTCTGATCTAAAGAAATTTTCAGTTGAGTTGATTTTAGTCTCAGTTGTTCCTAATAATGTCCAACACTTTCAGGTATTTGGTGATGATCAACATATATTGGCATTTTTGGAAAGTTTTGATGTTTTTCAAGGGCAGATAATAGATGAATCTGAAAGAGATCAGGGAGATTGGGATCCTGAGAAAGAGAGTCCAGAAGAGATATTGGATTTGAAAAGTAATAGCATTTTAAAAGGGATGGTAGCTTTGGAAAGAATATTTGATTCTGACCCACGAACTCATCAAAGGGTGCCCACAGAGAGTGAAGGAGGGAAATATGAATATGTCAATCTGACTCACTCGGGACCTGAGAGGAATGTTCTCATAGGAAAGACTTGTCCTCAAGAAATTAAGGATAAGATAATTAAAGCTTTGGAGCAGAACATTGAAGCCATTGCTTGGAGTTATGATGATCTGAAAACTTTTGACACTTCGGTGATCACACATACCATACCTCTCAAGCCAGAAGCCAAGCCCTTTCGCTAGAAACAACGCCCAGTCAATTCTTTAATTGATCCCTTGATCTAGAAAGAGGTACAAAAACTCCTATCTGCAAGGATAATCTTTCCTGTTAGACATTCTACCTGGGTGGCAAATCTAGTTCCTGTGTGCAAAAAAAATGGTGAGATCAAATTATGTGTTGATTTCAGGAATCTAAACAAGGCCTCTAAAAAAGATAATTATTCGTTGCCCTCTCTAGATGAAGTATTACAAAGGGTTAATGATTCCCAAATGATTTCATTCTTCGATGGTTATTCGGGATACAATCAAGTCCTTGTTAGTCATGAGGATAGGATGAAGACTGCTTTCACCACCAAATGGAACACATTTGCTTACAAGAGGATGCCTTTCGATCTTATCAATGCTAGAGCTACCTTTCAAAGGGCAATGGATGTATCTTTCAAAGATCTGATAGGAAAGTGTATAATCATTTATGTAGATGATTTAACCATCTTCTCTAGGAATAGAGAAGACCATGCTGCTGATATAGAAAAGGTTCTAGAAAAATGTATAAGTTATGGTGTCTCTCTTAATCCAAAGAAGTGTGTTTGGGGTATCTAAAGGGAAAATTCTGGGTCACATCATATCAGAAGAAGGGATATCCATAGACCCTGATCGAGTGGATGTCATCTTGAAATTGACAAGGCCAGGCAACAAGAAATAAATGAGATCCTTCTTCAGTAGGATCAATTTTGTTAGAAAGTTCATAACACGGTTTGCAAAGATTGTTAAACCTTTAAATGAAATGATGAAGAAAGATGCAAAGATTGTGTGGAGTGAAGAGGCTAAATCTACTTTTATGCAGATCAAACAGTCTATATCTGAGGCACCTATTTTGACAAGCCCAGATTATTTAAAACCTTTTTACATCTATTCTTTTACATCTGACCATTCATGTGCAAAAGTGTTAACACAACGAAGAGGAGAGCGAGAAGAAAGACCTATTGCCTTCATGAGTTCTCCATTCAAAAATGCGGAAGTAAGATACTGACCACTAGAAAAACAAGCCTTTGCATTAGTACGAGCGGTAAAGAAGTTCAGACATTACATACTTCGAAGTTAGGTGATGGCCATAGTTCCAGATCCGGTTGTGAAGTCTCTTCTGATGCAAAGTGAATTAGGAGAACGAAGAGGGAAGTGGATGGCGATCCTATAGGAATTTTACTTAGACATTCATCCAATGAGGCTTGTTCGAGGACAAGGTTTATCAAAAGCAATGGCTGAGGTGGACAAAAACATCACTTGTCAACAGTACACCGTCTAGTCATTTACTAAGGATCCCTCGTACACAAATATGATTTTCTTTCTCCTTAATAACAGATTTCCAGAAGGAATGAATGCTATTTAGAGGAGGGCATTAAGGATGAAGAGTGCTCACTATATTCTAAAAGGGGGATCCATCTACAGAAAGAATTTTCAAGGAGTTTACCTACGCTGTTTAGATCAGCAAGAGGCCAAACATGCTATTTCTGAGTTTCATGGAACAAGACATGGATTTGTGGATGTTTTGGCCCATCAGATTCTTAGATCAGGCTATTATTGGCCTTATGTATTTCAGGATGCACATCAACATGTCAGAATCTGTCATGTATGCCAAATTTCAGCACCCAGGGAAATAAATCCTGCAATGCCCTTGCAACCAATGCATGAGGTAAGGCCATTTGCACAATGGGCTTTGGATTTCGTAGGTGTTATTAATCCAAATTCTTCTGCTAGACATAAATTCATCTTGACTGCAACTGACTACTATACATGTTGGACTGAGCCCCAACCCTGCAAGAATAACACTACTGAGGTGGTCATCAAGTTTTTGACTGAGAACATCACAACCAAGTTTGGAGTTCCATTTGCTCTGGTATGTGATAATGGCCCTGCTTTTTCTTCTGTTGAATTCATTCAATGGGCATATGAGAATAGAATTATTTTGAAGTATTCATATAATTACTACCCTCAGGGAAATGGAGTGGCTGAGTCCACTAATAAAAACTTGTTGGAAGTGATAAGAAAATTACTAGAAAACAATCCTATAGACTGGCACAACCAGTTGAGATTTTCCTTATGGGTAGATTGAACCAGAATCAAAGCAGCTCTAGGAAATTCACCATTTAAGTTAGTTTATGGCCAAGACCCTGTTTTTTCGATCCATTTACAGATACCTGTTCTTAAGTTCATACAGAAATTTTACACCAAGGATGATAGGATTGAGGTTAGACTACTTAATTTGCTTAACATGGAAGAGCAAAGAGTTGCTGCTTTGTAGCAATTCTCTAAGCATCAAGCTGTTGTCAAAAGAGTCAAGATAAAAGCTTTTAGGATATCAGATCTTGTGTTATTATGGGATAAGGCCAAAGAAAAGAAAGGAGATCACCAGAAGTTTGATAGACTTTGATTAGGTCCTTATGAAGTGGCTGAGATACTAGGCGAGAATGCTTTTCGTTTGAATACCTTAACAGGAGAGCCTGTTCCATTACCAGTTAATGGTCATTTTCTCAAACATTATTTTGGTGCATAGAGGGTCTGATGTTTTTAAGAAAATGTATACTACTGTATCATATGTAATTAAGTTTTTGTTTTAGTTCTTTTTTTTTTTTGTTCTCTTTGTTTGTTTTTGTTTATTTGTTTTGTTTTCTCTTGTTTTGTTGGGGATTCTCATTTTGTTCATCTCAAGACAAGGGGTTGTTATTCAAAGTATGCTACTGGTACTAGGAGAGAAGTTGGTCTAGGTATTCTCATCATCACCATTGAAAAGGATTTCGTTCTGAAACTTATGTTTTATCATCATTCTAGTTTGGGTTTGAAAAGTTATTAAGAATAAAAGATACATTGTGAATATCTCATGAATTATGATAAAAAATCTATCACCAAATTAGAAAAACATCTACCTAAGTAAATGCCTATCTGTTTAGGATGGTTCTACTTTTAATTCAAGTGAAAAATCTGATTCCAAGGCTATCATGAAATCTATTGTAGTTCTCAACCCACGTTTCAGATACATTGTGTTTGAGTATTGAGGAAGGTGCATAAAGGATTTCCACAAGCAAGGCTTTCAAAAAAAATGATAATAAAAAAGAGAAAGAAAAGGCAAACTCAATATCAAAAGGGTAATCAAATATCTCTATCGGGGCATTGGAGTGTGGCTGGCAGTAGAGCAATGCTTTGAGAGAACTAGGGGTATCTTCGTCGGGGCTATGGACGCTTGTTTGGCAGCAGAGAAAAACCCAAGATTTTATTGCACGATAGTTAAAGGACTCAACCTATGCAACTTGAATCTTAGGTATAGTTGTTCAAGAACAAAAAAAGTATCTATAAAGAATGATGCACAATATATGCACACACTCAAATTCAAAAACAACTCATGAGCACATACATCTGAGATTCCAGCTCAACCTTATTCTTGATATATCTGATCTTATTCAAGATTAGCATGCTTCATAAACCGAGTAGTTTTAGGGTGACTGAAATTTTCTTTGGGTATCTTGAAAATGGGTAAACCATTTTCCCAGCCGAGTCGCCATTTGTTATGCCTTTCATAACGACCCCATCTTTTGCCTTGGTCAAATTGGGTCCCCCTTTTATGTTTTTGTCCTTGGTTGATTTTCAAACAAAGTTTGGAGTCTTTCTTTTCCAACACTTTGTTTTTCTTTGGTTTATTCTATCGGAAGCGGAACCGGAACTGAATCGGGGTTTGAAACTTCTTTCAAAACTTATTTTGATCCCCGTTTCGACAATCTTTTATTTTGAGCTTTTTTTGTCTTTGTCGGAATCAACGTGGAAGTTAAGTCGGTGTTTATTCAAATTTTCAAATTTTCAAAAAATCAAATCCCATCTCGCCTCCGCCTCCGCTTTTTGGTCTTTCGTTTTAAGTAGGTTTTATATGTTAAGTTTTCTTATTTCGGTCTTTTTGTTTTATTTTTATGTTTAGTTTTTTTTTTTTGGCGGAACCAAACCCGGAACGGGAACCAAGTTGGAAATTTAAACAAGTTTCCTAATCAGTTTTCATTCTGATTCCGCTCCTGCCGTTTCTTGGTCGTTGGCTTTTTACCGAAGTCACACTACAGTAATGGGCAAGTTCCTTCTATAGTTCTGACTCTGATCTACTGCATTTATTGCATTAATGACAGGTGCCATGCATACGTGAAACTCCAAGTTTTATCTTAATTAGGGATTAATGCATTGTTACTATCACTATTCTTAAGAGATTGAAGAGTGAACAAGAGTTGCAGTGAAGCTTTTGTGTGAGTGAATCGATTGATAGAGAGATAGTTGCGCGCATATTGCTTCAGGAGGTTAGCCTATTTATTTGCGTTTGAGGTAGGGTTTTATATTCTCGTTCTTCTATTTACTTTCGCGTTTTCCATTTCTGTTCATTTTGGATTGTTTTGCTTTGGGATAAGTTCGTGATTCTCTGTAAATTCGTAGGTTTTGACTTGTTTCTCTTTTGTTTAGGATTTCTTGTTTTTTTATTTAACTTTTTCTAGTTGTTTCTCGTCTGCTGTTTTCAACACGATCGTTTTCACGTTTTAGTCGTGACAGAATCGTGCTTTAGTTTTTAAATACGTAGATTAAATTAGGGTTCCATAGTAAGTAGTGTTTTGTTAAATCTTGTTTTTACTTAGGAATCTATTGCGCATTCGGTGGTTATTTTAAATAAATAGGGTTAAAATCGTGCCCTAGTTTTTATATCGAGGGTTTTAGTTTAGGGTTTGTTTATACTTTCTATGTTTTGTGTTTTAATTTAAAATATGATGCCCTAGAAAGTACAGTTGTCTCTCAGTCATATGGGGAGGGTCTTATTAGGTTATGTTTAAGCCCCTTTCGTGCAAATATGACCTAGCCTTTAAAATTATGAAGTCATTTATCGAACTGTTAAAAGACACTTATGACGTCATAATGACCTAGGCGGAAGCGAGATCGGAACTGATCTAGACTTTGAACCATGTTTTTCCAATAGGTATCGATTCCATTTCCATCCCGTCTCCGTCTCCGACTCCGCTGATAGTGAGAAGTCTTATTTCAAAATCACGATGACCTTGGGGGAAGCGGAAACGAAACTGAAACAGAATATGAAAATAGAAAATCTGAAAGAAACCAAGTTAGTTTCCATTTCGGTTCCGGTTCTAATCACCATGACAATTCCGACTTCGAGCTTGACAGTGTTGTAAAGAACACCTGTTTAGAATGTTTTAGGTTTGGTTCCGCCTTCAATATGTATATATGGGGTAAGGTTTAAAAACATGTTTTGTGATGTTCATTCAAGGATCTAATTAGAGGTTTTGTTGAAGGAAAGCTAAAAAATGTCAGGAGTTTCAGGAGAAGCCTCCCAAAGGAATTGGCCTGCAGAAACATCAAAGGCAACAACTAAACCCAAGAAGATAAAGCCGAAGCATCTAACTTATACTTTGAGGTATAATCATAGGGGTCCTGTTGCCACTGCAAGCAAAGTGGAATCAAATTGGTGCGATATAACCGACACCAATTTGAGCTCATATAATTTTGAGGAGTTGTATTTAGAAACATTTGCTGAAGATATAACAGGGAGAACTCAAAGAATAGTTGAGTTTAGCTTGGCTCATATCACCTTATTCCCTCTATCTATCCAGTGCCTAGAGTTGATTATGACAGCAACAAGGGCTTACAATCCAGCCACTAGGCAGTGTATGGATGCATAGGATAATGTTATTATTGATTTAACTCCTCAAATGTTTCAAACTATGTTTAGTGTCCCGGATCCAAAGAACTTGGTACAATTGAAGGAGGCAGAAGCTTTAGAGAAATATAGAAAATACAAGGCATCCAACAAAGCTCACTTGAATAAGAAATGGTTAAAAACAGAGAAGAAGTCTCTGACCAAACTTCATGATCAACCAAAGAGGACCGAATTCTACAAAGAAGTATCAGATTTGATCATGATGTTGTCTAGAGTATTTGGGAAGAGGGATGCATTTCACTTCAAGGAGTGGATGTTTCCCTTCATTCAGACCATCTTGAATGGAAAACAACAGTTTGATTAGTCAATGGTTGTCTCTGATGCTATTCATGATCAGTTAACAAGGATAAGGGAAAGCAAATGCCTCTTTATGACTTATTATGTTGTTTATGCAGCAGCTAGAGGAGGTATATTTCTAGGTTTAAAGAGAGTGGGGATATTGGGAGAGGCAGATGGACAAAGAAAACTGTGGGACCATTATGATCAATTATCTTTACAAGTATCTAAAACACAACTTAGAATGGTTAATGATGCATTTTTATATGTGATCATTAACCAACTTAACAGAGATGCAAGGTATAGATTGAGCCAAGAAGCTATGGCATTTATCACAAAATGAGGATGTTGGTACATTCAATATCCCAAGTTCACATACTTTAGGCTGGCTGGATTTGAAGGTCATCCACATTTTCTCCCAAGGTGTTGTGGCAATAGGATAGTTCTAATGGAATTTGTATATCAAGCTCTAGGGGTTAATGCTAGGTTTGGATTGAAGCACAAAACAAGATGTCAAAAGTTCCCGATACAATTGGGTGAATATAGTTGTCAACATCTGGTGGGAGCTAAGGTAGTGTGCAGTGAGTTGATACATCTGAAACTAGGCTTGTACACAGCTCGAAGGTAATTTGACCCAAGAAAGAAGATGAATTCTTTGCTGCCTTCTATTTTTTATAAGCATTTCAACCTGTTAGAAGATTTTTGGAGTGACATTCAAGATGAGTATGACCTTAGGAAGAAAAATTATGAGAGGTTACCCGTCTCACTCATGGTAGAACTTGGGATCAAAGATGATATCCCTGACACTTTAGTAGATGATGGAGTGGTATTAGATCCATCATATGAAGCATTAAATATTGGCACCAAAAGCTAGGATCCGGTGGACTGGGATGGTGAGGAGACCATTGATATAAAGAAAATAGGGAGACCAGTTTTGGATAGAAGTATTCATTGGGTTGTCCTAAAAACCAAAACTCCTCAAAAACCAGCTCCTAAGAAGGGGAAGGGATACAAAAGAATCAAGAGGAAGTTTCCTTCCAAGGAGCCCTTGGAATTCTTTCCTCCTGACATTGAAGAGATTGAGTTTCAAGCAGCGGCTCAAGATGAACCAGAGACACAAGAGGGAGATGCCCAAATAAGACCCGTGGCTTCAACACCTGCATTAGGTGAGTCCTCTACTCAAACCCCACTTGCAAAACAACAAAGTGAAGAAGTGCAAAAGGGGACTCTTCATGATATTGTAGAATCCATGAAGGGAAAAGGAGTAGAGGTGGAGATCTATGATGTTGGAACAGACTCTAATGAGACTCTGTCAGAGAAGGGTGCACAAGAAAATATGCCTCTAGAGGAGGATACTGAATAGGTGTTGACAGAGGAGGATCAGTGGGTGCTATTTGAAGAGGGAAAGAAGGCCTCAGATGATCAAGCACATGCTGCAGCAATAGAGAAGCAAAGGGCAATTGATGCCAAGACACATGCTGATGCCTTACTCCATCAACAATAGGTAGAAGCCCAACGAAGAGCTAGTGAGATGGAAAAACAACAAAAACAAAAGGAGCAGGAGCTCAGGATCAAAGAAAATGATAAGTTGGAGTTAATACAAAAAAATCATGATGTGGAGGAGGAAAAGGCGAGGCATCGAAGAGAAAGAAAAATTTTGGTGGCTAAGTTGAAGCTTGCTGAGGAGGCTCATAAAGAGAAAGAGGAGGCAAAATGAGTGCAAAAGGAAAAAGATGTCGAGGAACTAATCAAGCAACAACAAAAGGAAAAAGAAGATGCAAAAAAACTTAAGGCATTAGAGGAGGAAAGAAATCAAGAACTTGAGAAGAAGAGGTTAGAAGAAGAAAAGAAGAAAAGGGAAGAAGAAGAGAAAATGATACAAGAACAGAAGGATAGAAAGGAAGCTGAAAATATTGCTAAGGAAAATGTGGAGGAAGAGCAGCAAGAGAAATGAGGGGTTGATTCTCAACCTTAAGTAAATATGCAACCAACCCCTACTACTACTATTGCTTCCTCTTCGTCTATAATGACCACTACTCCAGGTGCTCCCACTTGGTTAAAATTGGATCTTCAAAAGAGATTAGTGACACCTTCACAACCTCTCAATTGGGACGACATGATGAAGGAAATTGAGAAAGAAAGGCCCAGGAAGAAGGCCAAGATCCTACATTCCACTAGACTTACCGATAGGGGAGAAATTATTGTTGAATGTGCCATACCAATGATGGACAAGGATGTAGGAGACATGCAATTGACAGATTATCAGTTGGGCACTGTTAATTTGGGGAGACCTACCAGAGATCAACAAATGAATTTAATTGAGTGGTAGCATCCTCAACCAAGTCAAGAATGCTGAAGGATAAACAAAGGAAAGATGAGCTTAAAGATCAGTTAGATCAGTTGCATGTTTTCTTGAAAAGTGTTTCTGCTCTGAGGTCACAACAGGTTACCACTATTGAGACCCCAATTTTGCTGAGTAAGAAAGAAGTAGATGATTTAGTATAGGTAAGGGGGCAAGGCAGAGATGTTGGATAGGTGGGTTGATAAATTGAATCAAGAAATAAGTGAAGTATTGGAAGATAGTTTTGGGGTTTACAACATTACTGAGGAACTGATAGAGGAAATGAATCAATATGTTAAAACATCGGAAAAACAAGAGGAGATGTACAACGGATACAGTCAGAAATTGAAAGAAGTTAATAAATTTTCAAAGTCCACTCTTCTGGAACAGTCAATACTTGAAGAAGATAATAAATATTTCTTGGAAAAGACTTCTTGCATACTCTGGTTTAGATCAAATTTTCTATACAAGCATAAAAATGAAGTTCAAGTTTATGTTAAAGATCTGAATGAATAGTTTGAAGAGTTAGAAGCGATCATTACTATCATTGTGAATGTGGATATACTAGTAAAGGAAGGCCTACCTTTAAGCGAAATAAAAGAGAAGTGGGATGAGAGGTTTAAAGAGGTCATGCAAAGAGGAGATGATGGTGAAGATTTTCTGATAGATCGATTAATGGACATTAAAGAAGAGATAAGGGCAGCTAAGAGGGAGGTAACGAAGCTGAAAGATATGAGAGGGTTTGCTGTTGCAGAGTTGGAAAGGATTAAGTTTGAAGACAACTGGGTTGATGGGCCAGAATTGGACATACTACAGCAAGTCTTCTCCAGTTATGACGAGTACATTGCAAAACAAACTTCGCATGCATAAATCTCATGCATACATGGCTTTCTTCTCTTCTTTGCATGCAGGACTGGCAGTTTTTGAGGTGCATAGTTTTCTCTTCTCTCCTATCTTCTAGTTTAACTGAGTGATAAAAAACGGGAACTAAAGATCAAATTGATCTGAGTTTCCAAGAAGACTTCATTCCTGAAAAGATGGAACGACCTAAAATAGAAGAGGACTTCAGAATTTTGTATATCTATAAATACCTGTGAGGTATCATATTGTAAGGGTCGGCTAATAGAAAATAGAATTGGCCACCTGATAGTAGGAGATAGAATTTTTCATAGTTGTTACAGAGATACATTGTTACTTCATTTTACAGCTAAATATAATTACAGGTTTTATGCAATATCGTGTTAGAATTAAGTTTTACTTGATAAGGTTGATGAGTTATAATCTATCTGTATGCCAGTGATTGTGTTGAAGCATGATAGTTTCTTATGTGATGAAAGTCATTAGAAGAAGCCAAATTTAAGGATTATCTTGTTAAATTATTGATGGTTTGAATTTATTGAAGTCTGTTGATCTATGATCTTGGCTATGAATGAAAATGTGTTCTTTTGGAATCTTTGAAATATTTGTGATGTGTGACTGTGACGTTAAATTAAACACCTTAGATGTATGCATTAGTATGAATTATTTTGTAAATTTTATCATGCTATGGTTTTCTTGATCTATTGGAAAAACATTCATTGTTGAAGATATATGTCCGAATGCTAGATAAGTTTGATTCATGTTTACTATTTTACGCTCTGATCTATCTTTTTCTTTTGTTTAAAACCCCCTTTCTTTATTAAGAATAACTTGATGAAGAAGTTATTGCTTGCATTCCTTGTTAGCACCATAGACCCCTTGAATATTACAATTGCATGAACCGATTGAGTGACACCAGACAGTTGAGAACCAACTACCAGGACCTTGAGAGTTAGGCTACTATATGTTGTCTTTCTTTTTCAGGAGAAATAGAGTAGAGATATTCTATTTAAACGTTGTTTGTGTCATTTTCACCAACAACAGGACCCATCGACTGAGTGGAATCCCTGTTGGAGGTGACTAGATGACACATAATCATCCCATGTGGAAATAGGCATCCCGCTTTGGAATCTATGACATATGATAGATTCTATGACGTGTTATAAGAAATCTTTGAATGCATGGAAAAAATTGGCGCCCACGATGGGTTATGCCAGGATGTAAGAGAATCGATTATTTTTAGTTAGTTATGATAGATTCTCTTACAGATCCTATGACAAATTATATGGCAGATTTTATGACATATTCTATGATAGTTGTAAGGCATATGTCATAAGCTATTTTTAGCATATTGTAGGCACCCAAGCTTGGAAGAAGAATACTTGCATGTTTGATCATTGTAAGGGGTGTAAGGGAATATTGTACATGTGTCCAAATGCATGTTTATGGCGTGGAAGAATGTACCATGTGGATTTGGATGCCCCTCACCTTTTAGATGCTTCTTGAATCTTGTAACATTTTATTTATTGATTGCCTTAAGTTGTTGAATGCATAGTTTATTTGCAGGTAACGAAGTGTTGACGAGTTAACTCCATAATAGGTGTTTGCTTCGAGATATTTGTGTAGAAGCTTTGTACTTGGGTTGTATTGTAACTCTTTGTTGAATTAATATAGAAGTATTGTGCTTTTGGAGGGTGGGGTTTTTTACTAGAAAGGATTTTCCCCATGTATATCTGGTGTATGTTAGTTTATGTGTACTTGTTGATCTATTTCCATTATTCTCTATGTGCTTCTTTTATTGTAACTGTTTAAAGGTGTTAAACGAAATTTTTGTAACTCTCCTCTGCTTAGATTAGTGTAGGAAGTTGTTTTCACTCACCCAACTTCCTTTCAGTTGGTATCAAATCCTGACTAGCCTTGGTTCCTTTGTTGGGTTAGAAGGGTTTTTTGAGTTGATATTTGTTTCAATGGGCGTTTTGTAGAAATGTGTTTCGTTACCTTGTTGCAGGAAAGAGATGGTAGGCACATCTATGAGGATTAAGATGGATAAATTTAATGGCGGTAATTTTGAACTTTGAAAGCTCAAAATGGAAGACATGCTTGTAGACCGTGATTTATGAGTTGCTATTTCTGGAACCAAATCGTTAACCATGAAACAAGAAAATTGGGATCTCATGGATAGGAAAGCCAAGGGCCTTATTAGACTCTTTTTAGCTAACTCCGTCCTCCTGAATGTCCATGAAGAGAAAAAATTTGCTTCTCTGTGGAAGAAGCTTGGTGATGTCTATCAAGCTAAATCCCTAGTAAACAAGTTTTTCCTGAGAAAGATGTATTCTCTAAAAATGGAAGATGGAGGGTTCATAGCAGATCATCTAAATGCATTTAACATGTTAGTTGCACAACTGGGTTCCGTTGGAGACAAGATTGATGAACAAGATCGTTGCATGCTCCTTTTGTGTTTGTTGTTAGACCCTTGGGATCACCTGGTAATGGCTACTGGAAGCACTACTTCCACCTTTAAGATGGATGAGGTTGTTGCCTCATTATAATCTGAAGAGATGAGAAGGAAGTCTTCTAAGATGGCTAAGGAGGCCCTTGCAGTTTGTGGCAGACCAAAGGAGAGAGGCAAAAAGAAAGACAAGAAAACTAAGTCAAAGTCTCCAAGGAGATCAAAGTCTCTTAGTAAGAAGTCCAAGGCAAAATGTTGGAACAGTAGTGAAACTAGTCACATTCAGAAAGATTGCAAGGAGGAGGAGAAGAAGAAAAACAAGTCTTTCTCTGATTTTGAATCTCATTAATCCTCCCAAGATGATGGAGAAGCATTTATTGTAGCATTGGCAACCCATGCATCGAATGATGTGTGGTTGATAGATTCGGGTTCATCCTTTCACATGACTTCTCATAGAGATTGGTTCTCAAAGTATGAGGAGTACAATGACAGAGAGGTGTACCTAGGTGATGACTCTCACCTAAATATTGTTGGTCGTGGAAGAGTCAAAATCAGATTTCCTAATGGAAGAGTGGAGGGGATTGATGGTGTCTTGCATATCCCAAGTTTGGCACAAAATTTGCTTTTTGTATGTAAATTGAATGATGCAAGAGTGCAAGTTGTTTTCTCTGATGGAGGATGTGAGATGACTAGAGGGGCTATGGTGTTGGCTAAGGATGTTCATATTGGCACTTTGTTTCAACTCGATGCATGCATTGTACAATGCAATAGTTCTTCTGATGTACCAAAGAAGAAAAAACCTTTGGATTCTTTATCCTCACCATCCGATTGTGTAGAGAAGAAGCATGTTGCAGCTACATTCGATGGTTGTGTATTTTTGGGTACCTAAGAGTGCTCATTCGATGAAAATGAAGCTTCTTGCAAAGAAGACAATGTTATGGCACCGACCACTTGCTCACATTGGTGAGAAGGGACTTAGAACCCTAAAAAATAAGAGCCTTATTGAAGGCCTTGATGATTGTAATCTCGAGTTTGAATTTGGCGAACATTGTGTAAATGGAAAACGTGTTTTCTTTTTACTCTAGTTCTCACAAGTCTTTTAGAGTTTTGGACTATGCACATTCAGATGTTTTTGGTCCTGTAAATGTTCCTTCGTTATTAAAGTATGTATATATATTTTTTTCATAGACGATTACATTAGAAGGACATTTGTTTATTTCCTCAGAAGTAAAGTTGAAGTATGTAGTCGGTTTAAGGAGTTTAAGGCCTTAGTAGAAAATCAAACTAGCAGAAAGATTAAGTGTTTGAAGATTGAAAATGGTGGTGAGTTTTGTTCCGTAGAGTTTGACAAGTTATGTAAAGAGCACCGGATTAAGAGACATAAGACAAATCCCTACACTTCACAACAAAATGGAGTTGTAGAGAGGATGAACAAAACGCTGAAGGAGAGGGCTATGAGTATGTTGAGTGGTGCTAGCCTTGAACAAATTTTTTGGGTTGAAGCGGTAGCTACTACATGTTATTTGATCAATAGATCTCCTACATTAGCGCTTGTTGGAAAGACACCCATGGAGGCGTGGTCTAGTAAAAATCCTTCGATGAGAAATCTCAGAGTATTTGTTTGTGAAGCTTACACTCATGTTCTGATTGAGAAGAGGTCTAAGTTGGAGAACAAGGTTGTTAAGTGCATCTTTATCGACCATGGTGTTGGTGTGAAAGGGTACAAGCTTTGGGATCCAGAAGCTCATAAAGTTCTCTATAGTAGAAGTGTGATCTTTAGAGAGATGAAACCTTCTACTGTTAAGTTTCAACTAGAGAAAGAGGAGAAAAAAAACAAGGAGCTAGTTCATATTCCACCTACTCCGAAGAAAGAAGAACTACGTACTCCTGTTGGACCTAAAGAGGAGAGCTCAAGTAGCTTTGAAAGATCTGAAGAAGGAGAATCTCAACCTCAATCTTTGACGAGGTCTACACAAATTAGGCGGCAACCAAAAAGGTTTGGTTATTCATTATTGGATTCCAATTGCATATTTGCCTTGATTAGTAATACTAATGAGCCTAGAACTGTTAGAGAGGCTATGGGTATGAATGATTCAAATTCCTGGATGCAATCCATGAACGAGTAGATGGCTTCTTTAAAAAAAAAAAAGATTTGAGATCTAGTACCTTTGCCTACTAGATGCAAACCTGTTGGTGGTAAATGGGTTTTCAAGAAAAAGTGTGGTCTTGATGGCAGTGTTTAGAAGTATAAGGCATAGTTGGTCGCTAAGGGGTTTTCTCAGGTGGAGGGAATTGATTATGGGGAGATATTCTCTCCTGTAGCAAAGCTGACATCTATCTAGCTTATGTAGTCAATTGTAGCTGCATATGACTTAGAAATGAAACAGATGGATGTGAAGACAACATTCCTTCATGGTGATTTGGAGGAAGAGATTTACATGTCACAACCAAAGCATTTCATTGAAAAAGGTAAATAAAATTTGGTTTGCAAATTGAAGAAGTCTTTTTATGGTTTGAAACAGTCTCCTGGAATGTGGTATTAGAAGTTTGATACCTATGTGTTGTCATTGGGATTTTAGAGATCTAAATCTGACCATTGTGTATATTTTAAATTTGATAATGGTCGCATTCTCATTATTGTCTTATACGTAGATGATATGTTGTTTATTGGGAATGGTAAAAGTATGATTTCAGATTTGAAATTTCAGTTGTTAGCACAGTTTGAAATGAAAGACATAGGTGCAACTAGGTACATTCTGGGAATGAAAATCACGAGAGAGCTAATAGAAAGCTTTGGTTAAGCCAAAACAAGTATGTTAACTCGATGTTGGAGAGATTCAACATGGTAGATTGCAGACACTAAGTTGTTCCTGTGATGTAGGGGACAAATTTTTTTGTGAATGATTGTCCAAAATCTCCTACTGAGATGGAGGACATGACCAAAGTACCATATACGAGTGTAGTTGGAAGTCTGATGTCTGTGATGGTGTGTACAAGACCAAACATTGCCCAAGTAGTGAGAGTCCTTAGCCATTTTATGACTAATCCTAGATGGGTGCATTGGGATGTTGTTAAGAGAGTGTTCAAATATTTACGAGGTACTTCCAAGTATGCATTGTGTTTTAATGGTTATCCTATTGGACCTCAACATTTTGTGAGCATTCGAGGATATGTGGATTTAGATTGGGCAGGTGACATTGACAATAGAAGATCCACCAGTGGTTACATGTTTATGATGTTTGGAGGTGCTATCAGTTGGATGAGTAAGCAACAAGCTATAGTCACATTGTCCACGATAGAGGCAGAGTATATGACAGTGACTCATGCCTGTAAGGAAGCTATTTGGCTTAAGAGATTGTGTTCTAATATTGGTTGAGATGCAAGACATATTATTGTTTGTTGTGACAATCAAAGTGTGATTTTCCTAGCAAAAAATCCTACCTTCCATGTCGGAACAAAGCACATCGATCTTCAATATCATTTTGTTCATGATATGGTAGAAGATGGAAAAGTGAACTTGGAAAAGGTTGAAACTTTGGTGAATGTTGTAGATGCACTGACGAAACTAGTGAGCACAAAGAAGTTCAGATGGTGTTCCAATTCCATGGGCCTTGGGGCCCTAAGCAGATGATTATGTAGACTCTCGACAAGACTTCAACAAGTGGGAGAATGTTGGGATTAAGGTGTTTGAACCTTAGAGTCCTAATATTGATTTATTTGATGTAATTAATGTATTTATTTGTATTATTTAATTGCCTATGGTGTCATGTCATCAATTGGAACCCACCCCTTGTTGGAGGTGATTGGATGACACATAATAATCCCATGTGGACATAGGCATCCCACTTTGGAATCTATGATATATGACAGATTCTATGACGCGTCATAACGCATCTTTGAATGCATGGAGAAAGTTAGCACCCAAGATGAATTATTACAGGATGTAAGAGAATCAACTATTTTTAGTCAGTTATGACAAATTCTCTTACAGATTCTATGGCAGTTTTATGACATATTCTATGAGAGTTGTAAGGCATTTGTCATAAGCTATTTTTTGCATATTCTAAGCACCCAAGCTTGGAAGAAGAATATTTGCATGTTTGACCATTATAAGGGGTGTAAGGGAATGTTGTACATGTGTCCAAATGCATGTCTATGGTGTGGAAGAATGTGCCATGTGGATTTGGACGCCCCTCACCTTCTAGATGCTTCTTGAAGCTTGTAACACTCTATTTATTGAGTTCCTTGAGTTGTAGAATGCATATTTGTTTGCAAGTAACGAAGTGTTGTCAGGTTAACTCCAAAACAAGTGTTTGCTTCGAGACAGTAAAGTAGAAGCGTTGTACTTGGGTTGTATTGTAACTCTTTGTTGAAGTAATATAAAAGTACTATGCTTTTGGAGGGTGGGGTTTCCAAAACAAGTGTTTGCTTCGAGACAGTTAAGTAGAAGCGTTGTACTTGGGTTGTATTGTAACTCTTTGTTGAAGTAATATAGAAGTACTTGGGATGTATGTTAGTTTATGTGTACTTGCTGATCTATTTCCATTATTCTATATGTGCTTCTCTTATTGTAACTATTTAAAGGTGTTAAATGAAATTTTTGTAACTCTCTTCTACTTAGATTAGTGTAGGAAGTTATTTTTGCTCACTCGGCTTGCTTTCACTATGAGGGGTGACCCTATCATGTTTGGTCAACATGTGAGTCTTGTAGTTTTAGTAAAATCTCTTTTATTGTGGCCTCTAATTGACAAGCGTCGCGAGTCTTGATGACACCAATCACTCCTCTTGATTATCGATCTTCTCCCCTTAACTAGTTATTGTATCCCCTTTGATTGCTAGTTCATGTTCCTATACAAATGAGCCAATAAGCATGAAGAAATTGAGGAGAAGTGTGAAGAATAGAGTAGAATTTGTTTGATTACCTCTACACAATTTTGTTAGAAGTTCTCTGTCTTTTCCTCTAAGAATAGGATCACCTAAAGAAGTCTCCAAGCCACTTTGCAAAGATAAAATCTTTGATCTCTCATAGCCAAGCTCTAGTATTCCCACATAGTACAAGAAACTTCTAAAGCTTTCATACCTTCCAAGGAATCCCCAATCTCTACATCATTTGATCTATTATTGTCTCCTACAACTTTCTTCTCTTTCCCCACCTCCTATTGCCTTCTTTGTTTTCCTTGGGATTTTAGGGTTCCTTTTAATATATTATCATGTAAGCAATATCTCGTTGATCTAATCCTTAATGCCAAATTGCTTCATCTTTAGGCCTAAGCCTTTGGGTTTCTATCCCCCTCCCTTTGCCCTAGCATTAGCTACTTGGTAGTCCTAATCCTCAAACCCCAATAGAATTTCCCTTCGCATGGATGATATCATACATCTTTAAATTTTGATCCCCACTTCCTCTTCGCCATATGCTTTTAGATTTCCAAACTTTTGTGTCCTCCAATTCTTGTAGCACTCAACATTGAGAATGCCAATTTCTTGATCCTTAATTCCTAATCAATTCTAAGTCCCTCTCTTCCTCATATGCTATAGTGTTAGATATTTCTAAACTCTAATCCCTACTTCCTCTTTCTTAGTGGTGGGTATTCCTCTTCCCTATTATGAACCACTTTCATTAATATTTGTGGGTGTTCGAAACTTTTCCTCCCCTACTCTCCATATGGCATTAGGTACTTGGTAGCCTTGATCCTAATTCCCCACTCTAATATGGCAAATGATCTCTCATTTCCCAACACCACTTCATCATTCCCTTTCTTTTCTCAAGCCTTTGAAATTAATAATGTTTTCTTACCTATTAATATTCATCTAGTAGGATCGTGATTCACCATCTCCCACTACTTCTTCTTTCTTCTTTCCCTAGGCTTGTAGACTTTCCACTCCCCCTTTACCTTATACCTATGCACTCCAAACCTCGACTCTTGATCATCCTTGGCATACCAATATGCGATTCCCCAAGATCCAAATCATCAAGGTTGCGAGATATCTTATTACTTCTATGCATTGTTCGTGCATGAGTTTTTGCAAATCCTTTATGCTTGTACACATTGCTCCACCTACCTCCCTTGCATTGTCTGGAAAATCATTAATAATCGAAAGTGACAACAATGAACATATACTACAGTGTTCCCATTTGAACACCATTTGACTCCATAAAGGCATGGATTCAAATTTAAAGATAGGTCAAAGAACAAAGACGTGTATGGATAGCTTGAACACCTTAAATGTAGAAACCTGCCACAAATGTATAAATAGGTTCCATACTACTTTCTAAATGTGGGAAGAATATTTTAGCTGTCCTAGCTCATCCAACACCAAATCCAATGTGGATTTTTAGACAACTGAATGTGCTAGTGCATTGAATGCCTTGACTGATAAAGAAAGTACGTGACCTCCAATGAGACAAACATAATATAAAAAAGTTAACACAATAGATTCAAGCAACCAAGATCACCTGCAAAATAAAAATAAGCCTTTCACAAGATAGTAGCAAGAAATGATGCTTGATTATAGGATACAATAATGATACAATGATACATAATATACAAGAGAGGCCTTGCTTATATAGTCAAGGTGAATGTATAGGACAACATAAGATTGTGACATGTGACATGAGACACAAAAAATAAATGATCTATAAAAGTCCTAAATAAACTTAACAAAAAGGTGTGAATAGGACAGATGAGAACCAATTAGGTAATATACTCCTTCACATCAACACCCCTAAAGTGCAACTTAGGGAGGAACAAATATATGCAAGAATGCAAAGGTGAGTACTCACAACAAAGCCATGTTAGGTACCCATAAACAAAAATCTTTTCACAAAGGGAATGGAGGAAAAAAAATCCTAAGAAAGAATCCCTCTCCAAATGGAAAAAATGAATGAAAGCAAACATGTACAAGTGATGGACGGAGGACTCAAAATTATACAAACATGCTTAACAGACTCACAATGTTTTTTTGAGTTACTATATTAAAATCCTGTTTATCAGAACTTTTTGTATTGTTCCTATTGGATGCATGGTTAACAGAAATAACATAATAATTATTAGACAAAAGAATATTTTTGCAGCCTTAACGAGTTAAAGCAGAATTTGTACAATCTTCATATCCTACCAAGTTGTATTATGTGATTCTAAACCAAAAAAGCACTCAAAGTAAGAAGACAGGCTTGTTTCTGTTATATTCCTTTTGAAATAAATAGCTCAAATGTATCCCTTCTGTTAGCACACTGTTCGTCCCACAGCTCACACTGGAGTTCGGTCTTGCAGAAATATCTTCGCCTTCCTCGTGCATGGGAATATCTATCACTTAGAAACTTAATAATAACAAATAAGACAAACCTGTTATTGAGGAAGTACCTGTTAAATGATTCTGATGTTAACTCAGTGAGAAAACAGCAAGCAGAAAAAAAATTCAGTGAGCACCTCTCTAAATATACCTTGTGTAGTTTGGTGGGTATTTCACAACAAAATTTTCCTCAGTTCATCTTTGAAAAAGTGTCCTGAGGGCAGAAATAGTTTTAAAAAGATAAGGCAAAAAGACTATGTATTATAGTGAAAGAAAATCTATCATTATCATTTCATATCCCTACTTATGTTTAATCTGGAAGAGAAGTAGCAATAATAACATTAATGGAATGCTCCCCAGACAAATGTAGACTTACTTGACCAAACTGAGAGAGAGGAGAAGAGGAGACAGCAAATCAACATTGTTTGGTTCTTAGGGGGATTGCATTGCATTGTATTCTTAGTCTTACAGCAAAAATCAAAGCTTTGTCTCATGGGCACAGATTTGCATTAAATCATTGCCTTTTCTGGCATCCCGATGGGGAAGAGTTAAAGGATTTTAAAAATGTTATACACTTGTCACTATAACCCATCAATTCAGAAGCAAGGTATATGGTATTGTGAATATGAAGAGTTGAATTTTATGAGTTCTTCCCAGGAAACATTCTGCACTGGAACAAAATAGCATACATCAAATCACATAAGTAATGACACATATGTTCTCTAAAAACTGTATTTTTATTTAGCAGAGAGCTGAATGGTGGGATTACGAAGTACTGACCAATTCAATTCTTCACCATTGAACCATAGTGATATGAAATCCAATTTCATGCCATATGATAGAAAAATATTGCTGATTTATACATCTGAGAGTGGATCGCCTGTCAACCAAATAAAATAATTGGAAAATCGGAACCTACCTTTGTGTGGCCTGCCAAGGCTTTCTATGAAGAAAGCTATCCTTCAAAGTACCAGGACGTGTTGCCACAGAAAGTGTCTATATGGTCTGAAAGAAACGTATAGTTGCTTACACTCAAAGATCTAGAATAGCAACCTTCAGTACTCCGATACCTGTACATCTCTTGGGTGCTTCCCAACCCACTGCTGACTAAGTTATTCTGAACAAAAATATAGCCCTCTGAATTTTGAGTATTATCTAAGGAGCTGAAAAAACTATTCGTTGGGGCAACAATGGAGATATCCATATTGAATCCATTTGAAAAGTTTGCCGTCTCAAGAAAGGTTTCATTACCTTTGTCCACCGTTGCAAAATACATGTATGTGGGAAAAGACCTATTAACTTGAGCAGATAATAGTATCCCTGTGGGCGCCTCAAGTATAGCACCACTTTTGGCCCCTATATTTTGCTCCACAATCTGTACGTCTCCATTGTTTTCAAAAGTTATTGAATTTATATAATTATATTCTTGTGAAATGTGAGTAGCTATCTTCCCCTGAGATGATTCTACCCAGCCAGAGTGGGAAATCTTCCTGTGGGCAGATGTAACAAAGGATCCATCCAGGCCTTTAAAGTTTGATGCAAGATTGGTCTTTAAAGGGGGGGCCTCATATTCAGTTAATTTTCCACTTGTTCTTGTACTTGTTTTATCAAGCCACAAGTGCAAATTTGCATCCACAAACCACACACTGAGAGCATTGGTCACAGTCAAGCTGAACTTGTGCTCTTCTCCATCCAACAATTTTCCCAAAAATGGCGTGATTTCTATTTCATAGCTAGGGAGGCTAAAGGACCCAATACCAGAAACAGGACGCCAGAATAGTGGATTAATCCCTCCTGTATAAACTACAGGAAAAGGCCACACAGCACCAACCACTATATCATCTACCAAAACCACTACCTCTCTGAAAGGCCCATTACCTGCTGTGTTGGTCAAATTGTTAGCTTCAATATATACATTAGGGGGATTGGCGAACCAGGACTCATCATCTGAATGGAATGAAACAAAAATATCCAAAACTGCCCTGTAAGCATTAGGTGGTATGCGCAATGATTTCCCTTGCACGTCTGATGCATTTTGTATTTGGAACCAGGCGCCCGCACTTTGTGAGTAGGGCAAGGAAATTGGCATAATCAAATCTGCATACCCATGAGGATGCAAACCCATCTCCCTCTTCTCTTCATAAAAATGGAATGTTATATTGACATGATAGACCCCAGTATAAGTATTATCTATTAAATTGTCAAGCTTCACTTGAAGAATCTGAGGACTTTTCAATAGTGGGGAATACTTAGTTATATCCTTGAGAATGGTCCATTCCATTCCTGTCTTTAAGGGCTCTGCAGTGCATGTCCTGAGGATCTCCACGCCACTCAACCACACCCCTGCAATTCTATCGAACTGCCTTCCTTTACATGTTGCCTTCCACACCATAACCACTTTACTCCATTTGTCAGGGCACCATTTGGGAGGATTATACTCTATTGTCACTGGAGGTTTTCCATATGTGTACCCAAAATCATATTGTAGAACATGGATAGAGCAAGGCCTCTCCTCGGGAAGTTCAATGGGTTTTGTGACCTCAAAAAATACCAATGGGGGGGTTTCATTTCGAGATTGAGTTTGACTAACCTGGTATGCGGATTCTTCAGTTTGGGGATGAATTTGGCTCTCCTGGTACATCAGTGTTTGCATTTGGTCCGAGATCTCCCTCTGCTTTCCAAGATTCACCATTGCATGAGCTTCACTGGCCATCATTACCACCATTATAACCATCTTCCACCATTGCAGATGTACCTCCATTCTGAACATTATCTGACCAAGTACAGGATCTGATGAATCTCCTAATGTAAATTAATTCCATTCTCCATAGTTCCATACAAGCCGGCAGACTCCATGTATTTCTTCATTGAGAATAAACATAGTAGGTACATTCCATTCGTGTTTTTCACTAAAATTGATAGGGATTCTTCGAAGGTATACAAAATGGATGGGAATCCGGCCTTATCTGGGTGTGGATAATGACTACCTATCAATTATTGCGTTTACTTTCAAATCCAAAACTTCGTCACCGCCGAGAAAAAGCAAAAATAAAAAATTACTTACGCCAAAAAGTCAGAAAACGTACAAAGATTTATTTTTCTTTTCGTGGCTCCCAAGAACTTCATACATAAGACATGGATAAACTCCATGGCTCCGCACTTGTATTTTTATGGTCGGGGTTAATAATCGAGTCGCACATGTTAAGTTTTTATTTTCTAAATCTAGGAATATTGTTATTGATTAATCTACCTAACTCATTAGAATCCTAGATTAAACATATTTATATTGATTAATATAAACTAAATAAATTCAATGTAAATATTGAACAAATTTGTTCTTATTTTATAGAATTTTGATATAAATATATGTTGAATGGTGAAATTAGTAAATTTATATCAATTTTTATTTAATTTTAAATTTATTTTATGGAAGAGTTTTATATGATTATACATTGATAAGTGACACATGTTTATTTCAATATGTATTTGTTTTACATTCATTTGCATCTATTTTTATTCATTCAATCTTATCTCATCTTTATTGGTACAAAATCAAATATATTTATCATTTTATTAATGCATGTCTTCATATATTCTTTCTCTTCCTCGACATTTTTGTTTTCATGTCCAAGTTCAATCTCATGTCACTTAAGATTGATATCAAGGTGCTCAAGATTGAACCTAGAATTCAAATTCCAAAGTTTCTACTAATTTGTACTCATTATGAGCTAATTTGGTACATGATTTTTTTTTGTAAATTCTTGCTATGTATTTACAAACATTTAAAGTATATAAGGTGAAACTACTACAATAAAATCTTCTACAAAGTGTATGCAAATTTGAAATATATTTCTTTATTTAGGAGCACTATTAAAGAATATTATGTAGATGCATAAATCAACAATAACAATAAAGTTAGCAAATTATATAGATGTGGGATTTATGGGGAGAAACCCTTTTAGAAAAAAATGTTCACCAAAGAAAGATGGAAAATATCTATTAATCTTCAATCTACATGGGATAACACCAACACTACAACACTTTCCACTCTAACAACACTGCGACAACACCTATGTACCTATAAATGATGACATGAAACGACCATCTCATACTTCTATTACATAGACAAGAATAGAAGCCAAAACCACAAATGATTTTACCAAAATGTTGGTATCATGCAAAAACTCCACACCTAACTTAGAGATCGTTTTCCAAGAATAGTAAATATATTCAATGACATCGCATGATTGTCACATGGGCCCAATCAATGAGTCCCCAAGTAGAAAATATAACCACAAAGGTATCTTTAAATAATAACTACCTAATGGCTCACATCCTTAAGTTAATCACAATTGCCACTGTTGTGCTCAACCTCCTTCATGAATGCATATGACAACAAATTCCAAGAATCTAGGGGAATAAATATTACATTTGTTTTCTCTAATTACACCCTAGACATCCAAGTACACCTTCCAATTGGAGACACTAGATATAAATAAGATTATAAGGTAAATGACATCTTTAACTACTTTGAGAGGTGTGTCTATAGTAACAACATAGACTTGGTGTAAACAAAAATGAGTGAGGTTGAAATTGATTTGCGAGTCATGATCATTTAATCTTTGCAGTACAGTAGTAATAAGGCGTGTGTAACTGACATGATCAAAGGTAATGACAAATGATTCCATTACCTTGCATGTGAACCATTTCAAAGCATCCTCACTGACAATGTAGTGCATCTTATCGAAATGGAGTAATATATTGCCCTATTTTTTGTCAAAGAGAGATCAACCTCCTTTTGATCTCTCAACTCTAGCAAGTCATCTGCAAAATCCTTCATTACCTCTCTTTCATCACTCAACTATGTGCTTCACCTTTCTACCCAATTGCTTATACACATATCTAAAAATTTATGGGTTCGCTTTAAATGGAATCTTATCTAATATCCCATACCATCAAGATGCAATATCGAGACCACTTTATTATGGATGTGGAAGGTTGGTTGAGAAGCGAGAGCATGGTCCACATCTTAAAAGACATACGATCAAGGGAGGTTGTGAGCCCATACAATTCCTCCCACTCAATCTCAACAAGAATACCAAGGGCGAGGAAATGTTACCCCCTCCTAAATATTATGGGTTTGGGAGGTTGGTTGAGAGGCGAGAGCGCGGTCCACATCTTGAAAGACATGTGATCGAGGGAGGTTGTTTGGCCATGCAATTCCTCCTGCTCGCTCTCAACAAGAATATAAGGGCGAGGAAATGTTGCCCCTCCTAAATATTTCCATCTAGACCATTTCAATAGATTGTTGTTTTGAAATGGTATACAAAATCTGTTAAATTGGGATAAAGAAGTTGAAACATAAAACAAAAAGACTGTTGCAACATTTCAACTTTTGTCTCAATCAAGAATCTTTGTTCCTTCTCTACATTTGGAATGCAAGTCTTCACGTTCTTAGATAATTTTCTAAATGTTGCTCTTGGTTCAATTTTTATGGCCTTTGTAATGGACCATCTCAAGCCACCGCTTTATTTACAACTCTGTTTATATATCTTTAACTTATTTAGTATAATATTGCTAAACATCTCTCATCTAGCTATGATAATGAAGAGCATATCCTTCATCGAAGCAATAAAGGTTTATGATTTTATGGTAGATCTCAACATAAGCCAAGGCTAGTGAAAATGAAGTCTTTTCTCACAAGCTTTGATGGAATGCATATAATTCTATGAAGAGTCCACTTTGGAGCTTCTTGAGTCATTACCAATTTTGAGAAAGCCAATAGGGAAATACAAAGGTCTTGTAAATGCACTATATAAGTAGAGATTCAACGTATTTAAGTATGTGTCAGGATGGACTAACACAGTTCACATCAATATTAGCTCCTCTGGTTCAAGCCAAATCTTGAAATCTTGAGAAAATGATTGATAATACTTTCTCTGTTAGCAAATTAGAATTGTTATAGTTCATAATGTATTCACTTAGTTTAACTCACTTTCAACATTGAATTTTAGTTAGTAAAAAATTAGTATTATTAGTGTAGATGAAGTGCAAAATTATTCTTAATAAGTGCATGCAATCACAACTTAAATTTGACCGTTGATCCTTTTTATTAAGCATTATTCTTTTACCATTGTTCATATGATTTTTTAAAAATGTTATTTAACATATTTTATTAATTATATATATAGTAATGATTTTATTCAAATTTTCTCTTTTTATATGATGCAATCTTCTTAATATTTTGATTATTTTTAACGATAATATATTTAAATATAATCATACAATTATCAAATTTAGAAGTTACATCTAATATCTTTAAATTCCAATAGATTTTAAATTTATATTAACATTTCCAATAATTAATTAATTTGTAATTATTAAATAATTTAATATGTAAAAGATTATAAATTTTTAATTAGAATTAATTAATTTTTTTTATCAATGATAACGCTTTTGACTGGAACTGAACGAATGAGGTCACAATTTATGCGGGACCTCATCCCCATGTATGTCTAATCTTTAACACCAGTCCATTTCTCCTTCGCCTCCCTTCTTTTTCCTTTTTTCTTCCTCCGTCACCCCACCTCTTTCTTCTTCCAACATCCCTCCTTCCTTCTTCCAGACACCTCTTTCTCCCAACTTCCTTCCCCCTGCCACCTCTTTCTCCTGCCTCCCTTCCTTCCGCCACTTCTTTCTCCTGTCTCCTCCTACATCCCTCCTATCACCGAGCTGCGCCATCACTTCCCTGCAAACTCTGATCCTCCAATCCCCCTTCTTACACCTCTAGCCTCCTTTCCTCTGTACCTCCTTAATGATCTCCCTTCCTTCAGCTGGCTCGACCCTTTCAGCACCACCAAGCTTCTACCGCGGAAATGTGTGGTCTAAGTACCACCGTTGACCAATCTTTAGTCGCCCACAACCGGGCCTCCTTCGTGCAATGGGAGAGAATTGAACCAGTTATGCCCTATCGACAGGGCTCGTGACTTGACCGTCACACTGCAGAGTGAAACCCAATTAAATTTTTATTATTAACAAATTTCTTTTTAATAAATATATCTCTATTTTTATCTAATAGAAACAAACACAAGAAACTAATGAGCTATCATTGCAATGCATGTGATCATTATGTAATGTGTGACAAGGCAAACAATCAATATGAATAACAATAGATTCAAGGTGAGATGTAAGAGAACTATCATTATTAACAATATTATATATAAAAGAAGGTAAATCGCATAAATTACTAAGTAGACTCATCTGTAGAACATGAATACGATTAAAAATCTAAAGATGCATCACTAAAACCATCAAAATCATCATTCAAGAACTCATGACTAAGAGGAATAATATCATGATTTGTAATACAAGAGGTAATTATTCATCAATAGAAACAAATATAAGAAATAATGAACTAGATCATTATATATTGTATCACAAGGTAAATAATCATTATGAATAACAATATATTGAAGATGAGATGTAAGAGAGCTATCATCGTAAACAATACCATTATGTATAAAATTAAGGTTGTCTTGTATAGTTATTTAATAAATACAATTATTCTTCCACTTTCAAAGAATCTTCATAAATATTCTTTATTAATATCTATTTTAACCAAACGATGATATTATCCTTTATTTTTCTATCTCCCTTAAATGTTAAATGGATTAGGATTAGGGTTCTAGAATAAAGGTTAGGGTTTGGGTTTGAGTTAAGGTTAGGATTAAGATTAGGATTCGATTAAGGTTACGACTCAATTAGGATTACAATTAGTCTTATAGTTCAATTAGGGTAAGGGTTAGGGTTAGGTTCTAAGATAAAGTTTAGGATTCAATTAAGGTTAGTGTTAAATTATAGCTCAATTATCATTAGAGTTAAGGTTCAATTAGGTTTGTAGGATAGATCTTGGGGTTAGGGTTAGGGTTAGGTTTTAGAATAAATCTCAGGTTATGATTAGGGTTAAAATTAGGGCTAGGGTTAGCATTCAATTATGGTTAGGCTTCTAGGAGAAAGCTTGTGGTTATTGTTAAGATCATGGTTAGAGTTACGAGGAACATTATAGTTTGGGTTAGAATTAGAATTTATGCTAGGATTAGTTGTAGGGTTAGAATTGTGATTCTAATTAGGGTTACACTTACTATTTATAATTATTGTAGACACCAAATATTGTCCTAGGCCTCCAACTCTTAACTTCTGCATAATTCTTATATCTTCGTTTCTCATAATTAAATAATGTTAATTATTTAATTATTTTATAAAGTTGTATATCCTCTATTAATTAAATAACTTTAATTATTTAATTAATTCACTCTTATCTTTATTCTTTCTTGATTAATTTAATTATGTCACTAATTAAATCTATCATCTCTCTAAAATTAAATAAACTATTATTTAATTTATTCTTATGACACTTTCAACTATAATTAAATAATAATTTTAAATTATTTAATTATTCCTTAACCTTTTCTCCATTTAATTATATAAATCTTTATTTATTTAATCCTAAAACCTCGAATGCTGAATTAAATTATTATTTAATTCATAAAAAGGTTTATCTCTGACATATTCCTGTGAGATTAGATAATCTTTTGGTTATCTAATTAGTCATTTATCACTTGTCTCTAGATTTAATTAGATCATTTAGTTATCTGGTGATGATTGTTTTTAACAAACAGACTTTCTATGTCAATGAGTTCGTTATCTAGATTTATTCTTATCTTCTACGTGTTGTAGACACTAAAAATTGGTCTAGGCCTACGAATTCAATTTTTGACATAATTCTCATCTTCATTATCATAATTAAATAACGTTAATTATTTAATTATTTTTTAAAGTCACCTATTCTCTATTAATTAAATAATTTTAATTATTTAATTAATTCATTATTACCTTTATTCTTTGATTAATTAATTAAATATTTTTTATTTAATTGCGTCTCTAATTAAATATATCTTCTTTCTAAAAATTAAATAAATTGTTATTTAATTTACCCTCATCACACTTTCGACTATAATTAAATAATCATCTAAAATTATTTAATTATTCTTTAACCTTTTCTCCAATCAATTAAATAAATATTTAATTTAATCCCCAAATTTCGAATGTTGAATTAAATAACTATTTAATTCATAAAATAATTATTCCTAGTATATTCTTCTATAATTAGATAATCGCTTAGTTATCTAATTAGTCATTTACCACTAAAGTTGAGATTTGATTAAATCAGTTAGATATCTCTTGATTTAATATCTGATTATTTTTGACAAGCGGACCTTCTGGTTTAATCAGTCAGTTATCTAGTTTTATTCTTCTATGTGCAAACTTTTATTAATTAAATAACTTATTTATTTAATTCATTCATTCGTGCATTCAAACAAACCATTTCCTCTATGCTAGTCGTTATCTTGTACATGCAATCATTATCTTTCGAGTTTCAAATAGTTTTAACTAAAGAATAAATTATTATTTAATCTTAATCCTCACCTTTTATGCTTTATCACTCACGTTATTACTGACACTAATCTCTATCGCATGTTGTATCTTTAATCTCGATCGTCGATTTATCTTTCAATCTGAGCCTGTCATTCGAAAAACAATTTTCTATAAATTGGCTTGACCTTCATCATTATCACTCCTCTTGATACTTTTTGGAAGCAACTTTAAGAATCTTCAACATTTTACTAATCATTATTAATAGGCCACATTTGCATACTTAAGAGAAATATGAGGGCAATTATCATACAATGACAAAATGGAGAAGTGCAATCGAGGTTATTCATGGAATTGCACAGATGTTTGGTGAGATCTTTCTTGTATTTATGTTTTTATATTTTCATTGTTCTTTATTGTTAGCGTAGGTTTAGATTTGAGTTTATTGCATTGTATTGCTTAATCTTGCTTGTTTTCCTTATGTTACAATTATAATAAGGATTAGGGTTCAATTAGCATTCAATTAGGTTTAGGGTTGAATTAAGGTTATGGTTATAGTTATAGTTAAAATTAAACAAATATCATGTTAAATGAAAAGCATATTTGTATTAAACGAGTTAATACAAAAATATGAATTATAAAGTAAATAAATGCAATACAAATAAGAACACAATGTGTGACCCATAAAATTGACATAGTACATATTATAATAACTTTTACTAGAATCATAATGGACTTTGTAAGGTACAAAGAAGCTCATATCTAACAAGGGTGTTAAGGTTAAATTAAGGTTCACTTAGGATTAATTTAAGGTTAGGTTTCAATTAAGGTTAGGGTACAATTTGAGTTAATGTTAACGTTAGGGTTCCATTAGGTTTAGTGTTCACTTAAGGTTCTAATTAGGGTTTGGGTTTGGTATAGGGTTCTATGATAAAGCTTAGGATTAGGGTTATGGTCAAGGTTCAAATAGAGTTACAATCAAGGTTAGGTTTAGGGTTCAATTAAGGTTAGGATTAGGGATCGATTAGGGTTAGGATTCAATTAGAGTTAGGGTTCAATTAGGGTAAGGATTAGTGTTAGGGTTAGGGTCCAATTAGGGTTAGGAATAAATTATTGTTTAGAG
Source organism: Sequoiadendron giganteum (assembly GCA_007115665.2). NCBI lineage: Eukaryota > Viridiplantae > Streptophyta > Pinopsida > Cupressales > Cupressaceae > Sequoiadendron > Sequoiadendron giganteum. Next base: position 37,216,620 of record CM021100.1, on the reverse strand, counting down.
TTGGGTTAGAGTTCAATCAAGATTAGAGTTAGGGTTAGAGTTTAATTAGGATTAGAGTTAGAATCTAATTACAATTAGTGTTCAATTGGGGTGAGTGTTAGGGTGGTTAAATTATAGGGTTAGAATTTAATTAGGATTAGGCTTAGAGTTCAATTAGAGTGATGTTTAGGGTTCAATTTGGGTTGAGTTTTAATAAGGGTCAGGTTTATGGTTAGGGTTCTAGTAAGGTTAGGATTCAATCAAGGTTCAATTAGGGTTAGGGTACATTAGTGTTTAAATAGGGTTAAGAATCAAAATTAGAGTTAGGATTAGGATTAGAGTTAAATTAAGGTAAGAACTATGATTAGGATTAGGGTTCAACTAGGGTTACAATTAGAATTATGGTTCAATTATGGTTAGAGTTAAGGTTAGGGTTAAGATTAGGTTGAGGGTATAATTAGGGTTAGGGTTATGATTAGGGTTAGTGTTAGGGTTAAGGTTAGAGTTCAATTATAATTAGGGTTAAGATTCAATTACAATTAAGATTAGGGTTAGGATTCAATTACAATTATGGTTATAATTATAGTAAGAATTAATTAATATCTTGCATGTTGCAATTGCATATGCTATTGACATATATCTTAAATAAACATATCTTAACCCCAACCCCAACCCTAACCCTAATCTTAACCCCAAGCTTAACCCTAACCCTAATTTTATCTCTATCATTAACCCTAACACTATCCCCAAACCTAACTCTAATTCTAATCTTAATACTAATAGTGACCATAATTCTATCTCTAACTATAATCATAACCCTAATCTTATCCATATCCCTAACCTTAACCCTAAATCTAACACTAACCCTAACCATAATTCTAAGCATAACCATAATCCTAACCCTAATTATATCTCTAACTATAATCCTAACCCTAATTTCATCTCTAATTATAACCCTAACCCTAATCTTAACCTTAACCTTAACCCTGACCCTAACCTTAACCCTAACCCTATTATAACTCTAAACCTAACCATAATTATTTCTCTAATCAAAACCCTAACTATAACCTTATCACTAAATCTAACCCTAAATGAAATCTTAAACCATAAACCCTAAATGTAACTATAACCCTAACTAAACCATAACCCTCACACTAAACCTAATCCTAACCTTAACCGTAATCATAATCCTAATCCTAACCCTAATTCAATCTATAATCATAATCATAACGCTAACCTTAACCCTATCCATAACCATAACCTTATCCCCAAATCTAACTTATATTCTAACTCTAACCCTAACCCTATTCCTATCTCTAACCCTAACCCTAATCTGAACCCTAATTGTAATCTTAACCCTTAACCTAACCCTGATTTTATATATAACTATAACCCTAAATATAACCTTACCCTAAACCTAACCCTAATCCTATCTCCAATTCTAATTCTAACCATAACCTACTCCTAATCGTAATTTCATCTCACACTAACCTTAATCCTAACCCTAGCCCTAAGATTAACCCTAACTTTATCCCCAACCCTAACTCTAATTATAACTCTAACCATAATTGTAACCCTAATTCTATTTCTAACCCTAACCTTAACCCTAATACTAACCCTAAACCTAGCCTTAACCTTAAATCTAATTTTAACCCTAACCCTAATTTATCTATAACCATAACCCTAACCCTAATCCTAACACAAATACTAACCCTAATTCTATCTTTAACCCTAACATTAATCTTAACTCTAAAGATAACCCTAACCCTTTCCCCAACCCTAACCCTAATTCTATTTTTTTAATTTGAACCCTAAACCTAACCCTAATACTATCTCTAACCTTAAGCCTTACCCTAATATTAACCATAACCCTAACCTTAACCCTTACCCCAATTCTAATTAAACCCTAACACTAAACCTAATCCTCCAATTGTAATCCTAACCCTAACCCTAAATTTTCAATCTCTAATTATAATTTTACCTTAATCCTAACACTAACACTAACCCTAACCCCAACCCTACCCCTAACCCTAAGCCCAACCATAATTCTATCTAACCCTAACATTAACCATCACCCTTATTGAACACTAACCCTAATTAAATCCTAATCCTAACCTTGAACCTAACCCTATTTGATCCCCAACCCTAACCCTAATCCAAACTTTATCATATAACCCTAACCTTAATCCAAACTTTATCATATAACCCTAACCCTAACTCTATGTGAACACTAACCCTAATCATAATTATAAATTGTAACCCTAACCCTAACCCACACCCTAAACTCATTCCAATATCTATAATTATCAAGGTTACCCCAAGTTTTCGGGACGGGGACGGTAGGGGACAGCGGGACCAATCCCCAAGTTTCAAATTTTTTAGACCAAAATTAGGGACGGCTATATAAAATATAGGGAAAATTTAAAATATTCATATGAAAACATGGATAAAGCATACATAATATACGTTATAGAACCTTAACATATAGCATTTGTGTTCAATATTCTTTGTCAATACTCAATACACATTGAAAATTCAGAATTAACATACATGAATCATAATACAACCTCCAAGTTATACTTTATAAACTTATATCAAATTACATAAGGTTATTTCCAGCTCACAAATTATTGCACTCAAGGAGTTTTGGGCATCAAATTGCCTTAATATTCAGCCTATTTCCAATTGTGAAGAACTGTTTAAAAAGGTCAAAATCCTAAGTCTCTGTCTCTAAAACCTGTTAGTGAACAGCAAACAAATAAATTCAAGTTTACACACTTTTGGAATAACTTTTTGTTATTTTTATATATCTCTAATAGAGCATCAAATATTTATCTTGTGAGTGTTTCAAATATTGTGAAAGATATATGAAAATAATTTAAACGAACAACTCAAAAACCAAAAAACTGAAAGCTATTATATATATATATATATATATATATATATATAAATTTTATTTTTAAAACATGTTTTGATGTGGGGGACTGCTGGGGAGACGGTTGGGGTACGGCTCAGGCGTCCCCTGGCCGTCCCCTGCCGTCCCCGGGATTGGTCTGCCGTCCTCGAGACTGGTCTGCCGTCCTCGAGACTGGTCAGCCGTCCCTCTTTTGGTCAACCCCATCCCCCCGTCCCCGGGACGTTTCCTGAGATTTCTGCAAAAAGGTCCCTTGCCATCCCCTTGCCGTCCCCCAATACCCGGAATGTCTCGGGAACGGGTATGGGGCATTTTTTGGAGGGGACGCGTCCCCGGGTTTCCCTGATAATTATGTCTAGGCTTGCCAACTCAATCTTTATAACGGGGACCCTACACAAAATAATTAATCAAAGTAAAATCTTCTAGCCAATGGCATGCATTATCAAATTCTAGACTACGAAGAATAACGTTTGGTGGTGTCTCGGAAGACAACTCGTGAAACACCTTAGGTTCGAATTTCCAAGGTCATTTGGGTGGAGCTGCCATTGGTTGTAATCATCAAGCCTTAAACTCCAACACCAATTGCCCACAAGCTTAGCGACAAAGAGGGTGCTGAAATAAATGCAAATAAAAGCAGAAAACTCTTGATTTCGGAAGCAGTGTGACATTTACAAGGACGCACACCGTACATTATGTTTTCAATTCCCATGAAAAAAAAAGATGTGTGAGAGAACAAAATATTAAGACAAATTCCTATTAGAACATTAACTGTCCATGAGCAAAAAAATCATCAAATGGATTTTTATAAAATCTGTATTGGAATTTTAGTGCATTGTAAACAATTTTTTCTCATGTTTTGGAATTGTCATTAAGTGATATTAGCAAGACCAACTAATAACACCATGTTGGCTTAACATATCTAAAATATGAATTATATGGCCACATAAGTTATCAGATTCACAAAAGAGAATCATAAATAAACAATAAACATAAGCCCACAAAAGTTTTGACTGGCCATGCTGTTTGCCAAAACCTTGTCCTTTGATGCCAACACAAGTGATCATTGATAACTGTACGAGTGTACAAGGCTTCATAGCGAGTAGACCCTCTTTTGAAGCTTCGTTGAAATCAAGATTACCCATGACCAATTACAAGCATCAAACTGAAATCATTAGGATTGTTTCCTACGAAGTGTTAGGAAAAGAATAAATGATCTGCAATGAATGGGCCTCTATGAATTTTCAAAACATAACTAAAATAGGTTTCTGCTGCTCCTTTTGACATAAAAGCTCTTCAAAATTTCATAACACCATGCTTCATGAAATCCATTACCAGAGTACTACATATTTCTAGTAGTAAATTACCCATTTCAAAACAGAACTATATATGCCTTTGAAATGGAGCTTGATGATTATCCTCAATTCTTGTGATTAACTGTTACTGGGTCAGTTAAGACTTCAACTTCCATCCATAATAAACTGGAAAGAGTTCAACGAATCGCTCCCTCTGCAGCTAGCAATCCTCTCACATCATTTTCAACCCTCCTTCGTAGATCTTTATCTAAAATGCGCTCCATCACTTCTGCCCCAAATGAAAATACAAGTGCATTCCTGGCTGTTTGTGCATCAACTCCCCGTGCTAGAAAATAGAAAAGCTGATCCTCATCAAGATCACTTATTGCAGCTCCATGAGAGCATTTAACATCATTAGCAACAATCTGTAAATTGGGCTTCACATTCACAGTAGCTCGAGGTGCCATAAGCAAACTTCGGCTGAGTTGACCAGCATCAGTAAGCTGAGCATACCTGTCATAGGAAAGCACAGACAATTTGTCATAGCATTGCCTTATATGCCTTGCATATCATTCTCCCTTGGACCTTAATCTAAAAGAAAAATATGGATTGCACCCAGATAAAAATGCCTTGAAATAACTAATAAGGTCTGCATAGAGAGAAAATGTAAGAGTGGAGCAATACAAAACAGCTTTTCATCAACATGTATTTTAAAGACCACCCTGCCATATTGGGAAGGAACTACTGCAAGCCAGTAAAATTGATTGGTACGAAATAAAATAAAATAAATCTACGCTTGCCTGCAACAACTTTATGAGAAAATATTTTTATAAGAAAAATGTTCACAGATACATCAGGATTAGATGAAAGTTAGACTTTCCTGGTGTTTTCTATTTTACCATACTTTTTAATCTAGGATCAAATTAGACAAATTAAAAAATGTGAATATAACATCCAGTCATAAATATAAATATCCACCATATATTCTCTCATATATATGTTGGCCATGCCAGAGTATTACTACGGCTGCACATGTAGAAAAGAAAGTAACAAGAGGAGGAATAAAATCTACAGTAAAGAAAATAAAATGTTACATTAAAAATTATATATACAGTCCAGCGGTCAATACAAACCATATGTACATTATTACCACATCAATAAAAGCCTAACAGAACCCATTTATAAGTATTAACTAATCAGAATGAACAACTAAAATATCCTTGGACCCATAAAAATCTAGCTGATGTCAGTTTCTTTTATGCTAACAATAGTATCTATCAGATCTATATTTGAATAAATTTGCAGCTAGTTTTGCTATGATGCAGCCCTGTAATCTAGGATTACTGTTATTAGTCTTAATTTGTTGATATTGTTATTTAAAAGCAGTAATTGCACAAAGATGCTAGCATTGTGACAACTACCTGTTAATTTCAAATCTGTAGTATCATGAAATTTTATGAGACTTGTCAAAGTTGTAACCAGAATGAGATTATACATAACACAAGAAAAAAGGAAAGTTATTCTTGGGGACATTTGATTAAAAAATATTGAAAATGTTCTGTGGTGTTTCGGGGACAGGGACAGTGGGATGGCAGGGGATGCATTTCAGGTGCAGCAGTCCAGAGGCCATTATTTGGGAACAGCAGAGGGGGCAGCAGTGTGTATGTATATATATATAGAAAGAGAGAGACTCAAATTTCTATAAGTTTAACTAGTAACTTGATATCAAAATTAAGAAAGTGACAGCGGTATAGCAGCAATAAATATATCATGACAACGGTAACAGCAGCAACAGAAGTATGACAGCAATAAATATACCATGATTCAGTATAATAGCTAATGATATAAATATATAATATAGCAGTTAACAGTTCTTTTTATGAATATTCTTACTTTACTTTATATTAAAATAAAAATAGTACAATATTCAAAAAAAGAAGTTAGGGGGTAAACAAAGTCTGACAGGACAGAGTCCATAGCAAAGACAAAACTAAACAATAACATTAAACAGAAAATGTATGCCAGCATTAGGGGGATTTTTATCATCGAATTAGAACCCCAAACATCAATGGGGATAGTGTCGTCTACAGGCTCCCATCCAATAAGAGCCCGTTACTCCTCAAGAGTGTCTTTGACCAACTATTGTGGATGGACTGGAGAAATGGCAAGTTGCAGATTAAGAAACTTGTCAAAACTAGACCAACCAGCCTCCCCATGCCTCTGAGAAGAGGGAGAAGGCTACTGAGAAGGCAGTATGGAAGGTTGGGACCAACCATGAGCAGTAGAGCCTTGAGAATTGCCTTGGGACTGAGAGTTATGGCATCTCCTGGCAGACTGATTGTAGCCATCGTCTACGACCCCTTAAAGGATAAGAGGAGTCTGAGGGTACTTTGGCAATGGTACAGGGGGCATTCTCCCAGTGATCCAGCAGCTTGGAGGTGGGCAACCTCAAGTGCAACTTTGTGAGCTTGCACTTGAATCTGCATAAAAACTTAGAGCAAATAATAACCTTAGTAGAAAGAGAGAAATGAATGTCTACAATGCAATTGGAAATCAAAGCAGAATTCTTATCCTTCCAAATGCAGAAAAGAATCTCCACCTTGAAAGCATGTTAGAGCTGAGTGTATTTGTGCAGACGGCAAGGCTAACAACTAGCAAAACCATATGCTAGGAGAATGTGACAGACGAAAAGGTTTAAAGAAGTCATGGATCCAGGGGCGAAACCAGAAGAGATGCTTGAGGCTCTCCAGATGTTCACAGAAAGGATAGCAGGGGCAAGGGATGCCCATGTGCAGCAGTTGATTTCCCATGGGAAGACCTCGATAGAGAATGCACCAGGAAAAGTGGGCCAATTTAGGCTCTAACATCGCAGCCCAAATGCTTTGGAATCAACAATGCCAAGTTCTAGGAGAGGACTGGAACTGCCGACAATGGTTGAACTGCTCAACCATGGGCAAATTTGGAGAAAGCCATAGATAGCCTTTACAAGGCCTATAATTCCAAGAGGGGTTTTCAGATACCACTTCCAATCCTTCCACCAGGGTTTGTGAGATCGAACCCAAATTTTATGAAACATTGAGGAGGAATAGAATCAATAACAACTTGAAAGTTCTTCTGGTCTTGATTGGCAAGCTTGAATTCAGGCAATGAAAGAATATTCTTGGTGGCTCTATGAATAAGATCTAGAAGAATCCACACTCCATGTTTGAAGAAGCAGACACTGTGGATCCAAGGCAACTTGGCTAGAGGCCAGCCTTGAGACTTGAGAACCGAAGACCACCAGATGGATTGTTAGTTGATAGATAACCCATTGTGGAAATCATCACCCGCTCATCTAAGCCAAGTTTATAAAGCTTCCCAAGCTTTCCAAATACTTTTGATCACAAAAGTGCCCTAGATAATAACGAGCTCTCACATAGTAAGAAGAGTAGACACCAATGCTAATGTAGTGTCAAACAAGAATTTTCCAAGCTTCATTACCATCGAATGCTCTGATAATCCATTTAGCACATAGCGGAATGCCCTATTGACAAATGGAAATTATACCAAGTCCCCCAACGTCATGGGGAAGACAGCAAAAGACCCAAGCAACACAATTTTTTAATGTCATGAAAGAATTTTAAAGCAGTTATATAATAGTTAACGATCATTTAAGTTCTTCAAATTCTTGAAGGAATTTTAAAACAATATTTCTTTTAAAATGTTGCCTTGCCATCAGGGATGCCCAGTCATCCCTAGGAGGGTCAAGGGACTTCTTAGACATACCCAATTGTCTCAAGGACAACCAAACGTCCCCACAATGTTTCTTGTTCCTGCAACACATTTCCCAAACATTTCGGAATTTTCAATATTTTTGGTGATGGCCAAGGGATGTCCCACCATACCCAAAATGCCATTGGGTACAAGGAGGGAGTTCAAGGGTTGGGGATGCACCCCCATGGAACATAGGAAAAATTTTAATTGTAAAATATAAGTTGTCATTGGATTAGTTAAAGGGGCTTTATAATAAATGGAAGCACAACACTTGCTAAAGGTTTTGCAAATGGGGAGACAAGCTAAGTAAGCTTGACCTTGGGGGAAACTCCATGGTTAAGAATGCTTGAGTTAGAGTAGTACTAGGATGGGGTGACCTTCCAAGAAGTCTTGATGCTTCACTCCTATGAGCATCATTTAGATGCTATGAGTGCTAAGTGGACCATTCATGCTCATGAGAGATTAGTTACTGAGCATCACTACTCATGAAATATGGGTCAATGAGTTTGACTTAAAAACGACAATTGAATCTTGATAAGGCAACATAAATGTAAGCTAACTGATACAATTCAAAAACTAAAAGAAGATAAACCGGTTTCCAACAACAATTCTATGATAAAAATCTGTGTTGTTTGAAACAAATTTTGCTCATAATTTTACAACAAACTGAATAGAAGTGTAAGGGAAATACAACTTTAGACATTTCCAATATGTAAGAAGTAAAACTTGAAGTAGAATCAGACAATGGTGTAAAATTAGGAGTATTAAAGATGGTGTGCTACAGAACAACTTATTATCAATCAATCTTATGAGGATAAACTTGTATAGAGATAGGTACATAAATTTATTCTAGGAAAAATTCACTTGTGATGAAGAAACAATGTAATTGTAGATAACAAAGACCATAAAATTAGCATAATATTTATGGTTTAATTGGCCTGTTACAATAGCAATCTCACACTATAAAATTTTATAATAAGTGGGCTTGATCTTGGGGGAAACTCCATGCTTAAGCATGATTGAGTTAAGAGTAGTACCAGAATCGGTGACCTCCCAAGAAGTCCTGATGCTTCATCCCTATGAGTATGACCTAGATGTAATGAGTGCTAAGTGGATCATCCATGTTCATGAGAGATGGGTTCTTGTGAACCACTACTCAAGAAATAAAGGTGAATAAAGATTGATCCAAAACTGTGAAGTTGAATCCCAATAATACATCATCTAAAATAGGAGAAAGTTAAGAAGGTCATGGTTTATTGGTAAGTTAGGAGTACTCTAGTGCCCACTGGGTTTCATTCCTGCCAAGCCAAGGCCCCGGCAAGTTTAGATGGCATCAGGTCAGATGCAAGTTCTATGCAGATTTCACCAAAATAATTATTCCTCAGACCTCGACATCTTAACTGAGACAAACTGCAGTTATTTGTGCAACCATTTCAGAGCTTGTATCAGGAAGCTTCCTAACTACACAGAGACAAATTAAAATCAACAATATCAGTTAATTTACCATCACACTAGCAATCTAATCAATCTTCATGTCTTGAAAGACTTCCAACTAAGGAAGTGAGTGTGAAGAAATAATGATATTTTCATTGAGTACTTCTCAGTATTTACAAGAGACAACAAGTATAACATCGAAAGAGACTAAATACATCTTTAAGGTTTCACAAATAGAATAACAAGCTCTTCATTTCCTCCTATTCAACAGGCAGACTTGAGCTTCATGTCAGCAATGAATGCATCCAGTAACCAAAACAAACATAAAACTGATTTAACGTTTAATACCTCCCCATTATATGACAATAAATTAGAAAAAAAAGTAATTTATATGTGCTCACCTGTTAACCTTCACATTACCATCAAAGACAGCATGCCCAGAGGAATGTGTCACAATACACTTATGTAGCTGCCTGCTATAGCCTCTTGGATGGTCTAAAATGATCTTACTGTGTAGATCTTGTGTTTGGTTTTCACCTGATAAGTGGAAAGTAGACACCTCTGTCATTGTGTCAGCGCCCAGTTGTTGAATCTGCAGATTATGCCTGCTCAATCTGCCTCCAGTACTTGTCTCTACCAAATTGTAGCTACTGGATGGACCCTGCATTAAAGGAACCACCTGTAAAATCCCATTGATGGGTTTGTTGAAATGAAGATCTTCGCCATTTTGATCACATCTTATAAAGTATTACATAACAGTTACGCTATACAGAGAAAGACTTTACCACACTTTTATGTGATGATAATTTATTAAAATGTTGAGGCAGAAAGCAGAACTCAAGTGCTACACCACATATGCATTATAGTTTTTTGAAGACAGACTAAGATTACAATGTGATTCATCTCATTACTGAACAATTCAATGTCATAAATAGAACATCTAGGTTAAATCAAATTTTCATCAACTTGACAAATAAAACTCATTTAACCAACATACTTTATCCAGTTGGTGTACATGTCATTCTTTTCAACAATAAACAGACAAGGCAGTTAAATTTCCTGAAGAGATTCTTTGTAGTTGTAGCCTCTCTCAAGTCTTTGAATGCATTTTGTCAAAACATCGTAGGCATTTATTCATATTTTTTGTCAAAACATAGCTACAATGAAATATATTCCAAGAAGAGGAACATGGAAAACACAGCACTATAATAAATATGTAAGACTGACAAAACAACCGTAATTTACTGTTCTCTCGATCATTTTCCATTCTTACCTAAACAGATAAGACAGAGGTATCAATTTCGGTTTTCTTGTTCCATTTATGAAATGCTACACAACTAGCCTGCACTGATAAATAAATTGAAAGAAAGAAAGAAGAAAATGCTTACCTCTAGTAGATACAGTCTCATGTTCCATTTATCTTATTAAATCTAAGTAAATTGAAATATTCTATAAATTTTGCCAAAATTTTCTAAAAAACATATGAAATATTAAGTAAACTGGAAATATTTTCCGGATTTCCAGTGTTTTTTAAAAATAGAACAAAGTATCCCCATTCGAGGGGTGGCTAGGGTTAATCCGGCTTCAAACCCAAGATTAGGGGCCAAGTGCATCCCCCTCCTGAAGAATGGTACAAGCTCATCTTCAAAGGGGCTTCTAGAGGTAACCCTGGCCGCTCAGGGGCAGGATGTATAATCATAGATCATGAAGGTAAGTTCGTTGGGGCAGCAGAGAAAAAACTCAAGTCAAGAACTAATAATGAGGCGGAAGGCCAAGCCTTTTTCCTCGAATTCGAAACTTGCAAACGCTTTGGTCTAAGTCAAGTATGCATTTAGGGGGGCTCTTTGATTATTCATTATTATCAATGCCATCCAAAAGAAATCCTCACTGAGCTGGAAAATAAATAATATTATTTTCCAATGCTGACCCCTATTGTAAGACTTAACGAGTTTCACAATTTGCTGCATCTATAGAGAAGCAAATGGTGTCGCAAACGCTCTAGCAAATGTGGCAATTAAAATGAAAGTTGACCGTATTATCAACAGCTCCCCACACATGTGGCGATAGTTAACATCCGATATATTGTATAACTTCGCACAATCTAACAATGGGAATTCTTAATTACTCTATGTTGAGGCTACATTCAACTCATTTCAAACTGGAGAGTGTAATAATAGGAGTAATGGAGAGTACACATTTGATCATGGCAATAATCATCAAGAAGCTACGTCCAAGGTCTCTATAAAATTGTCTTGTTTCCTCCCTATCCTCAAAGAGCTGTTAATATTTACATTGGATACTACAGTGCAGTTGTCGACAAAGAAAAGGCAAATCACTTTTCTAGGAGCAATTTCAGATTTCAGGTTGAAAAAAATCTTCAAGACCAAGGTGATCATTATTCTCCATGCAATAAAAGTCACTTTGGGTGAGACTTTCATCTCCAGATCTCACCGCTACAGAGTTAATTCGGATGTTTCTTCAATGTTTGTAGCAGTCTTTCTCAAGGCAGGAGAGTCAAAGGATGTCATTAGAACTATAGTCGAAGATCTAATCAAGTTGCAATGGAGAGGGGATCTGAAGGCAATTTTGAACAATGTCGAGGTTGGTCTTAGTTTTCACATTGGTGATGGGATTTGGCCGCTCATCAATCCACCATATACTGGTGGTCCTTGGGTCTCGTTTGTTATCTTGATGGTGGGCCAGAATGAAGCATAGATGAAACAAAAGGTGAAATGGGGAATTGAATTCCTTGAGGCTGCTTCTGGTGCAGCTCTAGCGCAAGGGGTGGACTAGTCTTTTGCATTTAAGGCTAGGGGCTTTGACTTGGGTTTTGGTGAAGAATTTGATATGAAGGAAGAGGTATGAACAGTAACAGAATATGAAAGAATGTACTGGGTTTTTAGTTAAACCCATAATTAAAGGAATGTAATAGATTAAGCAATGTAATGAAACTCTTTCACCCTATGGGATTTTTGATAATGGGCCCTTAACAAAAACAGCCATTCAAAACTATAAATTTCTTTTTTGATATTAAGGCCATGTTTACCTATCCATATTTTTTTTAATGGTAATTTTGTTCCTGGTATACATACATATATTCTTATTAGATGAGAAATAAAAACAAGCAAGTCAAATTGTCCAATGTGGTTCCTGTGCAATTTGTAATCTCTGTTAGATCTTTTAAAAGAAAACTTCTATGAAGGGAGCTAGATTAACACATATCAAACAATTATTCTTGTCCAAAAATGACTACATGGAAAGTTCACCAAGAAGAGTTTCCATGTTACTAACATTGACAATAACTGCATGTTTACAAATTTTAAGTTTCAATTAGTGGAGGTCATTAGTGTTTCAAACTTTCAAGTGTATGTTTGTGGTTCACTTGTGACTTCTTTGTGGTTCCATACAAGACTAGTTTTGTACATCTATAGAATTATTTCACATTCAAGTGGTGAAAAATCCGAAACGGACAATACATTAATACTCTTAGGTAATATAGTAGGGAATGTTTCAAGAAAGCAGTACTTTTGGACAAGGCCCGGTTTGCCTTTTAGCCAAGGCAGTATCTAAACTGTCCTAAATTTGAGCCCAAGTCAGCAGACATGCCATTTCAGGAAAATTCAAATGTTATGTGTATCGTATTGTATCATCTATTTTCAATAATATTGAAGTTCTATTCTCTTTCTAGTTTCATTATTTTCCAAATTTCAGCAGTTCCAAAGTCGAAATTTTGCAGTTAACAAACTTTTAGTTCCATAGCATCATTTTCTGATTTTAGATTCTACAGTAAATGATCAATTTTTTTTGCCTCAACACTCACTTTGTTGCTTTCCAACAACACACGTTTCATTCTTGCATAAAATTCAAATTATAGCTCACAACATAGCTGATATCTACTCATTTGCCTAAGGTGATGGATCATATCTTGATAGTTGCAAAGCCATTCCATTGGTGTCTTGGTGTACTTTGTCTAAGTTACAAAGATATGATCTTTCATTTGTCACACTTCTCTTTCAAGACAATAATGCAAAAGCCAGAGATTTGTCATGGCAAACAACCAATTGAGATCATTCTTTATGATAACTAAATTGTTGACATAAACATAAACAAACAAAATGACAATCTCCCCCCACCCCTGCCCAGTCCTTGCTCTTTGGGGTAGAGATTGGGATCATATGAGTTCCTAGTGAATCCACGACTTAGGAGATGTTCATCGATCTGGATATACCAACCTCCAAGCTTTAAAAGTCTATTTTAAACTATATAGAGATTTCAAAAAGCATGCACGCTTTCTACTCCTAACTTCATGTAGTATATCCCTTTGGTTGAGTCATATAGAGTATATAGACTTTCTCCTTGAGATCTCTATTCAGGAAAGCACTCTTCACATCTTCACATCCATCTGATGAACTTGCCAACTAAATTGAGCTATCATAACTAGAAACATCCTAATGGTCTTAATCTTTATAGTGGGACAAAATTCTCTTCATATATGATCCCCTTCTTCTTAGCATAGCCTTTAGCCACAAGTTAACCTTATAATTGTCAATGCTTCCATCTAGTTTGTACTTTATTTTGAACACACATTTGCATCCAATTGCTTTCTTCCTTGATGAAAAACCAATAAATTCCCATGCGTTTTTTTTCATCAATGCTCAATACTTAAAAACTATGACATCTTTTCACAACTTCAACGCTTGCTTTATTATTTCTAATTTTGAATTTTGTATCACCATGTACATTAGAGTCAATTTAACTTCCTCAGGATTGTTGTTACAAGTCTTTGGTCTTGAAGTAAACATATTAAAACTACATTTTGTCTTTGTATCCTTCATGATGCTAAAATACAAATTGGGTATTTTGTTTTAGGTATTTTGTACATAATAGATGTGTTAGCGTTTTAATTTGCACCTTTCAATCCAAAACAAAATGGAACAGATGTGCAATAGAACTACTTTTCAAATTAAAAGAGGAAGCTCCCCGTAAAATAAAGATAGTCTACTATGAACAATAGTAGAGCTTGCAATTTACAATCTTTACAATATTTTTCTAAGTATTGTACATTCAGGATGAATAAACTGTATATGTGTATCTTTTGGATTTGCCTGAAGTAAAAGGTGGAGATGTTCTTTCAATACAAGGCAAAGGATTTTATGTTTTTTTTAATCAAAATAAATCCTAACACTAAATGCTTGCATTGTTCAGCTAAATGTAGAGACTAAACAATGCAAGCGCACATATAAAGTTGAATTGGCTAAAACACAAACATAAATGCTTCGATAAATTAAATGCCAAACTCAATACAAAGCCACAATATACACTCTTGAGGTATTGTATAATACAAATCTTACAAAATCGCCAAACAATTTAACCCTCGACACACATAACAAGACATTTCAATAAATATTTATAAGCAAGATAAACGTAATAAATATCATTGAGTGAATAACAAATTTTGGATTAAAAAGTTTACCAGGCGCACTGCAGTTTATAGGGGGTCGTGCTACCCGATTCCTGCAGTCTAATAAAAAAAAAAAAAGAATAACAAATTTTGGATAACAATAACACTAACTATGTGATGAATAGCAACTCCAACAATGTATAGGCATGAGAATTATCATTAGCATTTTAAGTGCAAATGGTACTTATTTATACTACTTACAAAGTAACTAAATGAAATTGACTAAAATTCAACTCTAGCTACGACTACTTGCTTGATTTACAAACTTTAATACAAATTATCATGTCTACTAATTGTAATATTACATGTGACTGCCAGTTGAACTGATGATCAAAATTATTACAATTTATCCCTTAATGCTCATATCTGATCATCACAATTTAATAATTTATCCCTTAATGCAGGAGCTCTAACAATAGCTAACTCCAAGCTATAAATAGAGGATGTTAAAAATAACGGCAAGCTAAAAAGAGCAGTCTTTAACCAAAAATAGCAAACACTTAATATGTTTTTCTTTTCAAACATGGTGACAAGCTACTTTTGGCGTGGCTAATAATGGACTCTTCTAAAAGTTAGTTCTGGATAATGAAGTTGATGAATCTAGTCATGGCAAACCTTCTAATATCTTAAAAGTTATAACTCTAAAAATCACTGGATGCTTTGAATTTGAAAAACCCCCCTCTATCAATTTGTTTTGAACTATAATCAAAAAGAAATTAATAGTAACCACTTCTCTTCCAACACACCGTTCATCATCTTTTGATGTCTTGATGACTTTTGACAAAACTTTCTTTCTTATAAGCAAAAAATACAGTTGATCTATATCACCATCCAACGTGGAGTATTTGATGCCCATATCCATTTGGTGTATTGTTATTCTTGCACAAAAAAATCCTCTTCAACCATTTCTCTATTCTAGTGAAGTCTGAAAATTCTTCTAAACTATGTAAAAACTTTGACAATTTATTGATGCTTTGATTTTGAAATCTCTTTTATTCTGTCAAATTTTCTAAATCATTAACTTTGATGAAGCTTTGAAACTTAAAAAATTTGATGAACACCATTCAACTTGAATGTTTGTTTACAAATATGTTTTCTTAGACTGATCCCAGTAAGATTTTGTAAGGAATTGATAGAAGAAAAGAGTATTCGATGGAAAAAGACTGTTGTTTGCTGTTGAAATTATGATATTCCCTTTAAAAAAATTGTATCCTACAGCTGTAGTAATCTCAAATATATTTTATTCCGTCGAATTTTCTGCACCATAACCTTTGCTGAATCTTTGAAATTTAAACAATTTGATGAACACCCTTCAACTTGAATGCTTGTTTACAAATATGTTTCTTTAGACCGATCCCAATCAAATTTTGCAAATAATTAATAGAAGAAGAGAGTATTCATTGGAAAAAACTTGACCTAAATCTTTTGAAATCTCAGAGCTTCTCAAACTTGCATGTGGCAGCAATTGTTATCTGTCAGGCAGATGTGTAATGGCATTGATTTTACTGAGGATGGCACTTCTTTAGCAGTATTTTCTACTTCCTCCGGTGTCACATTCTACCTACATTATTCGATTCATTTACTCTATCTGCATACATGTTCAAACTGAACAGTCACACTTCCCTCTGCTGTCTACGGCAGCATGTAGTCAATGATTGAAGGGCAGTATTTTTTAAGACCTCCGCTCGGGGCAGAATTTAATGTGCTGGTGACTACTCCTTTTGGCCTAGATAAACAGGGTTTTATGCGCTGCTTGTGCTACATTACAAACTGCTGCTTTATGGCATTCCTCCCTTCTTAGGCTGCACTGACCGCTAATTCATGTGCATTTGAATGGATCCAAGTTGTTTTCTCTTCCCATATGCAGCAGACGATAGATTTGTTTCAAATCTTCCAGGTTTTATGCTCCTCTTTAAGTATCTATCCATTGTCCATCACACCACCCACAGCATAGGTGAAGCATGGAGACACTCTTGACCTCTCCCTTAGCCCTTAACTTGAGCGTGATTGGCAGACTGAAAAAAATAAAAAATCTTAGATGGCAGTACATATTTCGATGCTCCAAATTATTGCTATCAATTCCAGTGGGACAGAATTATAATTCACTCTGATACCATATTGCAATCATTGTGGAGCAAATGTTTATTGAAGTTTGTAAGGAATATATACATGAGGAATAGTTGGTTACCACCCAACCATCAACTATGATTATAGATTATTATTATTGTTCGTCATCATTTATATTAACATGATGTAACATATATTTTTGTTCTCACAATTTGGATATAAAGACTTCCCATTTTTTCAATTAAAACCCTATAGTAATTGTAAGGAGAAATACCAAAAAATTCAGTTTGCCACTTTGCACCTTGCAGGGCATTTGATTGGTGGCAAATGATTGAATGCCAATTGGACAAGGGCTGATAGAAAGGGGACAGCGAACCAGAAATAACCATTTGGGAATGATTTATGACTACCTTCTATAATGATCTTGAAGCTTATATCCAAAAAAGACAAGTTACTGGCCTTGAAGAATATGAAGCAACAAATTGTGGCTTATTTAAACAGAAAACTTCCACCAAGTTGACTTGTTGATGAACAAGATTTTCACCAGGCACATAGTTGCTATGTGCATCAACGAATTAAACAAGTCCATCCAGGAATATGTCAACACTTTGGAGCCAGATACTCTTGATTCTACCCATCCAGCAGGCAGAAGCATATTCGGAGGCTGTTGGAAGTCATCTTACACAACAGTGCCCCCCAAAAACCACTCCTCTAGATTCCTAATACTGGACAGTCAATGGAAAGATAATCATGCTAATTACTAATTTGCGATCAACAGGAATTTGTTTTAGCCAAAGATTGGTCTGGTCTAATGGACATGTGCAAATCTCTTGAAAGGACCCACATCATTAAATTTTTAGATGGTAATCTTAAGGAGATGATTGGAACTGAAAGAAGTGGAAATGAAGAAAAATGTTAAGGTAAAAGACCAAAAACTACAAGAAATATTGTCTCCCTTGCTGCCATGTTGGGAATTCCAGATATCAACAGCATCTGGCCTACTTTTATCTAGATGAAAACCACCTTGTGAATGAGTCATTGATAAAAGACCAAAGAGGATTTACAGTTTATGTCCTGTTATTCTTTTGTGAATTGATAATGAGAAATCCCATTTTCTTCCAAGAAGCCAGATTTGAGCATTTAGATCCATCTTATGCTCAGAGGAGCTCAAGCAATCAGATTGCAGAGAATCAATGGCTGTCAAATGATGAAGGATTGCCATAATTCCCATTTGGAAAAGGATTATAAACAGCAGGTTTATGTTTATCATAACTGCCATGTTACAAAGCATCATCACGAGAATGTAGCCTTCTTTTACCAGGACAAAGGCAACCTTGGAAACAAATTATTGTCAAAAGGCCAGAGAGGCTTTAAAAGATTATGTCCTGTTATCCTTTCTAAGAATGATAATGAGAAACCATTTACCCAATGATAGTCCATTTTCTTCCAAAAAAACTAGATTTGAGCCTTTTGGATCCCTCGTCCTTGGAGGAGTTTGAGCAATCAAAACATGGAGCATCGATGGCTGTCACTTGCTGCAGAAATATCATCATTACCAGAAATTTTCACCATATTTGGATTCTAATAAAATTCCCGTTTTATTAAAATCTCATGGAGAATACAGCATGTACGTAAGAAATTTTTTAGTGACCTCCTTTAAATTCAATTTAATACTTCCCCTCCCCCATATGAGAAGTGTCGAACAAGGAATCTAATAAGGAGACCCATTTATACATTACCACGCTCCTTGATCTCATCTGTTGGATTCCCCTTTTGGATCAACGATCAAAGATCGTCTTTCCTTTTCTAGCAATCTACAAATATAAGGTTACAACTAGAGTAGTCAGATACGCCCCACCCCTCTCTAGATGCTCATATCCCTGTATCCGATATAGATATAGATACGATATCGTACAGATATACGTTAGATACTGTGCCCACACGTGTCCAAAAAACTCTGATTTTTCAGCTGTGCCAGATACTGTATGATTTGATCTTTCTAAATTTAATTTTAAAAATTTTCAATCGTGTAATATTGTTTTTTGTTTTGTATAAACAAAATCTACATTAAATGAGGAAGACAAGTGAAATATTTTTCTATTTTAGCGAATCATTTTTCTGAGTCTTCTTGCAGTGCAACTCTACTGTTTTTTTTGGTGTCTTAATTTTTATAGATTTTCGAAAGTTAATTGTTTGCAATTTTATATTTATATTATGTCGTTTAAACATCAGATATTTTTTTAAATTTAAAATTTATTGTGTTAAATATATGTGTGTTTTTTTTATGAATGTCAGTATCCAACCGAATCCATATTGAAGGTCTTAAAAAATGACTGTATTCATATCCGATACCGTATTCATATTTGTATATGTATCCATGTCCATACAACTTTGGTTCCAACTCTATGTACATGGTCCTCAAGAAGAAGCTGGATGAACCAGCCCCAGCCAAATAACTAAAATATATTATATTTAAAAAATTGTAAGAAAAAGAAAAATAATTATAATTCGCATTGCATTTCTGAAACAGAGGTTGAAGAAAAGAATTTGAGAGTAAGAATCAGTCGTGAGCAAGATCATGCAGAAAACCATAATTTTCAATACAAAATATTCTTCTAAATCTGATTTTAATTGAAGGAGAAGACAACTGTAAGGGTAGTAGCATGTAAGGCCAAGCTTACTTTGCAAAGCAAATTTATAAAATCAACGAAAAGAATACGTGACACATTAACATTATAACAGACAAGTCAGAAGCTGCCTACTTGTTGAACAAAAGTCCACTTGATATGTACGGCACCGGGCTTTTGCAACTGAACAAAAGAATGAACGAGCTTGGCCTTCTCTTCCAAGTTGACATGTACCACAGAATTAGTCCAGTAAGATCTCTTCTCACCTCCCCGAAACTCCTCCACAATATCCAATTCCGCACCCTTCCCCAACACCACAACAAGCCGGGGATTCGAAACCCAGATCTCCGACTGTAAATCACTACCTTGCCGCGAAAAATAAGCGATATACAGCGGCTGCTCGACTTTCAAACCCTCGGGAACATATATAATCCCCAGGTCACGGGTTCCAATCCCGTTCAGCGAAGAAAACAGGTCGCCACAATCATTCTCCAGCGGCGGCAGCGAAAACGTTTCCGGGAGGCACGAGAGGCTTCCGGCAAAAACTCCGTCGGGCAATCCAGCCGTGTGCGAAAGGGACTTACTCAAGACTCCGTCTATGAGCACGATTCTATGTGATTTCGAATCCAGGGTTTGTTCTAAATAGTTTGAATCGAAGTTTTCTGTTTCCTCTTGTGAGGCCACCTGTATTGTGGCTTCTTTGAGAAATTTGAGGTCCGTGAAGCGAAAAGGCTCGTCTTTTGCAGAGGGCCATCTGCTGGATAACGCTTCTTGCGTGCATTTTTCTCTGAGGTTGGAAAGGGTTTTGGTGGGCTTTGGATTTTGGAGTGCCGATTCCTCCAGCTTCTCTGCCAGCTCCAGCACAAATGGATCCGCTATGGCTTTAATTGAGAGACTTCTTCTTTGATGTGGTAGGGGGTAGGCTGTGGGCCTTCTCCTCCATTGTAGACGAGGAGGAGAAGCAACGAGGTAAGTGGCGAAAGCCATACGTTATTCCTGCTGCGGTGATTATGAATGTTGTTGTCCATAGCCATAAAAACACTTGAAAGTCGCCTCCAGTGAGCTGGCTAGAGGACAGAATCAGAGAATCTATTACACTCAAATTAACTAGTACTCAAAAGTGATTTTTATTTTATAGGTAAGAAGAACTCATTAATGTTACAGTAGACATTGAAATTATTTATACTTTAATTTTTATAATATCATTGCATTTACCACCTCTCCATTAAAATAATTCATCTTTTAAGTACATTAGTTTTAAGCAACCATCTAGGTCTTATTTATTTATTGACAAAACCTAATAAGACTCTTCAAATTACTAACACCAACCACAAACCCTTTTCTAACTATTTCTCATATGAACAACTAAGTTCTTTTCACTCCCCATCAATAATGTTAAATGATATTTTCATTCAAAATTATCTAATCTTCATTCTTCAATAAATCCATACCCTTCCAAATCTTGTATGGCAACACTCTCAAATTTAAGCAACAACTCTGAATTGATGGATAAGCTTGTCAAACAAGTTAGCTTGAAGCTCGAGTACTCACCCCAAAGAAGATAAAAAAGAAAAAGAGATTAAAATCAATAAGATGCTTGAGAGATCTGCAAAGGTCAAAGAAAAAGTTTTGAGAACCAATAGTGAAAAGAAATTTACGTTTGAATTAGAATTGGAAGTAGGAAAGAAAGAGGAATTAGTTAGCTATGAGCTTGGCAAGTGGTCTACATCTGAATCATTTCCAATTTCAAACCAAAACTCAAAACTTTGGGGCAAGTATGAGTCAAGATTGCATACTAAAATAGTCAAAAAGGATTTGTGGCTAGTGTTAGCAATTTGAATAGTCTTATCATGTTTTGTCAATGAATAAGAGTTTGATGGTTGTTTAAAGCTTCTTCTACTTGGTTTTGTCAATGAACCCTATTTGGTTTGTTCATGAGCTCATACTTTCACTTAGACTAATAAAATAGATAATAAAGGCTCTACAGTACCAATTTACAAAACACTTATTTTATTGATTCTCAAATGAAGGTTACAAACATTTGTTCAAGACGATAAGGACTTAAACTAATTACATCATATTTCTAATTAGATAGATCACACTAGCTGCAAGCTAAGAGCATATGTATGTTTTAAGATGCTATCAAACTCTAAGCACTCAACAACTGATGATGCAAATGAGCTCATGAGGCATTTTTATAGAACTACAAGTTCAAATCAATAGCTCATAAATAAATGCTTGATCAATGATTACAAAATAAAGATTAAAAAATGTTATGTACAAAGATGCCATTAGGTGGTATGTTATGTGAATATATCATTGGGTGACATGATAGGTGAAGATATTATTAGGTGGCATGTTAGGTGAAGATGTTGTTAGGTGGATGGCATTAAAGTAAGTAACTAGTTGGTTATGCTTCCATAAATTTTTCAAGTGGCTAACAAAGATCTTCTTCTTAGACCCTTCCTTTGCAACTTTCTTGACACATGAAAAATTTCTTCACTGTTGGTATGTGGCAATTGATCATTCTATACTGTACACTCTTCATGTATCCTCGCCCTGGGCCTCCTCGAGTAGGTTCAATAGCCCCAAAAATTTTGGCCTGCTTTTTCACAAAATTACTGAAAAAGGGAAAAATCACAAAAAGGGAAAAAACCCCGATTTTGTATAAACCTAATTTATAAAGGGTTTGGGATAGAGTTACAGTATCATAAGAAACAGGCGATTATTCGCGATATTGTAATAGGGTTTTGCATTGGTTAATAATATCATTGGATGGCTGCGGTTTGGTGGATGTAGCCCACATTGGGTGAACCACGTTAAATTCTCTGTGTTATTTTTCTGTGTGTTTTACTTCTGGTTTATTTGATAAAATTTGCATTTAGCTTTTAGATATCTGCTATTGAAAACCTAACATTCACATGCTGTCTCATACATTTGGCAGGAAACGAGTTGACAAAGGATGATAAATCTTCATGATATCATACATATGCTCTCTAAATATGAACTAGTTTCTATTTATATGCCCATGGAGTACATTGTCCCATTTGAGTTGTCGAGCCATTTGAGATAGCTTTAATTTTATCTTGCAAGCATCAATTGTTGCTTTGAATTCTAGTAACTGGTTAAAACTCAACTCTTTGCAAAGGGTAATTCCAGGGTTCAACTAAATAATTAGATATATTATTGAATAATTTGTAAGTGAACCCTAGTTTGATATGATAAAAAACTAATCTCATATTTGCACTTAGGATTCCTCCAATAATGTCATTGTGGTCTTCAAACTCAAACTGATGGATAGTAAGACTATTTACAAAACCATATTTGCATATTTTTAACACATTCATCTTTCCTTTCCTGAGCCAAAATGGAGTTGTAAACTTGGTGATTTGAGATCAATTGTTAAATTATTCCAGAGATGAATTGAAACTAGAGTATTTGTTAGACCAAGTCCTTTAGAAGGATATCTTTTACATAATTATATCTAAAATCCTAGCAATTCATTATTATTGTCCTACTACTTTCTAACCATTTATTTAGGATTTGACATTCTCTAATTAAATCAATGAGATTAACTAGTAAAATTGGATAATGTGCATCTTCATATAGTCTTGGAATAACAATGGAAACTACAAATTCCCTAGGCATAACATCTGCAACTGGATTATTTTCAACTTTTCTCCACTCAATATTGATTCATATCCAAGGAATTCAAAATACCACCTTTCTATGCATTCTTGTTCAATGTCCTTATTAGGTTTTTTCTTCAACGGATTTCTCATGACTTGACTATCAATTTTAATAGTGAAGTTTTTTTTTTTAGACTATAGGAATCGGTCAGGTATCCATCCCCCTATAAACTACAATGCGCCTGGTAAAAAAATTTCATGTGACCAGTGGCGTTGGCATGACATGCCCTCCAATACCATGGGTTTGGGGGGAGACTAGACCTCGTGACCTCTTTCCTGCAATAGGATTCTTTAGCCAATTGAGCTAGGCCCCCGCCCCTAATAGTGAAGTTGTATGGTTTCAAGAAAAAATTGAATTCCTCTATTCCCTTCTTTACTACAAGCATTTTTTTCTTATAAATATGATATCTTCCTTTTGTATTAGTAACGGTTTTAGACTTGTATACAGAAATCTATTTTTTTGTGTTGTCTAAGTATTTTTGTGTATGAATAGCTAACTACAATTCGTTAGATGCATCAATATATAAGATCAAAGGTATATAAGGTTGTGGTATCTAGCGAGTAGGGAGACTTGAGCACTTTATTTTAATCATTTAGACTATAGTTGTGGATTTTTCATCCTATCCTTGGTTATTGCCTTTCAATTTATCTTAGATTTATTTTTTGTCTCTGGCTAGATCTTCATAGAATGGAAATACATAGTTTAGGATACCTAAAACTATTTGAATTTACTTGTTATCAATTAAGACATTTGGAAATTCCTAAATTATCAACAACACATTTGGCTATAATATGATATTTCCAAAGTCTAAATACAAACCCAAAAAATCTATATCACCTTTCCCTATTACCATATTTTTATTTAGACAAACAGATTATATTCTTGTGCTCAAATTAAAATTAGAAAACACTATTGTCATCAATGTATACAACACAAAAATATTTTGTGTCTCAAGGCCTTATCCATTCAATTTTGAAAATATGTAAAGGGATATACATAAACCAAGTGACATGAAATTTCACTCATACAAGCCTCGAGAAACTAAAAAGGATATCGTATACTTATCCTAGTCCTTTACCTTTATCTTTTAGAAACCTAATTTATAGTCAAATTTGGAAGAAAAAAAATTTGTTTGTTGATCTTCTAATCAAATCACTATTAAAAGGAATATGATAATAAAAGGGTGAAATAATGTCATTTAGGTGACTTATTATTTATGAAAAATCTCTTGTTCTCTCTTTCATGATCAACTTTTTTGTTAACAGGGAATTCAAGGTAAGAAAAATGACTTTTTCTTTTTTATGATAAAACCACCTTCAAACAATTTTTTGAGTTGTTTATCCATTTATTTAAAAACTTTTGTAAGGATTAACATAAAAGCTCATGGGGAATTATGTGCATACATTCCACCCTAATGCTTATTTCACATGCTTCTTGCTCATATGTTTTTCCTTTGTTTACTTTTACAAATTAAAGGTTTCAATGTACAACCAAGATCTACATATGCTAATATAGGTGGTCGTTGGATTAACAAGTTACTAAACACTATTTTTTTGTCCACCAAGTTTCCTACTAGATTCTCTAATCCTAAAGGTAATTCTACTTTAATTGACTATGGTAGACATATCTATTTTTCCATCCTCTTTCAAGTGATGCCTTACAGACCTTTAAGACCCTAAGAGAGAAATGTAAGATCTGTCATGAATGCATAGAATCACGATTGATACGATTGTAGAGAATTCCCATACTTGTTGGATTCATTTTTATAAAATCATGACACAAAATACTTATCAATCTTCCTATGTGTAGTATGGAAGAATTAGGGAATGTTATTCCCCAACTTGCAAATGTCCTCTATATTTGTGGTACCACTTGATTTGATGTATGGGTTGAGAAATATCTTGCAAAAGTTGTTGAAATGGCCACCAAACTCATTCACTTAAAAACATTATGGGCATTTTAATTTTTCAATTGCTTGAAATGCATTAGAATACAAAACCTTATAATGAACAATCATTTCTAGGTAGGAAAAATTTGATGGGGTGGTTGTAGGGCCATATTGGGCCATTAATGGCATTCTAGAATGAGTAGGTAGGTAGGTAGGGTTATTTTTCTAACAATGGAGTTTCAAGACTTTGCATTCAAAGGGCGAAGAAGGTAAAAAATATCTTAAAGTCCTAAAATTAGGGATGTTGGGATTTGCGAGTCCAAAGTCCCAAATTTTGGAAAAGGGGAGTTTAAAGAAAAGGAATTCCAAGTATTGAAATGGATTTAAAATTAACCGCATTCAAAATCCTAAAATTGAAGGAAAAGGGACTTAGATGGAGTTTAGAGGAAAGGTGTGCTAGGGAGGGCAACTCCAACATAGATATCAAGATGACCAAGTTTGAAATCCCAAAATTAAAGGAAAAGAGGAGTTCAAATGAAAGCATACTAGGGAGGGCAACTCCAATAGGGATGCTAGGATGAGCAAGTTTGAAATCCCAAAATTAAAGGAAAATGGACTTAGAGGGAAATGGGGAGTTTGGAGGAAAGGCATGTCGAGATGAGCATGTTTGAAATTTAAAAATTAAAGGAAAATGGGAGTTTAGAGAAATTCATGCCAAGGAGGGTAAGTCTAATATTTAAATTGAAGGAAAAATGACTTAGATGGAAAATGGGAGTTCAAAGGAAAGGCATGATAGGGAGGGAAACTCCAATAGGGGTGTCAAGATGACCAACTTCAAAATCTTAAAACTACCTAAAACCACCTAAAGAAAGGCCAAAATTCTATACATTTACAATAAATTACCCTTTAACAAATTTAATTAAGTACATTTGATGAAAACAATTTGAAATTACGCCCTTAGACAATCACTCAACATAGGGGACCCAAATGGAGATCTCTCAAACAAGTTATCAATGGAGGGTGGATAAGGTCAAATGCACAACATGGGAGTAGAACAAAGAGAAATGAGACACATTAAAATGGGGTAAAGGGGAGATAATACAACTACAAAACCATTTCTATGGGCATGAGATGAGTAACTTCCTATGGTGCATTACAATCAAACATGGCCGATTATTCTTATTTATAATTAAACAAGGTTACTAGATGGTGTCCTCTATATACCCAAATGTATGTGAAGCCTAATTCCAAGAACAAGATATATCTACAAACATGGATTAATTTACAAGTACAATTCCACTTTAACTTATTTCCTTGTAAAAGGGGCACCAAAGTTGAGCCAAACATGATGGTTATCCTTTGAAGTATAAATTCTCCCCCCCCCCTTTGTATACCCTATCAAAACATGTGGTTTAGGTCATCCCCCAAGGTAATGAAATCAATAGGTATGCCTATTAGAGGAAATGAAAACCAAGTACTTTTGATCTTCAAGATCACCTTATGAAATTAGGAGAGCATTCACACTTGGCTCCCTTAGGATTAAAAGCGATAAAAAGAGAAAAATAGAAGCATTTTTTAATCTCCAAGAACCTTTTGGTGCAAGGAGAGAGAACACACACATTTTTTTCTCACAAATATGGATATAAATTATTTATTTACCTTAGATAAATTATATGTACAACTAAGGAAGTTAAAATGATGAGACCTTGGACAAGCGAACCTACAACAAAAATGTTGATAGTTTCAAAAGAGGGTCTTTTATAACTAATTAGCTACACAAACAAAGTGTTAGGCTACAAAAGGTGATTAAACCCAATGACTAAATCCAAAATAAATGATGAAAATATGTGGTAGAATAAATAAATCACTAGAGGCACTTACATCACAACATATAGTGGATGTGATACATGAATATATAAACGTCAAAAGGAATATTTAATGTTGACAAGTGTTTTACCTATTAACATGTCAAAGTGCAAAGTGGAGATATTAATATATGGTGAAGATGAAGGATGAAAAGTTTGCATTGCACCAAAGGCCTACACAACAACATAATAGAAGTTACTAAAAATCACTTCACAAAATGATGAAAACCTATAAACAGATAATGGTGAGCATTAGAAGTGTGGGTTAATTCATTAATAAATTGATAAAAACTTGAAAGTAAAAAGAAATAAAGATTGAAAATGATGGAAATGAGGGATTTTTGTTCATTTGAGTAGAGATGTCAAATTGAATGACATAGATATCATAGAGGATTAGATATGTTGATTTGGAGCAAACACATAAAATGCAGATGCATTGACCTATAAAGCAAAAGTGATGCAACAATGTAGAAGTGAAAATTTAATTTGTTGGCACCCCAAAATTGTGTCTTCCAATTTATGTTGTTTTGACCTTGTGGTCTACTTTCTACTTTGCTTCACCTATTATTGATAACCAATCTAAGAAAATATGTTTGGGTTTGTTGCTTAGGGTGTGCTTGTGGTTGTTACAATTTTCCCTTTTTCAATCCTTTCTCAAGTACCCAAGTTTAAATTTTCCAAGGCTTACAGTTGTCTCTTGGTCAAGTGTTGCCTTCACCTTATTAAGAAGCCTAATGGGTTCTTGTGTTTCAAGTTTGGTGGAACTTGGATCAAAATTATGCAAATAATGGGGTTACAAATTTTTTCACCCCTATCTAGATATTGTAACCCTTTTGGAGTTATCTAGATCCCTATCTGATCCCTATAATGCTTGTAGTTTGAAGTTTCGTATATAAATTTTCATGTTGTAAGGACTTATCCTAATACCTCTTGTATTTCTGAATATGTCCCTTTCCCCTTCAATTCCCCACAAATCCTCATCAACTTTGTTTCCTTGTGAGGTTCCTTATACACATCATTGCAGAGATTTGCATGCTATGTGGATGTTATCCAAATACCCCTAGAATTTCCACAATGTCTTAACAACCCTTACTTTTTTGTAACCATCTTGAGTGTTTGAAAAATGACAAAGTGTTATGGTGGCTTGCTCACGGGTCCTATGGGTCAATCAATAATTGCCACATGTCACACAAAGCTTAAAATTAAGGCTTCACCAGAATTATAGATGTTGGCTAAGTATAAAAATCACAAAACTCCTTATGTTGTAGAACATCCTAATGGGTATCCCCAATTCAAATTTGAAATAATTTCAAAAAGAAACAACCAATTTATGCTTATGCAAGTTTTTGGTTTGCTATCATTTTTTATGGAGTTTTAGCTTGCTACCATTTTTTTGTAGGTTTTTGGTTTGCTACTGACCTTTTACGAGAAATTCAAATTGAAATGGTCCAAAGCCAATGGGTGCAATCCACTAATAGGAAAGATGTCCACATAACGCTAAGGAAGAGGTTCATGTGTCAGTTTTGAGTTCACATGATGCGGTTGGAGGAAGAGTTCCCACATTGATTGAAATTAGTTGAATTAAGTTTTTGCAGTTTTCTAAGTGCACCAATTCATTGTTCCATGATGTCGTTCAAATGTCAGGCATGTTTCCGTAAAGGACTCAATGACAACCAACTTCTCAAAGTGTTCACTTGGCAACCAACTTTCTGATACGTTCAGTAGCAAGATGAATTATTGTAATGTTTTGATGGAAGTTGATCCAAAAAGGTCAATTAAGAAAAGACAAAAAATATAAAAAACATGGCTAATAAAGTTGAAGTAAATGTTTGCAGACATTTCCAATTGAATCAATTGTTTTCCTAGTGTGTGGAGTTTAGTTGTCGATCAAATTCCACATTATCCCAATGAGTGTGTTTTCTTGCAAGTCTTAGTTTTGTGGGGATCCAAAGGTCAATATAACCTTATATGGTAAGTGATGACATTTATATGTGTCCACATGGGCCTGATCTTTTTGTAGGATCCCGATTAGGGCCATTTTACCATAAATTCTAAACAAATATCTAATGTTTGCAATGGAAAAAAGGCATGAGGTCAAGCCAAAATGAAAGAAGGAATGAAGAATTGTGCAAATAAGATGAAGGTTATTTTCCAGCATGTTCACTTGCCAATAGAATTCCCACGAGGTTCATATGGGCATAGACTTTC
Organism: Sequoiadendron giganteum; assembly: GCA_007115665.2. Classification (NCBI taxonomy): domain Eukaryota; kingdom Viridiplantae; phylum Streptophyta; class Pinopsida; order Cupressales; family Cupressaceae; genus Sequoiadendron; species Sequoiadendron giganteum. Next base: position 37,187,442 of record CM021100.1, on the reverse strand, counting down.
TATAATGGGTTAGAATAAAGGGTTTTTCTCCACCTGGATGTTGGAAATTTGGTTGTCATTGATGTCAAAAGGTGTTATTGATGTCAAGGGGGTGATTAAAGAAGCAGTGGGTCAATTTCGAAGTCTTATAATGATTGAGGTAGAGAAGAGCATGTTTTGCCATTGTTGCATTGTTGCTCAAAAAGTTGCAATGTTGTCACTATGTTTTAGAGTTTGCTTTCAAAGGTTTGAGGTAAAATTAGTGTGTAGATTAGATATGGGTTTTTCGAGAACTTCTCATTCATGTGCTTTGTAGGATCATAAGTAGTATGCTATGCTCAAGAATGAATTATTTATGCTCTCGGTCTGAATTATTGTTTGCAAATAAAACCTTAAGAGTTGTAGTCTTGGTGGATGAACATAACTTGTAATTTATCGTTGACTATGTATAGGTAGTCACCGGTTACTTAAGTTATCACTTAAGTCATTAAGTTCATTAGGTGATTGGCCCCCTCATCCTAGCGCTTTAGGTTGACGATTAGTGTGCATCACACAAGCCTTTCACATTGTTATTTTCACTCATAGCAACCAAGCCTTAATCGCGACGTGCGATGGAAGATCTTATGGTGTGCGTTTGTGATTGAAGATCCAACAACTATCGCATAAACCCTTTGCATCGTGAGTTGTATGCTCACCAATAAGTGTGTTTATGTGATATGTGATGAAGGTTGATCAATGGTAGTGATCAACCTTTGTAAATTGGATGGTCCCCGCTAGTCTACAAAGTATGTGGTGGGGTCCTTGTACAACCCTGTGGGATTGCAGGTTGAGGACACATGTATTGTGGGACCAGAGAAGTGACAGACTTTGCTAATGGAAGGTGATGCCATCAATGGCACATTATAATATATCACACCCTCGCCTCACATCACTGTTGTGAAGCCAGGAGGAGTTAGGCTTCGTGCGATAGATGGTGGAAGATGACATCAATGATGGATATGTGGAAACTTCTCACCGTATCGCTAAAAGACTCAGTGGGTCCCTGGCTTAGCCCTATGGTATTACAAGCTTGTGACATGTGTACTCGAAGACAGGTGGCGTCTAGTGATTGCATCGCATACTCAATTCACATCGATGTTATGAATTGAACTGTAAAGGAAGAATAGCGATGTGTGATATGTTGTGCATCCAATTCAATGGTTGATATATTGAGGTTGAGATTAAATGACGATTACATCATCTCTTCACACTGCAAATATAAAGGTCGACATCCAAAGTAAAGTTATGATATGTTAAATGGGTGCGATGGTATATGATCAACAACGCCAAATAAAAGAATATCATTTGATGGTTCTATTTTAAAGTTATAGTGATAAATGAAGAATGGTTGATCATGGTGCGAAGACATAAAATCAATGGACCAAATTCAAAGATCAAGATCCAAATGGTTATGACAATGTGAATAAGGGTTTCGACTAGAAACTGACTTTGTGTATGAATTTACTTGGTCCAACTGCACCAACGACCAATGTAAATGAATATTTGATTTGTTGAATGACAACATAGACTGAAACAATGATTGGGATCATAATCAAATCACATAATTAGGGGAATGTATTAAATGCATATCAAAATTTAGGGTTTTATATAGAGAGCCATATTTGGAAAATTTACTGAATTTAATTTTGATGAGTTTGTGAGGCACAATGCAGAGGTAGCTTGTTGATGAAGATAAAATGTAAACCCTAACATAATATTTGTACAAGTGTGTGAATCTCGAGGCAGTCACTATAGGTTAGTGAAAGAGATACAAAACTAAAAATCAAAATTTTGGCTAAGTGTGTGGATTCAATTGCAATCAAGGCAGATATTAAAAATAGTGCATGTTGCAAAGAGTATTTTGAGCTCTTTGAGGTAGACAAAGAATGCACTAAAATAAAAGGAGAGAACTGTAGAGTGTGTGCATGGTCCTTTAAGGTGGACAAAGAATGCACTAATAGATAAGGGAAGGTGCAGAGCAGAGAAGTGTGTTGTAGAGGTAGTAGTAGAGGTTTAAGCAGTTGTAAATTGAGTTGCAATATTAAAATGTGTTTAGTAGAAAAATTATAATACATTGTATTGTAAATTTGATTGGTGGGTGCTATCGGATATCTGGGTAGGTGCTTAGATTAGGGAGTTGGTGCTTCCTTGGGGTAGGTGCATCTAGAACTAGGGGATTGGTGTCTCCTTAGGGTTGGTTCCCTTAAAAATTGTAATTAGAACATTTGATTGTGAGGCTGGATTAGGACATTAGATCCTAGTAGTGCTATTTCTCACCCTGGTTTTTCCCATCTTGGGTTTTCCACGTATATCTTGTATTATGTGCTATTGTATATGCATGTTTATCTCTTTGCTTGTGTTGTTTCAATCTACACTAAAAAGATTAAAAATGAATCAATCTACTAAAACTATTTAGGGCTAGATTTTAAGTGATCTACTGATTCACCCCACCCTCTCAATAGATTGTTGTGTTCCAATAATTGGTATCAGAGTGTAGGTTCCCTAAGAGAAGCTTAATTAGCTTGGGTAGATCTTGGACAAGTGAACACAATGGCCAGTAAGGAAGGTTCTTCTACAAACAAGGCACCTCAGTTTGATGGATCAGACTATGCCTTCTAGAGCATCATGATGGAGACATATTTGGGATCTTTAGGGTTTAATGTGTGGATGTCTGTTAAGAATGGATATACACCACCAGCTACAACCCCTACTGATGTTGCAAGAAAGAAGGATAATGAGAACAATGCAAAGGAAAAGCATGCTATTCTTTGTGGTTTGTCTAGTTCAGTGTTTTTCAAGGTCATGCATTTTCAAACTACACATGATGTCTAGGAGAAGTTGAGAAGCATTTGTGAGGGAGATGACAAGGTTGGGAAAGCTGCAAATTCCCAGAGCCAAGTTTGAAGGTCTAAAGATGAGTGAAGAAGAAAAGATTGTAGATTATCTCCTCAGAGTTAATAAAATAGTAAACTCAATCAAAGGTTTCAGAGAAGAAGTAAAAGACACAATAATTTTGCAAAAATTCTTAAGGTCCATGACTACTAAGTATGATTCCAAGATCTCTGCAATAGAGGAAGGAAGAGAAGTAGACAAACTCACTCTTGATGAGCTGCATGGCATATTCACTACATATGAAATGAGATGGAAAATGCAGTCATCTAAAAGAGAAGCTTCATTTAAGGCTACAAACAAGGAGAAGGATGAAGCATTAAAGAAAGTTAAGGCGAAAGCAACTACATTCGAGCATGATGAAACCTATGAGGAAGAATCAAATTTCATCAAAAGACTTAAAAGAGGCTTTGACAAGTATAGAGGTAGGTTGGCCTTCAAACACTTTGACTGTGTTAAAGTAGGTCATTTTGTTGCCACATTTCCATACAGTAAGAAGGATAACTCTAAACAAGAAGTAGATGGTAAAATAAAGAAACCCTACTTCCCTAAGAGAAGAATTTATCAGAAAAAGAAGAAGAGTCTATAAATCCAAGAGGATAGTGATGTATCTGATGATTGTGATAGTTCAGATGATGAACAAGATTGTGCATTTATGATGAAATAAAATGAAAATCTTTTCATGGAAAAAGAATCTGAAGAACAAAAGGTTGGAAAGTTTGAAGACCTTGATGAAGAAGGTGAAGAGGAAGGAGAGGTTGACCGAGAAGGAGAACTCATATGTGCACTAGATGAGATTGATTACCTAAAAGAGGAGATTGAGAGGTTGAAAAAGGAGATTAAACATTAGAAGAAACTTTCTCAAAGAGGGTCAAACTAGCTATCCAAGAATCTTGAAGAATCTAACTAGAATGTGGTGAGCTTGAAGCTACAAGTGGAGGAATCCAAGAGAATAGAGGATGTGATTAAATCCAAGCTATAGTTTGAAGTTGACAAATACATGAAGCTTGAAGAAGAAATAGTTGCTTTAAGAAAAGATCTTGAAAAGGCCAAGGAAAATATTGAGAAAGGACTAAAATTGAAATGAGGCTCAAAAATTCTTGATATTGAACACACAAAATCCATCCAACAAAGGAAAATCTGGTCTAGGCTTAGATAAAGGAAAAAGTACTTTTCCTAGTGTATGAGTGTGAATTTGCACCCCTAACGCAAATTCCCCTTTCACCCCTTTACACTTTAGAAAACCAAAAGCAAAGGTTTAATTCCACTTAAGCCTGCTGCTTGTGTGTCGGTAGGGGCGTTTTTGTCAGGGATGCCCACACGACGTGCTTACGTCCCTAGTAGATTCCTACGGCTAGAGTTTGTAGAGACGTTAAATTTTTGATTGGAAGTCAAAGAGTAACGTCCCTCTTCGATTGGCTGACCCGAATATGGTCATTTTTATCTTCTCCTTCATATTCTTGACCATTCCATCCATTCAAGGGAAGTTTTGCGAGATCTTGAGTTCATCACTTCACATTTTCTCCACTCTTTCGAACATCCATTCAAACTTTATAGCAACATTCTTCACTCCATTGTAACAATCTACCACTCCATCACTCCAATAGTGCGAGTGAAGGAAATACACCACGATAGCAGAGGCTTGAGTTCCTCTCATTCACTCCTCCACAAGCCTTGAGCACTTTGGACAAAGGTGGTAAGCTCCTCTCATCTCCTTTATCATATTTGGTTGAGTAAGCACATACTATTTTGTAATGTTTCTTGCATACATAGCTTGTATTTCCTTCCTTTATCATTATTTCTATCATTGCAAACTTGGTTGTCCGTGGAGGTGGAAACACTAAGACGGGGGTCTGACTGAGGCTGGCCGCTAAACAACCCCAATAATTTCCCTCTTTGTTATGTGTAGGTGGAGAGGTCTCGAAACAAGCTGGTGGGAGGATTGTTCTACGGAATCATCTTCGTCACCCTCATGGTAATATACTTCTTTTATCATATATGTATTTACCTTTCTCTTTTCTTAGTCTTGCTCTTTACTTCTCGAAACTGCTAAACTAGACTATCAGTCCTTTCTTGGGACTCCAACCTCATTTCTCTATTTTTTTGGCCATATGGATGCCAGTGCACCTGTGAGATGCCAGTGCGCCACACTGTCGTCCCAGAACCGCACTTCTTCCCTCGGACAAAGAGCTACCTGAGATGCAGAGTTGACTCTAAAAAGTGACTCATTTAGTCTCCCTTCAATTCTCGGGATTGTAGAGTGATCGAAGGACACATAGTCTTCATCATTCTCATCCTCTTTATCCTAACCTTCCTTTGAACTGAGGTAAGTTAGGGCAACCTTTCCACTCTTGGCCTTTCGTGACCTGGGGCCTTGCAGTGGGTGGTCCCCCTCTCTTACACCTAGTATCTTTGGAAATTTGTATGCAAGATTTAGAGTAGAAGTAAAGTTTGGATCCGATGGTGAAGAAGTCTATAGAGACAGTACATTTAAAGATAAGAAGAAATATTTGAGGTAAAAAATAATAATGAAGAGAAGAAGCCTGTTATAGATAAGAAGAATAACCAATCAGTTCCTAGTCACCAGAAGAAGAGGTAGAACATAAGGAGAACTGATGCAAAAGGATTCACTAGGGTGAAAGATTTGAAAAAGCCTAGAAAAATAATACCTCTGCATCCTGTACAAGGAAATGCCATGACTAGATATTCTTCATACTTTTATGGATATTGTTATATATGCAATTAGTTTGGTCATAGGGCTAGAGAATGTAGATTCATTCCTAAGAGGAGTACAAACTTTGTAAGCAATAATCCATTTGCTCCTTTAGTAGATAGGAATGTAATGTGTTACAAATGCAACAAATTTGGTCATATAGCTAAGAATTGCAAAACAAAATTTATAATGCCAAATGTGAAGAATGAGAAAAAGGAAAATACACCTCCTAAAATGAACAATTTGAAGTCACTAAGGAAAAGGAAGAGAAGGTTGAAAAGAAACCTAAGAAGGTGTGGAAAGAAAAAGAGCAGAACCCAACATAATCAATGATTGCACAAACAACACTTCATGCCAAGAAGTAAAATTTGTGGGTGATAGATAGTGGTTTCTCCAAACATATGAATGGAGATAAGAGAAAATTCATCCAACTCAAGAAATATAAAGGAGGATCGATTAGTTTGGGTGACAACATTGTAGTTAAGATTTGTGGAAAAGGCATATTGAGCTTAGATGGTAAAAATCCTACTAAAGATGTCCTATATGTTGAAGGATTGAAGCACAACCTACTAAGCATGAGTCAGATGTGTGACAATGGTTATAAAGTCACATTTAATTCAAAATGATGCAAGATAAGGAAAAATGGAAAGACAATTGCACAAGGAATAAGGACTAACAACAATATTTAAAATCTTTGTGAAGTAAAAAGGCCAGAGTTGTTTGATTGGACAAGTTGATGAGAGTTGGTTGTGGCATAGGATATTTTGATCATCTACTGAAATTAAGTTCAAGAGGTTTGGTAAGACACATGCCTAAGATAACTAAACCTACAAATACCATTTGAAAATAATGTTAGCAGGGAAAGGAAACAAGGGTTGAGTTTCAATCAAAAGAATACTAAACTACAAAACCCTTACAATTGGTTCATACTTATTTGTGTGGTCCTAAAAGGACAAGAGGACTGAAATATGAAATATACTTCATGTTGCTAATTGTTGACTACTCTAGAATGACATGGGTAACCTTTCTAAAGGACAAGTCTCAAGCATTTGAAAGATTTAAGATATTTAGGAAGATGGTTGAGAAGGAGACTAGGAGAAGAATTAAGTGCCTAAGATCAGATAGAGGAGGAGAATTTATATTAGGTAAAATCATCGAGTATTGTGAAAACAATGGAATTAAGAGACAATAATTTGTACCAAGAACTCCACAACAGAATGGAGTGGTTGAGAGAAAGAACAAGGTAGTTAAGGATATGGCCAGAACAATGTTGAATGAGGCCAAGTTAGCATATATGTTTTGGAGAGGAGCAATTCATACTGTATTTTATATTCCAAATGGAGTTCAAATTAGAGAAAATAGTGATAGTACAAGCCCTATGAACTATGGTATGGTAAGCCCGCATTAGTCAAATACTTCAAAGTATTTGGTAGCAAATGCTACATCAAAAGAGAAGATGAAAACTTGGGAAGCTTTGTTTCAAGATTTGATGAAGGGACATTTCTAGGATATTCCACTCAAAGAAAAGGTTGCACAAGATTGTGGAAAGCATCAATGTCAAGATTGATGAGGATATTAAACATGTCAAATCTGATAAGAATAAATTTGAAGAGGAATTAGATTGTGAAGAAGAAAATGCTACAAATGAAGAAGAGTTTGAAAGAGCACTTGAAAAATATGTGAAAAGGATCACCCTACAAATTAAATAATTGGAGATAAGAACGAAGGTGTTCAGACAAGAATAAGACTAGCAAAGAACAAGGAGCAAGTAAACTTTTTCCTCTCGTCACAAATTGAACCTAAGAGCTATATTGAGGCTAGAAAGGATGAGAGTTGCATAAAGGCTATGGAAGAGGAACTAAATCATATTGAGAAGAAACATTTGCACCTGTTGCAAGATTAGAGGCTATAAGAATGTTTCTTGCATTTTCAGTTTATAAAGGATTTAAATTCTATCAAATGGATGTTAAATATACATTTCTAAATGGAAATCTTGAAGAAGTCTATATAGAACAACCAGAAGGGTTTCAACTTTTAGAAGAATATGATTATGTTTGCAAATTGAGGAAAGCATTATATGGTATAAAAAAAGCACCTAGAGCATGGTATTCAAGATTGGATCAGTACCTACAACAACAAGGTTTCAAGAAAGGACATGCAAATAGTAATTTGTACTTCAAATCTGAAGGTGAGAACATAATTATTGTTGTAGTTTATGTGGATGACATCATATTTGGAGGTAGCAATGACAAAACATGTAATGTATTTGCTACACAAATAAAAGATGAATTTGAGATGTCAATGCTAGGAGAGTTGTCATTTTTCCTTGGTCTACAAATTATAAAAATTGATGATGGAATATTTATATCTCAAACTAAGTATGCTAGGTAAATGCTCAAGAAGTTTGGTATGGAAGATAGCAGACCAATTAGTACCTCCATGATAGCTGGTTGTAAGTTTATCAAATCAAATGAATCACCATATGCAAATCAGACAATGTATAGGTCAATGATTGGAAGCTTGTTGTACTTTACTGCATCAAGACTAGATATTATGCAAGTAGTGTGTATGGTGGAAAGGTTTAAAGCTGCTCCAAAAGAGTCATGTTAACGCAGTGAAAAATCTTTAGATACATCAAAAGTACTGTTGATTACGGGTTGTGGTATCCCAAGAGGCAAAATTTCACTTTAACTGCATATATAGATGTTGATTGGGTTGGAAGTGCAAATGATGGAAGAAGCATAAGTGGTGAACATTCTTTTTGGGAAAAAAACTTGTTTCTTGAATGAGAAAAAAGAAAAAATTAGTTACTCTATCCACAATAGAAGCACATTATGTAGCAGCAACAACATGTTGTACTCAGGTAGTATGGATGAAACAAACTCTAGAGGATATTAAGGTTGAGTATAATGAACCTATCTCTATTATTTGTGATAATTCAAGTGCAATCAATATCTCAAAGAATCCAGTGATGCATTCTAGAACCAAGCATATATTAATTATCACATCATCAAAGAGAAGGTTGCAAATCAGGAAGTCACCATGGAGTATGTGCAAACCAAAGATCAAGTGGCAAACATCTTCACCAAGCCTCTTCCCAAGGAAAAAATTGAATATCTAAGGGAAAAATTGGGAATAATTGCTCCCACATCATATCACTAAACTCCACTGATGGGGCATGGGTCTAGGGGGAGCTTCATGCGTATCTCATTTATCCCTAGAAATTAAAGGATAGATCAAGTCGGGTAAAATTGGTTTTACAAATTTCTAATGACTTGATGGTTGCAGATTCAAGAATCCACTCTTTCTCTTTGAATTGCTTGTCAAAGGGGGAGAATATCCATAGGGGGAGAAAGTGTACAAGTCTTGAGGATGACCCTTTGCCATTGATGTCAAAGGGGGAGAAATTGTGCAAATGATCATAAGCTCCAAAAATTGAGCAAGGGGAGATAATCAAGAAAATGTTGGACAATTGGTATTAGTGCAGAGGTAATTAGTAAAGATCTTGAATTGACACATCATCAATTGGTACAAAGCATTTTTTGAGAATTTGGTTTTGCCATCAATGAAAAAGGGGGAGATTGTTGGAAATTTGGTTGTCATTGATTTCAAAAGGTGTTATTGTTGTCAATGGGGCGATCAAAGAAGCAGTGGGTCAGTTTGTGGAAGTCTTATAATGATTGAGGGAGAGAAGAGCATGTTTTTCAATTATTGTATTGTTGCTCAAAAAGTTGTAATGTTGTCACTATGTTGCAGAGGTTGCTTCTATATGTCTAAGGTAAAATCAGAGTGCAGATTGGATATGGGTTTTTCGATAACTTCTCAGTGATGTGCTTTTCAAGATCAAAAGTAGTATGTTATGCTTAGGAATGAATTATTTGTGCTCTCAGTCTGAATTAGGGTTTATAGATAAAACCCTAGGAGTTGCAGTCTTAGTGGATGAACATAGCTTATAATTTTTTGTTGATTGTTTATAGGCGGTCATTGATTACTTAAGTTATCACTTAAGTCATCGAGTTCATTGGGTGATTGACCCCCTCATCCTAGCTCTTTAGGTTGATGGTTAGTGTGCATTGCACAAACCCTTCACATCATTGTTTGCACTCATAGCAACCAAGCCTTAACTGTGATGTGTGATGATAGATCTTATGGTCTTTGGTCATGATTGAATATCCAATGGCTATCGCATCAATCCTTCACATCATGAGTTGTATGCTCACCGATAAGTGTGTTTGTGTGATATGCGATGAAGGTTGATCAACGACATCAATCAACCTTGCTAAATCGAATGGTCCCCACTAGCCTGCAGAGTACGTGGTGGGTTTTCGTATAGTCCTATAGGATTGTGGGCTGAGGACACATGTACTATGGGACTATAGAAGTGACATTCTCTACTAATGAAAGGTGATGTCATTAGTGCCACATGGTGAGATCGTACCCTTGCTTCACATTGTTGTTGTGTAGCCAGGAGGAGTTAGGCTTCGTACAATATGTGATAGATGGTGGAAGATGACATCAACAATGGACAAGTGGCAGTTGCTCGCTACCCCGTTGAAAGAATTGGTGGGTCCTTGGCTCAACCTTGTGGTATTGTGAACTTGTGACATGTGTGCTCAAACATAGGTGGTGGATAGTGATTGCATCGCATACTCAATTCATATTGTTGTTGTGAATTGAACTGCAAAGGAAGAATAACAATGTGCGATATGTTTTGCATCCAACTCAATGATGGAGATCTTAAGGCTGAGATTGAATGGTGATCACATCATCTCTTCATGTCACAAATATAAAGGTCAACATCTAGAGTAAAGTTGTGATATGTTAAATGGGTGTGATGGTATATGATCAACGACACCAATTAAAAGAATATCATTCGACGGTTCTATTTTAAAGTTATAGTGATAAATGAAAAATAATTGATCATGGTGTGAAGTCATAAAATCAATGGCCTGAATTCAAAGATGAAGATCCAAATGAATATGATAGTGTAAACAAGGGTTTCAGATTGAAACTGACTCCATGCATGAATTGAATTGGTCCAACTGCACTAACAACCAATGTAAATGAAGATTTGATTTGCAGAACAACAACATAGACTGCGATCATTATTGGGATCAAAGTCAAATCACATAATCAGGGGAATATATTAAATGCATATCAAAATTTAGGGTTTTATATTAAGAGCCATATTTGGAAAATTTACTGAATCTGATTTTGACGAATGTTTGAGGCATGATGCAGAGGTAGCTTGTTGATGAAGATAATATGTAAACCCTAACAGAAGATCTGTACAAGTGTGTGAATCTCGAGGAAGTCACTGCAGGTTGGTGAAATAGATACAAAACTAAAAATCAAAATTCTAGCTAAGTGTGTAGAGTCGGTTTCAATTAGGGTAGAGATTGAAAATAGTGCATGTTGTAAAGAGTATTTTGAGCTCTTTGAGGTGAAAAAGAATGCACTAAAATAAAAGGAGAGAGATATAGAGTGTGTGCATGGTCCTTTGAGGTAGACAAAGAATGCACCAATAGATAAGCAAAGGTGCAAAGCAAAACAAAGAGGTGCAGAGTAGAGAAGTGTGTTGCAGAGGAAACAATAGAGGTTTGAGCAGTTGCAAATTGAGTTGCAACATTAAACTGTGTTTAGTAGAACAAATTGTAATACATTGCATTGTAAATCTAATTGGTGGGTGCTATCAGATTTCTAGGTAGGTGCTCAGACTAGGGATTTGGTGCTTCCTTGGGGTAGGTACTTCTAAAACCAGGGGATTGGTGTTTCCTTAGGGTTGGTACCCTTAAAAATTGTAATCAAAACATTTGATTGTGAGGTTGGATTAGGATAGTAGATCCTAGCAAAATTTCTCATCGTGTTTTTTCCCATCTTGGGTTTTCCATGTATATCTTGTGTTATGTGCTATTGTATGTGCATGTTTATCTCTTTGCTTGTGTTTTTTCAATTTGCACTGAAAAGGTTAAAAAGGAATCAATTTTCTAAAACTATTTAGGGCTAGATTTTAAGTGATTTACTAATCACCCCCCTCTTAGTAGATTGTTGTGTTCCAACAATGCAATACCATTAATGCCCAACCAATCTGGAAACCTCTCAGACCTTGATCCAAGAGAGATCCTTGATGGCCTTTATTGCATTTTGGTGTGGATTCAAGGAAATTTGTGGCACCCATACCTCATTTATTATTTGTAGAAATTTTTTATGTCAAGTGACACTCCTAGGACGTGATTTTGATAGATTTTGTTGGTAATTTCACTCAATTTCATACTAAAACACATGAATCATCAATGCACAAATAAGGTGGGTGTTAGAGGAATGTTATTTCATGCCTCTTAGTAGGGTTATCCCATAATATTGTGTCCCACTTTTTGTCCAAAGTAGGACATTGAAATCAACCTTTGTCACCAAATTTTCACTTTATGAAACTTATAGCAACTAAACCATTAATAATTTGGAGATAATGTGAACTAGTGATTTGTGAGGATTTTTGTCTAGATTCTAAATATATATATTTTTAAAAATTAGAAATAAATTGTGAGTTTTTTCATGTAACTTTTAATAACTTATTTTTATAATAAACAACATTTTTAAAAAGTGATGTTTGTGTCGTAACACAATTTTTTTTATAGAAAGGATAAAATTCCAATTCTTATAATATATTTGTAACATCAATTTCTAGTGCATGGATATTTTTTATAATATTTTGTTGCATATTTTTTTAATTATTTTTTGAAGTCAAAGTAATTATTATTTGGATGTAGGTGTATGTTGTAATGTATAACTTGTTTCATATGTATCAAAATTCTTTTTTTGTTGTTGAAATAATGACATCAATATCTAGTGCAAAAATATTTTTTAGAATTGTTTTCTCTAATTTTCTATTTTTTTGCATCTATGAAACAAATACCTTGATGTTTGGTGAAAACTTCACATTTATAAGAAATAAAATATAAATATAATGGTAAAATTAAAAAATCAAAATTATAATTTTTGGAAAGATTATAATAAGGGCTACATAGAAAAATAATTTCTAACTGAATTTATTTGATTCCTCCAAAGGTAAATAAAAAATGGTTTTTTGTTAGCATTTTGATATGTGTGAAGGAGACTCTATTGTGGGTATGATTTAAGACTAGAGGGGTTCTATCCAAGGGGGTTTGATCTAAGGGGGTATTATCTAACCATCTTCAATTAAAACCATTTAGATGGAACCCCTCAAGGCTTAAATCATTAATTTTTCTAAAAACTATGTGATTTTAGGCAAATATCAGGATGTCCCAAGTTTGGGACCCACTATTATGGGATGACCCAGTGGTTTGATCGTGTTTGCAGAAGAGACTTTCCATCTTGATGTTCGTTTTGATCGTGGTTAGGGTTTTATTTTAGAATGACTTTCTAACACTCCACACATCATTTGACCATGGTTTTATCTTCCTCGAGGGCCATTTTGGAGGGGAGGATAACATTTTTTATAGAGAGGAGCAGTTATAGATCCATCATAAGAGAGATATTCACAAGTTGCCCTGGGGTTTGGACTTCTAGTTCTAGGTATAGTGATTTTTGTATTTTAATGATCTGTGTTTGTCCCAAAAAATGTAAAAACTCTTGTAACCTTTGTAGATTGACTGATTACTGACATAATCAACTTTCATTGAGTGTCTCCATGTGTATTGTGTACATTTTTTGACATGTTTTTATAAATTGGCTAGCCATACAATTATAAAATCCTTATAAATCCTCTTGTAAGGTATCTTTCCAATATAATAAAGAAATGTATTGGCATGCTTCAAGATTACTAATTAGACGCGCTTAATATCCTATAACTATCTATGATTTTTTAATGTATGTGTAGAGCCTAGCTTATACATTTTTGAAGACTTAGTCTTATGTGGTACCTTGATTAAGGTGTTACCTTGGTTTTAGTGTTACATGTTTTGTATGAACACAATGAATTTGTTTCCCAACTAGATAAAGACATTGATATGTGATAGGTTTTCTCTCACACCATCCTCAACACATTCTAAAATACACCAACTCAAACATATTTTCAATTTTATTGGTTTGTGTGCTTTCTACCATGTTTGATTGAATATAAAAATATAAAAGGATATTTTAAAATATATTTTCTGACACTGATATGGAAAATAATCTGTTATAAGAAGGTATTTAACCTTGATTCTCCCAGCATACAAGCAAGAAGTGACAACTAAAATTGGGGTGAATTGTGCAATTGGTATGGTTTGTGTTAGGGTGAATGTTGTTTTCTTATATCAAAACTTATTACAATACCTTAGGTAACCCCCCTTGGTATTGCATAGCCAAAAGTGAAGGAGGTATTACCCACCTGAACAATTGGTCCAAAGTTTCCCAACCTAAAGACAAGTTTGTGGTTATCTTCCTAGGCTCGACACTCCTAAAACTTGGGAGATTATCATACCTTAGGGATTTAGGGTCTATAGCTCAAATAACCAAAAAATTGGTATCATTATCTAAGAAAATCTAAATCAAGAATCAAATTGAAGATTCATGTTACTTAGTGACCACGGTGCAACCAAAAAAATGTTGGTCTTTGGTTTACAAAATCAAAAAGTTTGTTGATTCTAATTTTATTCTCCTTTAAGGAGTGGTAACTCTATCAAAGAAGATCCATAAGTTTATTTCAAAAAATAAAGGAATGGAAAGGGATCAACATGCTCCAAAGATATAAAAAAATACTTAAAGCTCCATCTTCTGATGAAAGAAGGCGACAAGAATAATGGAAAGCAAAGAATCTAGGTAAATCACCTTGGCATAATCCAAGAAATACTAAAAATTACCCCACACCAAAACCTGCATAATGTATTACTGGATCAATGGCTATTACAATAAACTTGCAATGTAAGTTATTCTAAGAGTATACACAAATGCCAAATTTTAGAGCAATTATGATAGCATAACAATACATGTAAATGAACCATACAAAATACTCCCACAAGCACACTATTTATAGATAAATACAAGCATAGAGGAAGCTTCATGAGCAAGCAACAAGGGATGGACGTCCAAATCCATGTGGCACACTTTCTCAACACATGTTTGAATTTTGTGATAGTTGTCCAATGATTCCTTACCCCTCTTACATGCCTCCCTACTTGGGCACCCCAAAATTTCCCCAAATACGTAATGACAAATACCTTACAACTATAAGTGAATATGTCAAAATAGTCTAATAATAGAATATGCTTCTTACACTCTCTTACAACCTATCATAGGCTAAAATTGGGTGCCCACTTTCCCATGTAAATATGCTAATCAACACTTGTCCAACTCATCATAGAATTTGGATCTTACACATCATAACTTTGTCATAAGAATCTGTCATAAAATCATTATAGGAATCCATCATAAAATAATGACTTACAAATACCTCAAAGATGCCAACACATGTCAAAGAATCTCTTCCCATAGTGTGATGCATACATTTCCTTGTGGGGACCACAACATACTTTTCACCTTCCATGTCACCTTCCAACATATCGACAACTCATTGTGCCAAGTCACATGTCACATTAGATGACAAATAAATATGAGCAAGAAATTACAACATAGGCAATAATTAAATTAATAAATTAATGCTAAGAATTTTAAAAGGTTGAGATAACTTAATTCCCAACATTCTCCAACTTGTCAAACACCTTTCAAGATCCAATCTAACCAGGTAATCGATTTCTAGGGGCCAAAAGACCTATAGACTCTGAACACCATCTGAACTTCTCCATGATCACTGGCTTCATTAAGGAATGTATAAAATTTGTCAAAGTATCAACTTTTTTAATCTACACCTTACCATATTCCACCATGTCACATAAAAATTGGAAGTGAACATCAATATTCTTCATTCTAACATGGAAGGTTGGATTATTTGCTAAGCAAATATCATTGCAAATAGTAACCATCCTTGCATCAAGCCCAACATATGAGCACAATCTCAAAATCCAAATGGCTTCTTTACAAGCATAAGTAGTTGTCATGTACTTTGATTTTGTAATGGAAAAAGAAACTATAGCTTGATCCTTACTCATACAACTAATAGCACCATTGAACATAGTAAATATGTAAGCACTAGTGAATCTTCTGTTGTCAATGTGACTTGCCCAATTTGAATTTGTGAATCCATGAATATAGACTAAATACAAAGATCATGTAGGATGACCATGATAACATAAGGAATACTTGGAAGTACCTCATAAATACCTAAATACTCTCTTTACCATATTTCAATGTACTCGTCCAAGATTAGCCATGAATCAACTAAGGGCTCCCATTGCTTGGGAAAGGTCTAGTCTTGTAGAGACCATGGTATACATCAAACTACCAAAAACATTAGCATAAGGTACTCTCACCATATACTCCACCTCACTAGGAGATTTTGGAAAATTTTAAATTGATAACTTTGTCCCCATCACAATGGGAACACACAACAATCTAAAACCTACCATGTTGAATCTCTCCAACATAGAATTCACATACTTACTTTGGCCTAACTAAAGTTTTCTATTTTCCCTATCTCTTTTGATTTCCATACCTAGAATGTACCTAACTTCACCTAAATCCTTCATTTCAAACTGTGCTAAAAGTCAAGACTTTAAAATAGAAATCAAATATTTACCACTCCTGTGAATAACATATCATCAACATACAATGCAATAATGAGAATGTGACCATCAACAATTTTGAAATAAACAAAATGATGTGATTTCCATCTCAGAAATCCCAGACTCAACACAAAAGAATTGAACTTCCAATACCACATCATAGGTGATTGTTTCAAACCATACCAAAGGCTTCTTCAACTTGAAAACTAATTTTTTTGTACCTTTCTCAATCTAATGCTTTGGATGTGACATATATATTTCTTCCTCCAAATCACCATGACGGAAATTTGTCTTCACATCCATTTGTTCAATCTCTAAATCATATGCAACAAAAAGTGATAGCAAAAATCTAATGGATGTGAGATTTACAACAAGAGGAAAAATATCAACGTAATCAATACCCTCAACCTGGGAATAACCCTTCATGAAAAACCTTGCCTTATATCTCTCAACACTACCATATAAACCAAAATTTTTCTTGAACACCCATGGAACCAATAGGTTTACATCCATTAGGTGAGAGCACCGAATCCAAAGTGTCATTTCTTTTTAATGCAAAAATCTCTTCATCCATGGCCTTTATCCAAGAATCTGTATCACTCATACCCATAGCCTCCCTTACAACCATAGGCTCATCATTATTAGAAATCAAAGAAAAAATAAAACTAGAATCATGAAATGAATATCCAAACCTATCAGGTAGTCATCTTATCCATGTAGACCTCCTCAAAGGTTGAGGTTCGTCATCTTCTTCTATAATTTTAAAAATACTAGAGCTCTCCTCACATCAGGTCCAACACGTGTTTTCAATTCTTCTCTCTCAAGGGTAGGATGAAGATGAATCACATCCTCCTTACTTCATTCTTTCTCTAGATTTAAAACAACTGTAGAAGTAATGAGTTCTTTGAAAAGTATATTTATGCTATACAAAACCCTTTCGGCCACAAGATCCCAAAGCTTGTATCCTTCACACCAATGCCATAAGTGATGAAGATACTCTTTAATTCCTTGTTCTCCAACTCAGACCTCTTCTCCTTAGGCACAAGATCATATTCCTTAAACCAAATACTCAAATATGTCTCAACAAAGGATTTTTACCAGATCATACCTCCATGGGTGTCTATCCATAAGCATTGAAGTAGGAGACATGTTAATTAGGTAGCAAGTAGTGTCAAAAAATTTAACCCAACTTTTTTTTTGAGACTAGCTCCACTAAGCATACTCCTAGCCCTCTCAATCAACATCCTATTCATTCTCTCTACAAATCCATTGTATTGAGGGGTATACAGAGTTGTCTTATGTCTTTCAATCCCATGTTATTTACAAAACCTACCAAAATATATTGAATAAAACTCACCGCCATTGTCAGTCCTCAAACATTTAATATTTCTTTCCTTCTAATTCTCTACAAGAGCTGTAAACTCTTTTAATCTATTAAATACTTCAGATTTGTTGATAAGGAAAGAGACCCATGTCCTATTGTAATCATCAATGAATAAAAAGAATACACATATTGCAAGTGAAGGAATATTAACATGACCAAACACATAAGAATGAATCAAGTCCAACACCTCAGAAGATTTGTGAGAACTAGAGTAAAACTAAACACGACTTTGCTTTCATAAATGCAATATTTGCAAAAAACAAACTCAAGATTACAATCATTCATCCCCTCAATGAGATTTTTATTTTTCAGCATTCCAAGACCCTTTGCACCAATGTGGACAATCCTTTGGTTCCATAGCATAGTTTTATATGTTGGAATTTTTATCTCCATAGAATGAGTACCCTTGGTTACCCAAAAAGCATGACCATAGAAGTAGATGCAACAATCCTCTTCGATATTGGTTCATACAGTGAGGATGAAGACTCTGAATTTATCTTCTTCAAAATAAAAGAACTATTGCACTAAATAGTACATGCATCAAGTTGAAACAAAGTGTCAATCCGAACACCCTTAGCCAACACCATATCTCCTCTTGTCATCTTGCATCCTCCATTCGATAAAACTACTTGCACACCTACATCATTCAATTTTCTTACAGATAACAAGTTATGTGCCAAACTAGGGATATGCAGTACATTATTGATCCCCTTCACTCTAACATCATGGAATTGAATCAAAACTCTTCCATGACCCAAGTACACCTTTATATGAGAGTCATCACCCAAGTACACCTTACCATTGTCAAAATATTCATACTTCTAAAAGCAACCCCTATGCAAGGTCATGTGGAATGATTCACTAGAGTCAATCAGCCACACATCTTTAGATGCATGCATTGCCAAGGGAAAAAAATGCTTCACCATCATCTTGAGAAGACTTGTCTGAGTCAGAATCATTATTTTTCTTCTTCTTCTTTTTCTCCTCTTTGCACTCCTTGTGAAAGTGACCAGGTTTGCCACAATTCCAACATAGAGCCTCAGACCTTCCAAGAGACTTAGATCTCCCACTAAATTTGGATCTTCCCTTCTTTTCTTTCTTCTTATTCTTTTTCTTTCCTTTCACCTTTGATCTACCATGAACCTGTGATGTCCCCTTTATAGATTTAACTTAAAATTGTCTTTTAGTCTAAAAAACAAAGGTCAAGAATCACTATCTTTTAATGATATAACTTAGTCTATTAAGAATAACTTCAATGTTTAATGTTGATGGAATTATCTAACTTATATATTGATGATAATGGATAACATGTTGATATGAATACTGAGGTCTAATCTGAAACAATAATTGATTTAAAATTGAAAGATAGTTATCACAATATATTCATTGTTTTTGATTTCCTTAATCTAATTGTATGCATGTGAATATGAGATAAATAGATGCTTATATTGATTGTTGTTTCTTATTTGAATCCTTCTCCTTATGTGACTTGATTCCTTGGTTGGGTATCTGATATCTAGCAATAATTTATGCGACCTTTACTATATGACCAACAACTCCCTAGGAACACTTTGATCTGCCAATAGAATTGTATTGAGTCTTCCAACCTGATCAATGTTTTTTGTCATTGAATTATATTCCTTCTTATACCCACGATAGGCTAAGAGTCATACCTCTTCATGGTATGCATTCATCAAAAGACATGAATCTCTTTTAATTATCTTAACTAATTGTCGCTTCCCTTAATTGCTTAAGGAATAATTAATTATTATTATCCCTTGAAACATCGCCAATCTGCCTTGAGGGAGTTTTTTGCATTTTATTATTATCTGGCTGCTATTTTTAAGGAAGTCTCCTCTCAAGTCCATGATTCTTTGACCAATAATTAGCTATAATTTTATATATGCTTATAGAAGATCATTTGGCATGAATTGCTTTGATTTTGAGTGGGATATCACAGTGTCCCCTCCTTGAAAATGCTTGTCCACAAGCATTCATAGGTTTTGATGTTGGAAAAATTGGTCTTTTTACCATGTGGCATCTTCCATAGGTAAACCTTTCCATTTGATTAGATATTCTTGGATAACCCTGTTTCTCAACCTCCTCTCTCTTGTATCTATCACTTTGTCGGGAGTCAAAACCAACTTTCCTTCTTCATTCAAGGGTGGAAGTTTAGTGGAGGGTGTAATATTTTGTCCTAATGCTTTCTTAAGGCATGATACATGGAATGCATTATGTATTCTACTGCTTTCTAGGAGCTCTAATTCATATGCCACTTCTCCTATCCATTTGGTCACATTATAAGGTCCATATAATCTAGGCTTTAGCTTCTCGATGCCAGTTTTATTCAAAGATGACTGTCGATATGCTTGTAAGTAGAGGTAAACCAAATCTCCAATCTCAAAGCTTCACTCAACCTAGTGTTTATCCATGTAGATCTTTGTATGATTTTGGGAATGGTGTAAATTATTCTTAAGATACTTAAGAATATCTTAGTATTCTTGGATCCACTCTTTGGCCTTGGGTGCCTTACTTTCTCCAAAGGCTAAATGTAAGAAAGATGATACATTGTACCCATATAATTCCTTGAATGGTGTCATACCAATTGACATGTAATAAGTGGTGTTATAACCATATTATCCCAAATGAAGCCACTTAATCCATGTCCTTTGTTGACCTGTTGTTAGCGAATGAATTGGCTCATGATAAATATGCTCAAAATAAATGACTCTTAGCCCAACCAAGTACTAGTAACAATCTGATAACAACTCTGGAAAGACCACAATTGCATTTGTGGCTTTCCTCTAAATTTTTGAGGTACATCTCCCTCACAAGATTTTCAATGAATTAATCTAAACTAAAGAAAACAGGTATGCTTTTTGTAGACATTTAAATTTGACCACTTATAGTTGGCCAAATTTACCCTTTTCGTCTAAATATCTTTTTATCCACATTAGTTAAATAATGTTACTATTATTTAATTAATACGCCTAAAGTCTTCTAAATCCGTAAGGTATTTAGTTAAATTATTAAATACCTTACCCCTTTATCCCTTTCTTCCAAGAAATTAAATAAATAACCCACTTATTTAATTCCCTTTATGTCCTATCCACACTTAATCCTAATTCATCTTCTAATCCCATCATTAGGGATGTGGTCCATGATTATGATGTGTCACATCCTCCAACTTTTGCAAGTTGGCTCCTAATCATCATTAGCCACCTAACTCTCTTCTAATCCTTCATTAACTAGTCTAATATGTCCTTTAGTCAACTCTTCCCACATATCAATGGAATTTTTAATTCCATTTTATTCTCCCAACAACATTAATGGAATTTTTAATTTTATTTACAATCTCCATGTGATAAGTCACATCAGTCACATGGGACAAGGACCTCCTTTATGAATTTAAAATTCACATTTATTATCCAAGGTACTCCCCAATCATGTGAATTTAAAATTCACATTTATTCCCCCAACAACTTATCTCTTCCTCATGATGATAAGAGAGGAATTTCTAAAATTCCTCACTTGTCACCATCATCCTCATATTGGGACAAAAACTTCTTTTTTGAGGAAATCCTCCCCTAATCCCAAGGTACTTGCAAGTACCTCGACCTCACATGTCCTCTCTCCACATCACCCATCATTTTAACACCTCATATTCCACATGAAAATATGTGAGGACTTGTGAGTCCTCAACTCACTACAACCCTCCATCTTGTCCATGTTGGCTAAATCCTAGCCATTGAATTCTCTAGAGACTATTCCCTTAAAATGGAAGATTTGGTCTCATTTTCACAACACATTCACATTCAACACAAAACTTTTTCATTATTCACTCTCATTCAAGCATTCAAACAACTTAGCACTTATCATTTTCAAACATTCATCCTCCATTATTGTAGCCTTCAAGCTTTCATTGCATCCACCTACCACACTTGTTACACTACCTATTTGCACCATTGCTTTCCTCATCACCTCTACATCATTTTGCATCCATTTTTGCATAGTTTTCCATTGAAGGAGCACACAATAATGCATCAAAAAGGGCCAACCAAACTCATCAATCCAATCAAGGTAAAAAGTTTCATTTTCTTTGTTATTTTGTTTGGATTCAACTTAGGCCAATCTTGAGTGTTAGTTAGTGTTTTCCTCTTTGCATTTTGTTCTTTTTTTCATCTAGGGTAGGAAAATCACTTGCACACATTTCTGGCACGCCCAGTGGGACCCACAAATGGGTTTGTTTTCTTTTATGTTTGGTATTTTTTGACATTTTTTAGGTTTAGGTTACACAAAGGTATCCTTGCCTAGAAGACAGAGGCGACCTGGCCCTGACAGGGGCGACCTAGCCCTAAGACAGGTGGTTTGGCCCTAAAAGGGGTGACCTGACCTTGAACAAAGGGGCGACTTGGCCCTAAACATAGGCGATTCTACCCAGACAGAGGCAACAAAGGTAAAAATAGATACTTGAAGCTCATTTCCAGGGTTCATTTATTGCTATTTTTCTTAGTACTGACCCTCTAACTTGTCTTGTTGGTGAGTGTGCTTGTTTTTACTAATGTTTGTGCAGTTGTTTCACGTTTGTTGAAGACCGAAGGCTTAAACTTCTAACATGTTTGTTGCAAGAGAAGATAACCACTTTCATTAATCAGATTGTTTGTTTACCACTTTCGTATTAGTTAGGCACATAGATCTAATTAGGAGGAGTTAACGAACTTGTTTGTTATGCTTGAAAAGTGGACTATTGACGTATCCAATCCCCTTGTGCCATTTGGCGATCCTGGGTGAAGAAAAATCGTAGTCCACTTAGTCCTTTGTGTCACCTAGGAGGCACTAGATCATTCAAGCTTTCCCTTTGCACTTCATGTGAGCCTGGGGACTAGCCGAAAATGTTTAGTGTTTTCTTTTAGCGAGACCTTCTTGGGGATTTCATCACTCCAAGGGATGATTCCAACCACGTGTTATCGATGGTTTATATAAAGGGGGAGAGCGAAAGCTCTACCTCAATCCAGTCACGTCGTGTCTAGCGAAGCGTCGAAGCTAGGGTGATACCTAGATAAGACATGAAGAGTTGGTCTGAGCTTCCAATACCTCATTGGATTCTCCCAGCTCACGCATGTAGATGGGCTGGTGTTCACAGTTGTGCCCCACGTATTGTGCGTATATCGGGGACTCCCTAGTTTACCTTGTTCAACCTAGTTAGAGGAACCTGTTGGCCATACCCTTCACACTAATCTTAGGCTTGTGCTATTTGAACTATATTTTTTGTGTGAAACCAGTGCATGCCTATTTGGTCAAGTTAGTCTTTGCCTTTCACTTGCTATTTGTTGTGTTTTCTATCCTTTTCCATAACTGTTTTTATCCAAGTTAAGTCCAAGTCAACTGAATAGGGGTGACTTGGCCCTGAACAATTGGGTAACTTGGCCTTGATCAATTGGGCGACCTAGCCTTGAACAGTTGGGCAACCTAGCCCTAACAAAGGTGACCTGGCCCTGAACAGTTGGGCAACCTGACCCTAGGTTGGGCAACCTTTCCCTAAGCTGGGTGACTTTTCCCCCAAGACAGGTGACCTTGCCCTGAATAGTCAATCCCGCCTTTGGTTCAGTTAATCTATTAGTTTGTTTTCCCATTCTGAGTGTCCATTCACCCATTCTGAGAATCCATTCACCTATTCTGAGCATCTATTCACCTATTCTGAGCATCCATTCGCCCGTTTTGAGTGTTTGTTTCCCTGGTCAAAGCATTCATTCACCCATTCTGAGCATCTGTTCACCTATTTCGAGCTTCCGTTTCCTCATTCTGAGAGTTCATTTGCCCATTATGAGCAATCGTTCATCCATTCTAGTAGTTTGTTTGCCCATCTTGATAGTCTATCTACCCATTTAGTGGGTCTATTTATCCCATTTATCAACATCGTTTGACTGTTTCTTAGATTTTGACAAGTCCAAAAATTGTTTGGGTGAACTTGCTCTAAGTTGGGCTACCCTTCCATTAACTTGGGTGACCTTTCCCTAATCTGGGTGACCTGGCCCTCATCAAGAGCGAATCTACCCTTTCTTCTTCATTTGGGACCCCGTTCAAGTCCATTTTGGTGTTCGTTCGGTCGTTTTCGGACCCATTCTTCATTTGAGTTCTCGTTCTGATCACTTTAGGCATATCCATTTGTCCATAGGTGGTTCTCTCCTCCCTTTGAGTCTCCATCTCGATCTGTTTAGTCAAATTCGATCATTCATTTTGTCATCCTGTTCTCTGTTCAAACACCGTTTAGGTTCGTTCTGATAAGTTAGGTGACCTCGCCCTTGACTTGGGTGAAATTTACCTTGAATAGGGTTAACTTGCCCTAATTTGGGCTACCTAACCCTCAACAGGGGCGAATCTGCCTCTTCTTCTTCATTCGACACCTCATTCAAATCCGTTTTAGTGTCCGTTCGACCATTTTTGTCCCCGTTCTCTGTCATCATCTTCATTCAAATCCTTTTAGACATATTTGTTTGACCCTTGGTGGTCTTATCCTCCCTTTGAATCTCCATTTGGGTCTGTTTTAGTCGAGTCCGTTCATCCGTTTTGTCATCCTGTTCCCCGTTCAAGACCTCATTCAGGTCCGTTATGACTTGGGAAACCTTGCACTTGACTTGGGTGACTCAGCCCTTGAATTTGGAGACCTGGCCATAAGTTGGGTGACCTGGCCCTCAATAGGGGTGAATCTACCTTTTTTTGCTTCATTCGAGACCTCGTTCGGGTCCGTTCGATCAAATTTTGTCTCGTTCTTCATTTGAGTCCTCTTTCCAATCATTTTAGGCATATCCATTTATCCATTAGTGGTTCTAACCTCCCTTGGAATCTGCATCTGGGTCTGTTTAGTTGAGTCTGTTAGTTTGTTTTGTCATCGTATTCCCTGTTCGGGACCCCGTTTAGGTCCGTTTTGACTTGGATAACCTTTCCCTTGAATTGGATGACCCAACCCTTGACTTGGGCGACCTCTATCTTAACTTTGGTGACCTAGCCCTAATTTGGGCAACCTGGCCCTCAAGAGGGGCGAATCTACCTTTTTTCTATTTCAATTCGGGACCCCGTTCGAGTCCGTTTTGGTGTTCGTTCGACCATTTTTTGTCTCGTTCTTCATCTGATTCCTTGTTCTGATCACTTTAGGCATATCCATTTCTTCATTGGTGGTCCTACCCTCCCTCTGAATCTCCATTCGGGTCCATTAAGTCAAGTTTGTTCATCCATTTTGTCAGCCCGTTCCTTGTTCGGGACCCCGTTCAGGTCCGTTCTGATTGGGCGACCTTGCCCTTGACTTGGGAGACCTTTCCCCTAACTTGGGTGACTTGGCCCTAAGTTGGGTGACCTGGCACTCAACAAGGGAAAATCTGCCCTTTTTTTGCTTCATTTGGGACCCCGTTTGGTTCGTTTTGGTGTCCGTTCAGCTGTTTTTAGACCCATTCTTCATCCAATTCTGCGTTTGATCCCTTTGGGAATATTTGATTGTTCATAGGTGGTTTTATCCATTGGGGCCTGTTTCGATGTTTGTTTAGCTATTTTCTTTCTTGTTCTTCAATTCGTTTAGGCGATTCTGATTATCCATTGATAATGCTATCCTCCATTCAAGTCTCTATTTGGATCCGTTTAGGCGAATCCATTTATTTTTGTCTACTGTCCCATTCGTTGTTCGAGGCCCCATTAGGGTTCGTTTCAGAGTCCGTTTGGCCATTTCCCACCCCAAGCTTAGTTTGGGTCCTCGTTCGAATCCATTTAGGCTAAATTGTAATCCCATTAGGAAAATATTCAAAGTCACACTTGCCCATTCTTTAGTCACCCTTGTTTGCTCTTCTGTCATATCTGTGTGTCCTTCAGTGTCTTCAGCTGTTTAGGCAAACCTGCCAGCTGTTTAGACAATCCTACCTACCTGTTTGGGCGAATTTGTTGTTTTGGGCAATCCTGAATGTTGTTCTTAGTGAATCTGATCTCTCTAAACAAGAAGATTATCATCATCTATTTTCCCATAATCATCATTCTTGTTCATCCACACTTTCCATAGATCATCATTCGATCAATCAAGTCATCTTCAAAATGCATATCCATCATCAGTTTGTCAATTCAAATCCCCTAGACTTCATTTTTGAGGTTTTTATCCAAGTTGGCCTAGGTGTCTGATTCTGATCATTGTCATCAATCACACTTACTTAGGATTTTTATCCATTCTAAGTCAGTAATCATTACGGTCTAATCAACCTACTTCTATCTTGAGCTAGGTTTGGTCTCGTAACTACCCCTTTGCAACCAATTTGATCGTCGACACCTTGCGTCATCTAAGTCAAATCTCTAAACTAGGTCTAGAATCCGTTCCCATCTGATCAATCATCCAATCCTGTCTTATCCATCCTATCACATCCTCCAATTATCCTAATCTAAGATTTTATCCAACCCTTGTTTGAGCTTCAATCCAATCCGAATTTGAGCTTTAATCCGATCCCAATCCGAGCTTAACCTGAATCCCAATTTGAGATTTAGTCCACCTATATATT